>LPNX010722199.1:144121-234558 GCA_001517045.1 Pseudotsuga menziesii | reverse complement strand
TTTCTTGTGCATCCTTAAGATCTATAGGTTCCTTATCCCTTATCTGATATTTCATTTCTCCTTCAAATGCTTGGATGTAATAAATCAAGAGAGATGCTTCTTGGGGCTTAATGTCTGTAGGTAAACTTTTTACTAAGTCATTAAATCTTTTATTAAATTCCTCCATAGTCTCATTTTCTTGCTTTTGACTGGTATGCAGGGCTGCCAACAGGAAATGGTTATCCCTTCTATCACCCCATCTATCATCGAAAGTTTCAATGATTATTTTGAGAGTTTTGAACTTATTATCATTCTGATCTTGAAACCATTCCATAGCATCATCTTCTAAAGATAAAATAAACAGCTTCATCTTGACATCCTCATAGTTATGAACATGACACCACTTGGCGAGACATTGGTTGAACTTGGTGATGTGAGACTTGGCTGCCTGACAGCATTATTACCTTGAAAGGAAGGCAATTTTTCGATAGCTTTCTCTGGCAAATCATGAGGATAACCAATGATGTTAGAAAAATCACATGGCTTACATAAATCATCCATTGGTGTGGGTTGGTTGTTTTGGGCAAACAACAAATGGATATCAGAGATAGCCTCTTCTCCAAGACTTGCAAGGAGTCTACGGGGAGCGAGCCTATTCAACCTCCTCCTATATACCCTTTCAGGTTCGGCGAGGGAGTTGAGTAGACCAGCTGAATGGCTCCGGGTAGAATACCTTACTATATTTGAAAGTGGAGTCGCCACTTGGAGAAAAAGATAGCTCTAATATGGGTAAACAAGTTATTAAAATTAATTAAAGAATTTTATTAACAGTTTTTTAAAGAATTAAAGAATTCAAAATAATAAATTAATTAATTAAGTCAGACCAAGGACAAATGACTTGTCCCCGGCAACGGCGCCAAAGATGTTGCCGCCTAATTCACACTTTAAGATGCAGGAAAGTCACAACCTGCTATGTGTGTCCTTGGGGGCAAGTGAGAGCTGGGGACCACTGTCACCACAGTCCACAACTCTTCCGTTTAGGCAAGATCCCAACAGAGCCAAGGGGGGTAGTCCCTATGGGAAAACTAAGTTCCAAATTTATTAATTAATTACAGATTAATTAAAGGGATCGTTTAATAAGAAATGAGGCTAGGACTCTAAGAGATGACAATCAGACTGATGCAATATGCAAGATTTAAATGACAGTCAACCTTTTACTTTAAACCAGTGCCTAGATAATGGAGTCAGAAGATAGATTAACACTTTACAAGTTTACAAAATAATTTAGAGATTTAAGCTATGATTAAACTATAGCTTAAGTGTTTAAAACTGAGATAAACGAATGATATAATTATAAATGACAATGAACCAAAATATTAAGCAATGCACAGATGGTTTATCAATGTATACAATGTGAACAAGATTTCCAATATGGCAGAGAAGTGCTTTGAGTGAAAATGATTGAACCAACCGTAAATTAAATAATGGAGAGACTTTAAGCAAATAAGCATTCACCACATAACGATTGCAAAAATGAAAATAAATGTGACTGAAACGTAAAGTGCTAGAAGTAAAAATTGTAGTGCAATGTTGGAGTGAAAGAGTGCTTGAAATAGGAGAGTGTTGTAGAACCTGTTTTGAAATGTCTATTGGTTTATTTTAGTTGATTTTATTAAAGTTTTTCTTCTTGGATTAAGTTTTAGAATCGGTGGTGTGACTGCCCCGATCTAGTTCTTCTCAAATCGAAGAGGGAGTGCTGTTGCGCTCAACAAAGTGGGAACAAGCCCACCCGTAGTTCACAGGTCAAACCCCAATGGCCTGGTGCTCAACAAGGAGGATGTCAAAGCACCTAGAGACCCCCCACGGTCTACTACCCCAAGTCGCCTCCAAGGTCACTGTTTTTAATCAACCGGAAAATCACTAGATGGATGCCTATTAAACTAAGACTTCCCTGTCTCCTGGTCGTATCTCGGAGTACCCCGAAGGGTGATAATCGAGTAGAGGAGCAGGATGTGGGAAGTTGTTGTTGGTAAGTTTTAAGATTTAATTTTATCTAGGTGATTAGCATGCAAGGTTTATTTTAAAGCGATCAACAAGATCAACCAAGCTGTATCCCTTATGGGAGGTGCTGGTATTTGATCTTGGACTTGGAAAATAAAATGTTTGATTGTAGTAGATAAAATGAAAGTTGTTTTAATTACCTAAGCCCCCTACTTCCCCTGCTTTTCATATCCAACTTGAAGTCCCTAAAGGGAGATGACAAGTGGATAAATGATACACAGGTTTAGTTGGGTTGTATGATTACTTTTTTAACAGGGATATGACAAGTGGATAAATGATACACAGGTTTAGTTGGGTTGTATGATTACTTTTTTAACAGGAAAATGAAATTGCATAAACAGGAACTTGAAACAACTATTATCCTACTTCCTACTCTACTTCCTAATCTATTTGTTGTAGATTACAAGTGGTTACAAAACTTTACAGAATACCCCAAGAGACTCTCGTTGGGGTTTACAATAATCAGAAAAAAAATGAAAGAGAGGTGAGGGCTTGAACCCCTTTTGAACCGGTTGAAGGTTGAAGGAATCCTGGGCCTATTCGGGCAGCAAATCTCTTTCACTTGTGCATAAACTATCATAAACCAGCAAGTTATTCTTGGCTGGAAATCACAGAAAACACTAAAGAATTTCTTAGAAAAAATTAGTACAAAAAATTACAAATTTACAAAAAAAATCTGAATGTAAAATTTTGCAGAAATATGAGATTTAGAGGGCTGGAAAATGAGTTTCCAGCCACCTAAACAATGTCTAAATAACAGAAATAAAAGCCCTAACTAATATATGATAGGTTGGGGCCCTAAAACAAGGGTTATATTCACTATACAGTGAATAAAACCCTTTTTCAGGAAGGCTGGAAGTCAATGGCCGAATTTAAAATATGCCGGAATGAGATTCTTGGAGGGATCTCCTTGCTTGGACAACCTGCAAATAAATCTATGTCTGCAAAATCGTAATCCTAGTGATGAATATCTAACAGTTCCTGCAAAATACTTTGAAAGACGATGTTAGATCATTCACAAAAGAAAGCAAAAGCACTTTTACTCTCTAATCTCTCCACAAAACAATTTGTGGAGAGCTAACTAGAATAATACGAAATGCAAACTAGAAAAATACAAGTTACCTTACAAAGATTTGAATCATGAAAGAATTTGCAGCATAGTGTCCCTCCAAAGAAATTTTTATTAAATGGCCCAACTAGGGCAAAGCTTCAATACAAAGTGTAGCAAGAAAATATGAGAGTAAGAAGAAATTTTCGGCAGCATAACAATAGCATGAGAGATTCTGTCTAACGAGGGAGTGAGACCCTCATTATATAGTTGAGGCAAACCCCAACCCCTTGAAGCTCAATGGCTGAGATTAGATCTAGATCTAGGGTTTAATCTCCACCACTAGATCTAGGTATTTGACATTCCATTTTTCTCAATTAATCCTCACCCTTAGATTAATTTTTAATCAATGGGCTAGAAGCTTAATCCATGTCTTAACAATATTCACCTTTGGATCTAGGTCTTTGACCAAAGTTTACCCTTAGATTTGCTTTTAGGTTTTAGATGGGCCCATAGGCTAGGAGCCCCTCTAAATTTGGTGGCCTCTCCTCTAAGTATAGCTTTGACTTCAAAATACATGAAAAAACGTGGGCCCCAAAAGCTAGCTCCCTCCTTCTAGATTTGGCTGGACGTCTTCTTAATATGGCGACCTTCCCTACATATGGCGCTTCTACCAAAATAGCGCCCCTTTAAAATTGATGTGGCGACCTCCTCTTGTGAGCGCCCTTTTTATGAACTAGCGCCCCACTAAAAATGGTGGCGTCTCCTTTTATGGTGTAGCGCCCTCTATATTGGTGCGTCCTCTAAATTTCTAGTGCCTCCACTAAATGGAGCGTCCCCTCCACATAGTATGACGCCTTCCTTTATCCATAGCGCCTTCCTTTGTAGTGTAGCGCCCTCTTATTATAGTTGGTAGCGCCTCCACATGTGGGGAGTTTATACACTAGCGCCCATCTCTATTTTGGCATAGCGCCCTCTTTAGCAAGGGCTTCTTTTAGCCCACGTTTTGTATCCAAGGATAGCGCCTCTCTAAAATTAGTATGACGCCTCCATTTGGTAGTGCTTCCTCCAATTTGGCATGGGTTTTGACTTGGACGTGGCTCCTTTGGACTTGGCTTTAACCTTAGCCTTTGCTCCAAAATATTTTAAACCTCAGACTTAGGCTAAAATAAATATTCACCTTAGATTAAAATTTTCAATTTAATTTTTTAAATTTTCCAATTTTGACTTGCGAAAAATTAAAAAATAACTTGAAAAAATTATATCTTGGCCATGGGGGGGTGGAAAAAATTTGAAATAATTTTTCCTAGGCTTAGGAACCCCCAAACCAAGTTACCATGGCATTTCTTGATTTTTTACTTCAAAATAAGAAAATGTGAATTTTGACTTAGGGAAATTAATTAATTCCCTATGAAAAATAGACCTTGCTTAGACAAAAATGGTCTATCTCCTCAACCACTCATCAGAATGACATGGGACTCGAAGCAGTGGCTTAGGGGGTTTCATAGCAATTAACTTTGCATTCATAGCCCCTATTACAAAATGCCATGCTTGAGCAATTGCATTATTACATCAAAAACTGAGTTAATTAATCACCATGGGGTGAAATTAATTAACCAGAAAAAATAAAATAAAATACAACAACACAATGAAACTCCGCAAGACTCTATACAGATGCCTAGCATGGTCATGAATCACACTTTAAAGCCTTAGCCACCTCATGGACTTGACTGGTAGAATGCCCGTCACCACTTTGGAGGATGTTGAGTGAAAACCAAACCGATTAAACTCGTTTACACAACAAGGTCAAATTGGAAAGGGAAAAACACTCGATGAGAGGATTTCCCTAACAACCAGTTCCATGGTGTGGCATCCGTATCATATGACCCACACTAGCACATAAAATTACATTAATTTTCCCACGCAGGGGAGCAGACATTTCGTTTTACAAAGGGGCAATAGCCCTGCAAGAGTGGAAAACCCTCATATTTTTCCAAGGTACAACTTGTACGATTATGTACATCTTCATGTACATGGAGTTGCCACCTAGTCGAAATAGGTGGGAAACACCCCATAATTAAGTCCACTTAACTTGTTACCCCATTTGGAAAAACTTTACAAGTATTGTCCCTTATCAACTATTCAATTGTGAGCTGCATTGACTCTTTTTATTCAAGTATTTAGGATATTTCTCGGTCCAACATATGAGATATCATTTCTGGGATTATTTGCATAGTGTAAGTTATTAATCTATGACCCATGTCCCATGAGTATAGTCTCAATTGACCAATTTCTTATGGTTTTGAATAGTCCACTGAGCACTCATTGCATCAAGTGATGCTCATAGGGGTGAAGACATGGGATTATGATTACTAAAATGAATTGCATAGCATCAATCATCACCTCCGGGGCTTGCACCCAATAACTAGGACTTCTCGGAAGGTCACCCATCCATCCCAAGACTTTTGGCTCAAGTGTACTTAACTATTGAGTTTTTCCCATAGTCAAGCCCACTTAGCTTGCTACCTCATTTTTAAAACCTTAGCAAGTATTGTGCCTTATGAACTATTCAATTTTGAGCTCCCTTGGCTCTCTTTATTTAAATATTTAGGGGATTTTGTAGTCAAACATATGAGATCACTTTTGGGATTATAAGCATAGAGTAAGCTATTCATCTATGACCCATACCCCATGAGTATAGTCACAGTTGACCAATTTCACATGGTTTTGAATAGTCCACTTATCGCTCACTGCATCAGATGATGCTCACATGGTTGAAGAAGTGGGATTGAGATTAGTGAAATGAATCGTGTGGCATCAATAATCATTTCTAGGGTTTGTATCGGGTAACCAGAACTTCTTGGGAGGTCACCCATCCTGACACTCCTCTGGTTCAAGCATGTTGAGCTATGGAGTTTTCCCCATAGGCAAACCCACTTAGCTTGCCACCTCATTTGCAAAACCTTAGCAAGTATTGTGCCTTATGAACTATTTAGTTTTGAACTCCCTTGCTACCTCGTTTTTAAAACCTTAGCAAGTATTGTACCTTATGAACTATTCAATTTTGAGCTCCCTTGACTCTCTTTATTTAAATATTTAAGGGATTTTGTAGGTGAACATATGAGATCACTTTTGGGACTATATGCATAGAGTAATTTATTCATCTATGACCCATACCCCATGAGTATAGTCACAACTGACCAATTTCACATGGTTTTGAATAGTCCACTTATCGCTCACTGTATCAAGTGATGCTCACATGGTTGAAGAAGTGGGATTGAGATTAGTGAAATGAATCGTGTGGCATCAATAATCATTTCCAGGGTTTGTATCGGGTAACCAAAACTTCTTGGGAGGTCACACATCCTGACACTCTGGTTCAAGCACGTTGAGCTGTGGAGTTTTCTCCACAAGCAAACCCACTTAGCCTGCCACCCCATTTGTAATACCTTAGAAAGTATTGTCTTATGAACTATTCAGTTTGAACTCCCTTGACTCTTTTTATTTAAGTATTTAGGGGTTTTGTAGTTAAACATATGAAATATCATTTTTAGGATTATATGCCAATAGTAAGTCGTTAATCTATGACCCATATCCCATGAGTGTAGTCACAACTGACCAATTTCTCATAGCTTTGAATACTGCACTTAGCGCTCATTGGATTGGGTGATGTTGACAAGGGCAAAGAAGTGGGATTGAGACTAGCAAAATGAATTGCATAGTATGACTCATCACTTCTAGGGCTTGTGTTCTGTAACTAGGACTTCTCGGGAGGTCACCCATCCCAAGACTCCTTTGACTCAAGTAATGGGGTCATTAATAAGGAGTTATAAATTCTTTGTGTATAAAGAATGCCCATTTTGAATTATTATCATAAATGGGGACAATGTCACTGTATTTTATACATCATAATCTCATTTTTGTTAACCACTTGTATTTGTGTAAATAGTCTATGAGTTGAATAAGAGTTTCATTGACAATACTAACAGTAATGTGAATGATTTTGTGATTTCCCTCACCTATTTAATTATGTTATGTTGCTTGGTTAGTGATAGTATCGAGGGCATGAAAGTTTGTTAAGAAGAAAACAATGTGTAGTTGATGGTTCTTGAACAAGACAAGGTGAATGGAGTGAGTATTAATCTTGCACATTGATCTAGGAACAAACAATCAATCTCATCAAAGAATAATCAACAAATACTCATGAAATGGTGTTAATCGGAACCGGAATTGGTTTCCTCTCTGTATATTCAATAAACAATGAATGGTTACAATAACAATGTCAAGCAATAGTATGAATCCATGAGGAATTCGAATACCTAAGGAGACAATTCGAATTCAATGAGTGAGTCTAGCTTAACTGACTCTTAGCCATTCAATCACACTCAGTTAACCACTTGACCAAAACCCTAATTGACTCACCAAACCCTAACTGAAGTCAGAATGCAATAAATGACTGAATCTCAACTGAAGGAGATCAAACACATGTCATAGCAAGCCAACCATCAAGTGCTAGTGCTCCATGACTTCAATAAACCTCGATGAGGTTAACTAAAGCTGAATTGACCATCAGAAGTTGGTGGAGGCGCCCTGTTGACTCTAGATCATTAAATAATAATAAATAATCAATAAATAATCATTAAATAATATATTTAATGAGAGGAGGCGCCTTAACTGACTGGTTGAACTGATTGTAACCACCAGTTAGCAATTAGGTGCATTAATATCACTCAGATTACCCCCGGAGTGCTCCAGTTAGCCTCCTTGACTGTAGGTAGGCGTGGGTGTGACTGGATGATGACAATTAATGTTCCACTAATGTTAATTAATGTCAATTATACTTAGGATAGTGGTTTAACTAGGCCAATTTGACCAAAAAGAGTGTGTATGATGGTAAATGTCTCCAACACCCCCCCTTAAGCTATACTCAGGAAGAGTTAGAAAACATAGATGCATAAAAACGCTAGGGCCTCAGCAACAAAGGCCATAGGTCACCCTATACAATAAAGTAACTGCTCAATATAACCAAGGAAACGGGGAAAACCTCATGGGAGAAATAGCCCCCCTCAAACTAAGCAGTAAATCAAGAATTGGTTCTTCTATGCAGTAGTATCCTGAGACTGTGTATGTGAACCTTTGAATCCAAACTAAATGAATATGTCTGGAGGAATCTTCCACTTTGGAAGAAGAACAATGCACTCAACTAAATCAGAAATATAAACAACTGCACGGTGAAAACTGGACCCATGTAGAGTAGCTGAAATCATCTGAAGAGAGAGAAAAGGTTCTTAAGGATTTGAACCATGTGTGGAACACTCAAGAAACTGATATGTTGTAGCCTTGAACAACAAACCATGAGTGGTAAAATCAACCCCAATTTTTAGGAGCAAGTGTCCAAGCGGATGCATAATGTCTTCCTCTTTACTAGTTCTGTGAGGAGATGAGCATGTGACCAAAGGTAGAGAATCATTGGGACTCTGGAGAGCGAATGCTTGAGCTCCATAATCTGATATAGCTTCAGAAATATCTAATCATTCACAAAATAAAATATCAGCAACCTCATAAGAGGAAACTAACACCAAATCCTCAGCAGCAAAATTGAAGAAGAACTACGGTACTTGATTTTTCACATCGGAATTGGTGGGAGCAGCTACAAACATGACTGAAAGCTCTTGGATTTTAAAATATGAACAAAATAATATCAGATCAGAATGTAAATCAGATCTAAATAAGTTCACAACAGATCCAAAACTGTGAAATGAAATCAAATCCCCCGCAGCAGTTTTGTAGGAAACTTGCGGTACTTGTTTCTTCACACCATTGATGAGAACAACTACAAGCAGTACTGAAGGTTTATGAACCTGAAATTTTGAACCAAGAAATATCAGATCAGATCCAAATAAGATCATATCAGATCCAATAAGTTTCATATCAGATCCAAAATTATGGTCAACCGAGATGGTGGATGCACAGTTGTCTTTTTCTTCAAAATTCTGAATTTTGGTGCATGCAATCTTACAGAAATTTGCTGGAAGATCTAGATCATGGCGAGCGAATGTGTCACTCTTATAATCTGATATTTCTTCCAAAATATCCAAGTTTTTACATATTTGCATATCAGCAGCAACATTAGAGGGAGAAAAATCAAATTTCTCTTCACTTTCGAAAGCAATTACTGGTAAATTTTGCACAGAATTCAAAGAAAAATCACCTGTGAATGTTTGCATGGAAGTGCAGCAGTATTTTTCTTCAATATCAGAGATTCGAATGTATTCTTCTCTTTCAGCAATATGAGAAGATGAGATATCAGAGATCTCATGAACTTTCGGAGCATCAGGAGAAGAAGTCACTGCATGGAGACTTTCTTCAATTCGAATTGAATGTGTAGAAGATTCTGCTTCATCTTCATCTTGAACAACTTCATCAGAGAGAGTAGAGGCTGAGAATTTTGAGTAAAGAACTCTTGTGGTGCTGGATGTGATCTCCAAAGTACTATTATGATCCTCATTGTGCTTGCCAAAGGTTTTGTCCAATTTTGTCCAGAGATCCTTTGGGTATTCAATAGAACCAATAAGGTAGTACAAGATAGGAGAAAGGGCCAGACCTATTGCTCCAAAAGCTCTATCACCGTCATTTAGCCAGTCATTATCATTCTCATAAGACTTTTTTCCAAGTCCAATAGACACCTCATAGAGATCTCGTCTCTTCAGAGATGCAATCATCTTCAACTTCCATTCTCAATAGTCTGTGAATGGGGTGAGAAGAGGGCTTGATGAGTCCATTCGAAGTTGTACCTGTTAAAACCTGCAAATCAAAACAAAAGGGGCACCGTAAGGTCAGACAACCTGCACATTTTAGGCTTTCATCACACCCAGCATAGTCAATCAAGTAAGCTTGATCAACAAGTTCTTTACTTGAAGTATTAAGTGGTAAGCCTTGACTTCTGGTGCAGTGCTGGATTTTTGAGCTATTGCTCAAATTTCATGGAGAAATCTGTCAAAAAGCTTATTTTTGAGAGATAGATCTTCTTCTTGCCGTATGCTCTGATACCATATTAATCTTGCATATTGATCTAGGAACAAAGAATCAATCTCATCAAAGAATAATCAACAAATACTCATGAAATGGTGTTAATCGGAACCGGAATTGGTTTCCTCTCTGTATATTCAATAAACAATGAATGGTTACAATAACAATGTCAGGCAATAGCCTGAATCCATGAGGAATTCGAATACCTAAGGAGACAATTCGAATTCAATGAGTGAGTCTAGCTTAACTGACTCTTAGCCATTCAATCACACTCAGTTAACCACTTGACCAAAACCTTAATTGACTCACCAAACCCTAACTGAAGTCAGAGTGCAATAAATGACTGAATCTCAACTGAAGGAGATCAAACACATGTCATAGCAAGCCAACCATCAAGTGCTAGTGCTCCATGACTTCAATAAACCTCGATGAGGTTAACTGAAGCTGAATTGATCATCAGAAGTTGGTGGAGGCGCCCTGTTGACTCTAGATCATTAAATAATAATAAATAATCATTAAATAATATATTTAATGAGAGGAGGCGCCTTAAATGACTGGTTGAACTGATTGTAACCACCAGTTAGCAATTAGGTGCATTAATATCACTCAGATTACCCTCGGAGTGCTCCAGTTAGCCTCCTTGACTGTAGGTAGGCGTGGGTGTGACTGGATGATGACAATTAATGTTCCACTGATGTTAATTAATGTCAATTATACTTAGGATAGTGGTTTAACTAGGCCAATTTGACCAAAAAGAGTGTGTATGATGGTAAATGTCTCCAACACCCCCCCTTAAGCTATACTCAGGAAGAGTTAGAAAACATAGATGCATAAAAATGCTAGGGCCTCAGCAACAAAGGCCATAGGTCACCCTATACAATAAAGTAACTGCTCAATATAACCAAGGAAATGGGGAAAACCTCATGGGAGAAATAGCCCCCCTCAAACTAAGCAGTAAATCAAGAATTGGTTCTTCTATGTAGTAGTATCCTGAGACTGTGCATGTGAACCTCTGAGTCCAAACTAAATGAATATGTATGGAGGAATCTTCCACTTTGGAAGAAGAACAATGCACTCAACTGAATCAGAAATATAAACAACTGCACGGTGAAAACTGGACCCATGTAGAGTAGCTGAAATCATCTGAAGAGAGAGCAAAGGTTCTTGAGGATTTGAACCATGTGTGGAACACCCAAGAAACTGATATGTTGCAGCCTTGAACAACAAACCATGAGTGGTAAAATCAACCCCAATTTTTATGAGCAAGTGTCCAAGCAGATGCAGAATGTCTTCCTCTTTACTAGTTCTGTGAGGAGATGAGCATGTGACCAAAGGTAGAGAATCCTTGGGCCTCTGGGGAGCGAATGCTTGAGCTCCATAATCTGATATAGCTTCAGAAATATCTAATCATTCACAAAATAAAATATCAGCAACCTCATAAGAGGAAACTAACACCAAATCCCCAGCAACAAAATTGAAGAAGAACTGCGGTACTTGATTTTTCACACCGGAATTGGTGAGAGCAGCTACAAACATGACTGAAAGCTCTTGGATTTTAAAATATGAACAAAATAATATCAGATTAGAATGTAAATCAAATATAAATAAGTTCACAACAGATCCAAAACTGTGAAATGAAATCAAATCCCCCGCAGCAGTTTTGTAGGAGACTTGTGGTACTTGTTTCTTCACACCGTTGATGAGAACAACTACAAGCAATACTGAAGGTTTATGAACCTGAAATTTTGAACCAAGAAATATCAGATCAGATCCAAATAAGATCATATCAGATTCAATAAGTTTCATATCAGATCCAAAATTATGGTCAACCGAGATGGTGGATGCACAGTTGTCTTTTTCTTCAAAATTCTGAATTTTGGTGCATGCAATCCTACAGGAATTTGCTGGAATATCTAGATCATGGCGAGCGAATGTGTCACTCTTATAATCTGATATTTCTTCCAAAATATCCAAGTTTTTACATATTTGCACACCAGCAGCAACATTAGAGGGAGAAAAATCAAATTTCTCTTCACTTTCGAAAGCAATTACTGGTAAATTTTGCACAGAATTCAAAGGAAAATCACCTGTGAATGTTTGCATGGAAGTGCAGCAGTATTTTTCTTCAATATCAGAGATTTGAATGTCTTCTTCTGTTTCAGCAATATGAGAAGATGAGATATCAGAGATCTCGTGAACTTTCGGAGCATCAGGAGAAGGAGTCACTGCATGGAGACTTTCTTCAATTCGAATTGAATGTGTAGAAGATTCTGCTTCATCTTCATCTTGAACAACTTCATCAGAGAGAGTAGAGGCTGAGAATTTTGAGTAAAGAACTCTTGTGGTGCTGGATGTGATCTCCAAAGTACTATTATGATCCTCATTGTGCTTGCCAAAGGTTTTGTCCAATTTTGTCCAGAGATCCTTTGGGTATTCAACAAAACCAATAAGGTAGTACAAGATAGGAGAAAGGGCCAGACCTATTGCTCCAAAATATCTATCACCGTCATTTAGCCAGTCATTATCATTCTCATAAGACTTTTTTCCAAGTCCAATAGACACCTCATAGAGACCTCGTCCCTTTAGAGATGCAATCATCTTCAACTTCCATTCCGAATAGCCTGTGAATGGGGTGAGAAGAGGGATTGATGAGTCCATTCGAAGTTGTACCTGTTAAAACCTGTAAATCAAAACAAAAGGGGCACCGTAAGGTCAGACAGCCTGCACATTTTAGGCTTTCATCACACCCAGCATAGTCAATCAAGTAAGCTTGATCAACAAGTTCTTTACTTGAAGTATTAAGTGGTAAGCCTTGGCTTCTGGTGCAGTGCTGGATTTTTGAGCTATTGCTCAAATTTCATGGATAAATCTATCAAAAAGCTTGTTTTTGAGAGATATATCTTCTTCTCGCCGTATGCTCTGATACCATATTAATCTTGCACATTGATCTAGGAACAAAGAATCAATCTCATCAAAGAATAATCAACAAATACTCATGAAATGGTGTTAATCGGAACCGGAATTGGTTTCCTCTCTGTATATTCAATAAACAATGAATGGTTACAATAACAATGTCAAGCAATAGCCTGAATCCATGAGGAATTCAAATACCTAAGGAGACAATTCGAATTCAATGAGTGAGTCTAGCTTAACTAACTCTTAGCCATTCAATCACACTCAGTTAACCACTTGACCAAAACCCTAATTGACTCATCAAACCCTAACTGAAGTCAGAGTGCAATAAATGACTGAATCTCAACTGAAGGAGATCAAACACATGTCATAGCAAGCCAACCATCAAGTGCTAGTGCTCCATGATTTCAATGAACCTCGATGAGGTTAACTGAAGCTGAACTGACCATCAGAAGTTGGTGGAGGCACCCTGTTGACTCTAGATCATTAAATAATAATAAATAATCATTAAATAATATATTTAATGAGAGAAGGCACCTTAACTGACTGGTTGAACTGATTGTAACCACCAGTTAGCAATTAGGTGCATTAATATCACTCAGATCACCTCCGGAGTGCTCCAGTTAGCCTCCTTGACTGTAGGAGAAGGCTAAGTTAGCCTCCTTGACTGTAAGTAGGCGTGGGTGTGACTGGATGATGGCAATTAATGCTCCACTGATGTCAATTAATGTCAATTATACTTAGGATAGTGGTTTAACTAGGCCAATTTGACCAAAAAGAGTGTATGATGATAAATGTCTACAACAGTGAGAAGCCAAGATGTCCAATTACCACAACCAAGACAATGCATGTGACTTCAGAGAGTGTGTAGTGTACTTAATTCTGATTGACTCAGTTTCTTTGTTGGAGAAAGCCCTTGTAACTCTCCTTTAGAACAAAATTGTGCTAAGGCCATTCAATTTCATGTACATAATAGTGCACAAGTTATTGGGGTGATGATCAATTGTTTCTCATTAAAAATGTTAGTACATGGCTTACATGGTACAATATGTGTCAATGGCATTTTAATACTCGTCTCTCGACAAAATCTCTATCAACTCCCTACTGACTCTAATACATGATCATGTCTTCAACTAGCCAGTTAACTCTAATCACCACTGTCCTATCTATCCTTTATTCATTGAATATTAAGCTTCATATGCATCGTTTTAACTCTGTATCTATTGCTTCATCTTCTATTTGGCCTACATACTTCCTTGGATGCAACCCTTCATCTTCCTTCACAATTTTGCATTGTTCTTGGTGCACTTATCCTCTTGTCATGCTCTTCATACACACTTTCTGCCACTAGTTTTTTCATGCTCTCGCACTAGCCCTTCAAAATGCTCATGTTGATGCCTTCATCATTGACATGCTTCATCATGCTTCCTTCTTCCACACCTATATTGTGCCTCACACCTTTCTATTTTGTTTCTTTGTTACATTTCCTTGCCTTCGAAAAATTTGTTGACACTGAGAGGGGGGGTGAATCAGTGTAAAGCCAATTTTAAACTTTTTCTTAGCTTGACACAGATAACTACCAAAACATCTATCCAACATCTTTCATATCATCATTTACATAGAATAAGCATTTAGATTATCAGAAACCATAACACAACAGAACACAACACAATATAATTTGTAATCTTTTGTATTATTTTTGTCCGGCTACAACCGTTAGGCGAAATCAGCACCTACTAATAAATAGAGCACCTACTCTTAATCCAGGACCCTGCCTGGTTTTCTTAGACCCTGCTAAGAAGTGTTTGAGGTATCCTAACCTCAGAAGCAAGACAAGCTTGCTTTTACATTAAGGCTTACTGTCATCATACACAAGACAACTCTGTCATATCATCAACCCTGCTCTGCTGTAACATTTCTCATCATTCATCTACTGCTGCTCAACATTGCTGCAATAGTCTTCTCAATCTTCTCTGTGCATCTTCTGCTGGTTAACACTATTCATCACTACTGCAATCATTAGAGAGAATTTGAGGTCAAAAATGGGCCTCCTAAGAGATGTACTACAAAAATATAAGATATATTAAAATATTATGAGTTAGGTGTTTTATGGGGTAGGTATATATGACAACTTATCTCTTACACTACTTTTTATGCACAATATAAATAACCATGGTTGAGTTACTTTTCTAAATTGACTATAAATAAAATAACTCTACAATGATGTGACTAAGATTCATTGTAAATTCCCCAAAAATTATTGTCCTTTAGCATTTATTTGTATTGAACTTGTAAATAAAATTAACCAAAAATGAATTTAATTTATATCCATAACTAACATATTTTTTTCATATAAATATCATTCATGAATTTAATTTATTTTAAAAGTACAAGATTTAATATATATTAGTTTGACATTATGCTATTAAATACAATTGAGTGAATATATAATTTAAAATTAAAAAACATGAAAATGACAATAAATTATTTTATAAAAAAATGTGAAAAGACATTTTTATGAATTATGAGTACTTTATTTGAAAATGACAATAATATTATTTTATGAGAAAGTGAATTGTGAGTACTTTACTTGAAAACAACAATAATATTATTTTATGAGAAAGTGTGAAATGACTTTTATTGTGAGTACTTCACTTTATGACTTAAAAGTACTTGTACCACTACCTTGGTTAACTATGGGTTTTCATCCACTATAGAAAATGTGACAAATAAACATTCTTAACTCATGCAATGCCACCTCAACCATGGGGGATGATGTCATCTACTATAATGTAATTGGTTGATTTTTATAGTACATTTTGGTCCTTTTGAGGCCCATTTTTGACCTCAAATTCTCTCTAATGATTACAAAGTTTGCTCTTCAACATTCTGCCACTAGCATCATTTCTTTATCACCAGGAATTTGGATTAGGACTGAGATCACTTCTGCACTGCAAAAGAATTACTTTACCACTGTCATTGTTTAACTGCTGTTAAATGAAACATGCTACTGTGGCTGTGCCTTCAAATCTGTGCAAGACCTGTAGGTGACTCGCAGCCCTCCGTACAGCACTCTACCAATCTTTAACAGATGCAAATGAAATTCCTCTAGATGCATAGCACATAACATTTCAGAACCAATATTCAATCCAGTCCACCAAGTAAACTGATTTCCTTATCCCTTCAACATACAAATACTGTTTGCTGCCAATAAAGTGTTAAGATACCCAGCTTTAAACACGTGAAAGTAAATTATCAATGGCTGTGACAGTTGCTTGATAAACTCAGACTGGTGTACATAACTTCTTGGCAAAATATTGCAAGAGAAAACACCCTACCAACTATATATTCGCTCAGCTTGATAGACCACTTCTAACTTTGAAGAGTGCTGCCTTTAGAATATAAATACGCCCCTCCTTTTGCTTTTTCACGTGATAAGGGAAACTTCTGGCTGCAACATCGTATTGGTGAATGTTGGCGAGTTGCAAATCAAAGTTAAGGCTGTTTACCAAACCTCACGTCAGATGGAAGGTCACTGCTCTAGGAAAATGGAACAATACTTTGATCTGGGTTTACACACTGCTAACATATTATTCACAGAGTATAAGAACTTGTTGCTCCTTTTAACCTCCACTAACTCTGGGTATATGTTGAACCACGAAGCAAGGATGGGAACGCTACGACCAACGATGACGACATGCTGTAGAGTAATGCGCTGTCCCAATAAATCATTTTCTGCCCAACCTGTTCAACCTTCCATTTAGAACCACGATGGGAACGATTATTTTAATGTATAACACAGCTGTCAGGAGATCCGTCACTTTTCCATGTAAACGCTGCCAAGTCAATGCTGTCCTCGCTCTTTATATAAACGTGTCGTCATGTGGTAGTTTAACCCACAGTCGATTTGGCATAGGAAACATACCAACCTAGGGTGAGTGTGATCTGCTTAATATAAATGCCTTTGAACGAGTATTCCGTGGCCCTAGCTTCTAGGGATAGACCACGATCTGCCTGGAGTATTCACAGCAGTAACAGAGGAATACATGGATGAACATGATCTGATAAACACTCCTTCCTACACTTGATAAATACGCCTCCTTCTCTGTCAGCAAGAATTTCCAGATGCTGCTCCTCTCTATTTCTAATCTGCGGCTGCCTTAGGAAAAACACAGAGCTCCAAAAATACTCCACCGAAATTCTCCCCATAGCAAATGAGAGCATGATGCTCTATTTATACACAATCTTTTACTATATTTAGGGGCCGACATGTATGAATTTTTATGGGCCGACTTACTAAATTTTTAATATTTTTTTTTTTTTAATTAAAAAATTTGAGGCCGACATGTATGAATTTTTATGGGCCGACTTACCACATCATTTTACACAGGTTCATCTTTGCTTTGGTAATACTGTCTTTTCAACCCACAGTCTCAATTTGTCCATCAACTTTGACAAAATCTGCTGACCAACATTATCTACCTGCTGTTGAATAAAAGAGATCAGGCATTCTTGCACCAGCACCACGGGTAGAGGTGTAGCTTTCAATTTTATATTTTGAAGCCAATCCAGAATTCTTGACGCTGAGCTACTACTTCGTTGAGATGGCAATAATTCAGAACCATGTGAATTTTTCTGGACTCTGGGAAGAAGTGTTGGAAATGGATATAATAGTTCTAATGCTTCTGAATCAGTGTTTATATGATGCATCACTGTTTTTCCAAAGCCAAATCCATATGCATAATTTGTACCATTTAAAGTATTCAAGCTGGAGTCAAACATATGTTCTCCATGACCAGTAAAACTTTTCTGCTCTTACCCAATTTCATCTATGTTGTCCCTGCCCAGCTCTGAATTCTGACCTGTATCATTGTCATTTTCACAGTAGACAGCTTTTCTAAGATATTCATCATTCAATGAAGGTAATAAACAACATTTAGATAAATTTAACTCAATGTTCCAACATTCATTATGCTGTTGGAGTTCCCTTGCAGAAACAGAAAAGGCTGCATTTTCAGGCATGAATAATATTTTTGATTTTGATATGCTGACCTCTCCTGCTTGAGAAGGATCATTCAACCTGTTTTTATTGGTGGATTCATAAACCTCATTTGTACTTAAATCTCGGCTATCACTTTTCAAAAAGCCACTATCCATCTTAATAGTCCACTGCTGAAAGTTCTCAGCCGTCACATCCATAAGAATACCATCAAGGGGACAAACTTCACCTTGTCTTCATCATCACAAGAGTAAAGACCTCAGATGTGAACACCAAGGTCCAACACACCGCCATAATTGTGGGTACCAATACTCAAGTCTCCACATCATCAAGCTTGTCCACTGCAAGGGATTGGTGGCATCAATGACAACTAAAAGGACCATGCAAGTCACATGTTGACATCAATGACAAATCAATCAACAATATCCCCCTTTGTCATTGATGACAACAACTCATGCTCCCCCTATGAGCATGCTCCCCTTTTGTCTTCATCTCTCCCCCTTTGGCATCAATGGCAAAGGGTGTCCACACACCTGTGCCTGGAATCTCTGAACACTGCTCACTGGTATTTGCTCCCCCTGTCAATATGCACAATCCTAGGACCTGTCTGTATGCCTGGAGTAACCATCCTTTCTCCTTTGAGTTCATTCTCCAGCCTCATGAACTCAAGGTGTGTCAAGGTCTTGAGAGACCTTACACTTGGCTTGCCGTATGGCAGCCATCCTCCTCACTCTGATCAGCTTCTCCTTTCTGCAACTGCTCGGTCTTCTTTATCCATACTTGCTTCTTGGCATCTATCCTTTGAGCATCTGTTCCTTCATTGTCCTTGCTGGTTTTCTTGGCTGAGCTATATGTTAGTCTTCTCATATCATTCCAACAGTTTTGTGCTTTGTGCCCAAATTTGTTGCATGACCAGCACCTAACTGAGCTGTTGGAACTTCCAATACTTCTTTGATCCACTTCATTTCTCCATGCCTGAGCATATCCTTGACTGTAGGCATTTGTCTTCTGATCTTCAAATCTTCTTGCTGATATGTATGAAGTACTCCTTCTTGGTTGACTTCTTTGACTGTTACATTCATGGGCTTTGTGTCCAAACCCACTGCAGGTGTAGCACCTCAATGTGTGACATGTGGCAGCAACATGTTCGACTTGATTGCATGTCCAACATCTAACTGAATCATTGGGGCTTCCAGCCCTTCTTCTTCCATGGAACCTACAATCCATAGCCTTATGACCAAAGTTAGAACAAGAATAACAATAACCATTGAAGCCACTTTCATACCTGGGTCTTGGAGTTGTTTCCTTTATGAAGTTGCTTTGATAACCAGACCTAACTCCTTGTTGCATCTTTGAACTTCCAAGCTCCTTGTTGTCATGCGCAGGTGCCTTGGGAGCAGCTTTGGACGTTGATGGACTTGCTACTGGAGTCTTCAGAGACCAAGTGTCATCTTCAAGTTTTTCTTTGTTCTTCTTGTAACCAAGACCAGTCTTGTCGAGCGGAGATCTTTGGCAATCTAAGATCTTATCTAGGACAATTGAACTGTCCTGGAGCTTGACCAAGGCTTCATTTTTCTTACCTTTCTTCCTGAGACCAACTACCTCCATTTCCAGCTTCTGGATTGTTTCCTCCTTTTCTTCTAGCTGTCTTTTCAAAATTTATTCTGTCCTCTTGGCTTCCTCCAGCTGAGTCTTCAAGTCATGATTTGCCTCTCTTCCTTATTCAAGTATTTTTGAATCTTTATCATGGTTCTTTTGTTCTAGGGTTAGATCGATGAAATCAATCTTCAGCTGTTCCTTTTCAACTTCCTTTTCCTTTAGCAATTTCAGCCAGCCTACTCCTTCATGCTTAAGTTTCTTAAGCAACTCCTTTAGTTCAACATTCTGCTTTTGGAGACTATCCATATAATCAAAGGTTGTCATCCTAAACGCCTTGTAATCATATTGATTAAGATTAACTTTGTTCAAGAACCAATCAGCTCTGAGATCTATGTGGCATACATAGTTTATAAATCTCTGTTTGGATTTCAACATTGCTTCATCATCATCTGCAAGAACCTTCTGAATTTCATCACACAAGCTATCATAATCACAAGAGTTCATACCTTTACTGGAGTCCTCTTCCTGTTTATCTTCTTCTTGATTTGGCTCTTTTGGGGGCTTGTCTTCTGATTTCTGATCTGTCTTTTCAGGTTCTAGTCTTGCCTTCTGATACTCACTCTCCAGCTTGAACTATAGGTATTTTGCTGAAGTGTACTCTCCTACACTTTCCTTCACTGAACTGGGAAGTCCATCCATGAGGAACTTCAGGGCTGTAGTGTTGTCCTTCTTCGCTTCCTTCTGTGCAGCTGATTTTCCTTTCTTGTTTGATGGAGCAGGTGGATTGATGACAATTTCCCAAATCCCAAACTTCTTCAGATAAGCCTTCATTTTGCTTCTCCAACTGAAATAATCTACAATATCAAGTACGGGCACGTCATTGCTTGATGACTCTTTCTTTTCCTCCATAGTGTCTAAGGATCTCCTTCAAGCTTGCTAGGCTCATGACGAAGGCCGGCTCTGATACCAATTGTTGACACTAAGAGGGGGGGTGAATAAGTGTAAAGCCAATTTTAAACTTTTTCTTAGCTTGACATAGATAACTACCAAAACATCAATCCAACATCTTTCATATCATCATTCACATAGCATAAGCATTTAGATTATCAGAAACCATAACACAACAGAACACAACACAATATAATTTGTAATCTTTTGTATTATTTTTGTCAGGCTACAACCGTTAGGCGAAATCAACACCTACTGATAAATAGAGCACCTACTCTTAATCCAGGACCCTGCCTGGTTTTCTTAGACCCTGCTAAGAAGTGTTTGAGGTATACTAACCTCAGAAGCAAGACAAGCTTGCTTTTACATTAAGGCTTACTGTCATCATACACAAGACAACTCTGTCATATCATCAACCCTGCTTTGCTGTAACATTGCTCATCATTCATCTACTGCTGCTCAACATTGCTGCAATAGTCTTCTCAATCTTCTCTGTGCATCTTCTGCTGGTTAACACTATTCATCACTGCTGCAATATTACAAAGTCTGCTCTTCAACATTCTGCCACTAGCATCATTTCTTTATCACCAGGAATTTGGATTAGGACTGAGATCACTTGTGCACTGCAAAGGAATTACTTTACCACTGTCATTGTTTAACTGCTATTAAATGAAACATGCTACTGTGGCTGTGCCTTCAAATCTATGCAAGACCTGTAGGTGACTCGCAGCCCTCCGTACAGCACTCTACCAATCTTTAACAGATGCAAATGAAATTCCTCTAGATGCATAGCACCGAACATTTCAGAACCAATATTCAATCCAGTCCACCAAGTAAACTGATTTCCTTATCCCTTCAACATACAAATACTGTTTGCTGCCAATAAAGTGTTAAGATACCCAGCTTTAAACAATGTGAAAGTAAATTATCGATGGCTGTGACAGTTGCTTGATAAACTCAGACTGGTGTACATAACTTCTGGGCAGAATCGTGCAAGAGAAAACACCCTACCAACTATATATTCGCTCAGCTTGATAGACCACTTCTAACTTTGAAGAGTGCTGCCTTTAGAATATAAATACGCCCCTCCTTTTGCTTTTTCACGTGATAAGGGAAACTTCTGGCTGCAACATCGTATTGGTGAATGTTGGCGAGTTGCAAATCAAAGTTAAGGCTGTTTACCAAACCTCACGTCAGATGGAAGGTCACTGCTCTAGGAAAATGGAACGATACTTTGATCTGGGTTTACACACTGCTAACATATTATTCACAGAGTATAAGAACTTGCTTCTCCTTTTAACCTCCACGATCTCTGAGTATATGTTGAACCACAAAGCAAGGATGGGAACGCTACCACCAATGATGATGACAGGTTGTAGAGTAATGCGCTGTCCCAATAAATCATTTTCTGCCCAGCCTGTTCAACCTTCCATTTAGAACCACGATGGGAACGATTATTTTAATGTATAACACAGCCGTCAGGAGAGCCGTCACTTTTCCATGTAAACGCTGCCAAGTCAATGCTGTCCTCACTCTTTATATAAACGTGTCGTCATGTGGTAGTTTAACCCACAGTCGATTTGGCATAGGAAACATACCAACCCAGGGTGAGTGTGATCTGCTTAACATAAATGCCTTTGAACGAGTATTCCATGGCCCTAGCTTCTAGGGATAGACCACGATCTGCCTGGAGTATTCATAGCAGTAACAGAGGAATACATGGATGAACATGATCTGATAAACGCTCCTTCCTACACTTGATAAATACGCCTCCTTCTCTGTCAGCAAGAATTTCCAGATGCTGCTCCTCTCTATTTCTAATCTGCGGCTGCCTCAGGAAAAACGCAGAGCTCCAAAAATACTCCACCGAAATTCTCCCCATAGCAAATGAGAGCACGATGCTCTATTTATACACAATCTTTTACTATATTTAGGGGCCGCCATGTATGAATTTTTATGGGCCGACTTACTAAATTTTTAATATATATATATATATATATATATATATATATATATATTAAAAAAATTGAGGCCGACATGTATGAATTTTTATGGGCTGACTTACCACGTCATTTTACACAGGTTCATCTTTGCTTTGGTAATACTGTCTTTTCAACCCACAGTCTCAATTCGTCCATCAACTTTGACAAAATCTGCTGACCAACATTATCTACCTGCTGTTGAATAAAAGAGATCAGGCATTCCTGCACTAGCACCACGGGTAGAGGTGTAGCTTTCAATTTTATATTTTGAAGCCAATCCAGAATTCTTGACACTGAGCTACTACTTCGTTGAGATGGCAATAATTCAGAACCATGTGAATTTTCCTGGACTCTGGGAAGAAGTGTTGGAAATGGATATAATAGTTCTAATGCTTCTGAATCAGTGTTTATATGATGCATCACTGTTTTTCCAAAGCCAAATCCATATGCATAATTTGTACCATTTAAAGTATTCAAGCTGGAGTCAAACATATGTTCTCCATGACCAGTAAAACTTTTCTGCTCTTACCCAATTTCATCTGTGTTGTCCATGCCCAGCTCTGAATTCTGACCTGTATCATTGTCATTTTCACAGTAGACAGGTTTTCTAAGATATTCATCATTCAATGAAGGTAATAAACAACATTTAGATAAATTTAACTCAATGTTCCAACATTCATTCTGCTGTTGGAGTTCCCTTGCAGAAACAGAAAAGGCTGCATTTTCAGGCTTGAATAATATTTTTGATTCTAATATGCTGACCTCTCCTGCTTGAGAAGGATCATTCAACCTGTTTTTATTGGTGGATTCAGAAACCTCATTTGTACTTAAATCTCGGCTATCACTTTTCAAAAAGCCACTATCCATCTTAATAGTCCACTGCTGAAAGTTCTCAGCCGTCACATCCATAAGAATACCATCAAGGGGACAAACTTCACCTTGTCTTCATCATCACAAGAGTAAAGACCTCAGATGTGAACACCAAGGTCCAACACACCGCCATAATTGTGGGTACCAATACTCAAGTCTCCACATCATCAAGCTTGTCCACTGCAAGGGATTGGTGGCATCAATGACAACTAAAAGGACCATGCAAGTCACATGTTGACATCAATGACAAATCAATCAACAAAATTTGGGAGGATCTTGTGTCAACTCGCCTTGATGAGAAAAACAATGCAAAATCTTATGTTACTCTCACGCAGTATTTAATACCTTGCTTTAAAAATCCATATATATTGACATTTAGCTCATTTTATCTCTTAACTAAACATTTTCTTGTACTTAGAATGTTGGATGCTAGTTACCTTCTTGTTGATAACTCTTTCAATCTCTTGTGGCTATTTCATTTGCATCTTTCTCTACGAATCTATCTTTGCACTTTCTTTGCTTTTCTTTTCCATTCTATTATGTGATAGATTTTCGTTGTACTCATACAAGTCCATGACATTAAATATGTGTCATGGTTAATGGATTGAGGTTTTGAATGCTAAAATATTGTATTTTAAACAAAAAAAGATAATACAATGAGATAGAGTGGAGAAACTCTCATGTAGACTGGTTTTCTTGATTAAAGGTATACAAGGTAAATCTATGTGTACTCTGTGAGAGCCATTGTTAATCCTTGTGTTTTAGAATATGTTAGTATTGATTTTCTTACACATGTTTATCAAACTCTTCATCTAGTATCAAATCGAGGTTAATGGGTTTAGGGGGAGGCCTTTGTTGCTAGGGTTTAGCTCATCTAGTGAAGAGCAAAGGTATCTTTGTTCTACAATAAACCTATTTTGGAGTGGGAGCTTTGTTATTGTGTAAAGAAAATGATGAGCAATTCAAGAATAGAAATAGGGAAATTTAATGAACAAAGTTTCTAATTATGGAAGTTGAAGATGAAAGATCTTCTACTATATGGAGAGCAGTGGATTGCTATAGATCCATCTACATAACCCATTGGTATGTCGAACAAGGATTGGGAAAAGACATAAAGAAGAGTGAGAAGCATGATTTGACTTTCCCTCTCATATTTAGTGTCATTGAACGTCTTTGGAGAAGGTAATACAAAGAAGCTATGGGGTAAGTTGAGGGTTTTGTATCAGTGAACAAGTCATTTCTTCAGAAGAAGTTGTATCTTAGGATGGAGGATTATGACTATTACAAATCACCTAAATGCCTTTAATACTTTGGTAAGTCCATTTTTCTCTATTGATATTAAAATGGAAGAGGAGGAGGATAAGTGTATTACCTTGTTATGTTTTTTACCAAATTCTTGGCATAATCTAGTTCTCACAATTAGTAGTATCACTCAGTCCACATTAAAGTTTGAGGATGTAGTTGCATCATTGCTATTAGTGTCCATAATGAGAAAATCCATGGGTGTGACCAAGGATCTTTTGTCTAAGGGAGCTTGTTCCCAATAGAAGAAAAATAAGTCTTCTAGGGGTAGATCTAAGTCTCTGAGACAATTTGCAAAACAATGTTGGAAATACGGTAAAGCTAGGCAATATAAGAAAGATTGGAGACCTAATATTGGTGATAAAGGAAAGGGATCTGATGATACCCTTTCCACATAATGAAAACCTTCATAAAAGAAGGTGATGCTTACTTGGCACCTATAGGTACACATGTAGATCACGATATATAGTTAATCAACTTGGGTGTTTTATTTTATATCACTCCTCATAGGAAGTGGTTTTGTGAATGTGAAAAGTACAATGGAGGTGAGATTTTCCTAGGAGGTGAATTGGTAGTAAAATCATAGAATGTGGAAGGGTCAAGATGCTACTCAAATATGTAAGGATTAGAACTTTTCCTAGGGTTTTTCACATTCCAGAGTTGACCAGAAACTTGATATTTGTAAGTAGAATGGGTGTTGTAGGTGTGCATATTGCATTTGAAAATGACACATGTAAGATGGTTCGAAGAGCAATGGTGTTGGTTCAAGGAGTTCAAATTGGAACTCTATACAAGTTGTGAATCATTTTAATGATGGATGTAACATTTGTCTTGTTCTTGAAGATATCTCATAGTCTAATTATTTTATATCTTATAATATGAAATAAAGCTAAAGGGGTTTATAATATTCATAGAAACAAGGTCCTCACATCTAGATACATTTATGTAGCTTCTATTTTGAAATTATAGTCAATACTTTCATGGTTTGTAAACTTTTAATATATTCCATTAAATAAGTATATGGAAGACTGAAAAATATAAAACTCACTTGTTAATTTTATTTAAAAAATATTTGGATGGTTGATATGTTGAAGTGCATTGAATCCTAAGTGAAAGACAACACACTTCTTTGATTCTTCAATTTTAATATTTTTTTATAAAAAATCAATGAAATATAAAATATGTATTTATGAATACATTTAAATTAAAAGTGAGTAATTAGGAAGTGCATTAAATTGTAATTTTATTATTATTATGGGTTATGCACTTTTTAGTAAATCATTATATGTTTTGTAGAAGATTGAAATTGTTCACCATGTGTTTTGCTTTTACTTAGTAAATAGCATTCTAGATAATTCCAAGATATGTCATACTAATTCACTTTCTTCATGATTAAAATTTAATAATAAAAAAATAAGTTTAATTGATAAATTGTAGATAGTTTGAAAATGCCTTATTTAACTTAGCTCAACCATTTCCATAAAAAAGGTAAAAAAAATTGTTTACATGCCCCATGTCATGTATGGATGCCTTACACATGATATTTGATTTATATGAGTTCTAATGGCATATGTAGTCAAAAGAAGATGTCTTCTTAATGTTAAATCTTAAAAGTTTTTTCAAAAATAAAATTTGATAATGGAACAATAATTTAAGAGGTAATATAGTTTGTTGTATGATATAGAAAACACCCCAACATAAAAAAAAAATCTAGAATAGGCTTACAATTAGGGCCAACAATTCATTTCCCTAAATGAATGAATATGGCATGACTTAGAACTCACCACAACAAGTTAAGCATAGCCAACAACTACAAACTCGATTTCATTGCAAATTTACCTATAAAACAACATCAAAAGAATCAATGTCCATGAGTTATAAATATAAACAAAATATCACTCTACAAATATAAACAAAAGTGACTTAATAACTTTAATATTATTATATTTATATAAGATGAAACTTATAAAACTACAATTAAACAAAAATTAGCATATTTATAAGAATATTATTAAAAAATCACTAAAGGAGAGTGAAAAATATAAATAAAAGGTACCTAGGTAATCACTTTTTTTTCACATGAAAAAAAAACTATAATTTATATTCCATTTGACAAAGTATATAATGTAATTCATTTAGAAATACAACTACATACTACAATACTTCTAGAAAGTCTCACGACATCATCAGAAAAGGCACCTTGAATTATATATGAAACCAACTAACCTCCAACCTTTTAGTCTACTTAAGATAATCTTGAAAGAAATACTATCTAGAAAAATACCAATACTTAAAAAAGCTATTGACTATCCTACATCAAGTCATAATTCCATATATGCTCAATAAGCTTGATAAGAAGAGTAGGGAATCATAATGCTTCCTTCATACTCTTGAAAACAAAGTAAACTTTCCACTAAACCAAGAGCTTTTTCGATAGAAAATTTGCTTCCTGGTTATATTCTCGATAAATATATAGAAAATGCATATCCATGAACTCTTTTTGAAATCTTTGAATCCTTTGTTTCCACCACTATAGATGATCAACCTACAAAATGTTTTTGAACTGTACCTAATCAATGATTACCCGAGAGTATCTTACAATATGAATATGGGAGATATTTTTAGAAGTAAAGAATAAAAGCCCCCATAAAACCAACAACTCAGCTCAAATGTTCGTGCCAACTCCGCACCCCATCCATATTTTAAAGGAATGATCATCATTCAATTTTAGTAATATCCTTTCCCTACATTTACCTAAGTCCCCTTGTAAAGCACCATCAAAGTACCCAATAGGAAAAATTTGGAAAGAAAACAGGAGATGAAACTTGTCTAGCAATGTTTGGGCCATCCTCTTTGTACATATCCTTATATGCATCGATAATATTTAAAACAACTCTAGAAACATTTTTTTGCTAGTTTCCAAACAATACTAAATTTATGCGTCCAAATGCCTAGGTCAAATAGCACGAAAGTTCTCTCCACCGAGGAGCAAAATTTGTCTAGGAATGTAAGTTGTATTCAAATGAACAAGTCACCCAATTCAAAGAGATATTAAGGCATTTCTTCACTTCTCTCTAGATTTTCTTTGCAAATTCACACTGAACTAAAAGATGGTCAATAGATTCAACTTCCCTTAAACACATAACACATAATATTAGGCCTTTTGCCTCTTCTTTTGATATAATTATTCTAAGTAAGTACTTTATTTTTCAAATCCATCCAAATGAACAATCTGATTTTGTGACGACAATTCCATTTCCACAAAAAGATTATACCACCATTTTTGCTCATCTTGTAAAAAGGAAATTTAAGGAAAGAGTTTCATAAACCAGTTTGACAATTAATCGCCTAGTCTTTTCATTTCACGACCATGACAGGACATAATCCTCATTTGATAACAATGTTGTAATCCCATAATGAAGTGTCCCAAGTCATCAACAAGATATTCAAATGTATTATATTTAGATAAAATGAAAGAAAAACATAAAAAACTATTTAGATAAGATGACAAAAACAACATATAAAACCAATATATTTATAAGAACGTGAAATTTTTAGTTGTTAATTCGTGAAAAGGAGGGACAAGCACACTATAGTCCCATGTGTTAGTGAATGGGTATAATAACGATCAATTAGTATATGATTACATTGATACTCCTTAATGAGCATGCATTGAAATATGAAACCTATGGCGAATGATTTTCTTATTTTTGTTAATTGATAGTTAATTGATAAAATTGATGTAAGGTTTAATATAGATATATCAACATATGGATTGATTAATAAGAATTAGTATACTAATCTTCATGTGGATTTATTATGTTCAAATACTTGTGAAATGCCAAATGTTCTATATTTTTTACATATACATTGATCATTCTAAATAATTATAAGAAGATGCTAGTGCCCATTGTTATCAAAGATTACATACATGCCCTTAATTTTGATTTTATGGTTGTGGAATTTGAAGGCGATTGATATAGATCCATATTTTTATCAAAGTTTGTGTATATAATTTACATGTGGGTCAATTGTGAGAAAATATGGAATATGAGATATCTAATCTATGTTTTATGGAGATCAATGTTTTCAAGCCATTGTAGGATATTGGTCTAGTGCTTTGATCAATATAGTTTATATATTAATTGAAATAGGGAAACTATACATTGAAATTAAATTTAAATTTGTACATTCCTAAAACGAGGATTCCCCCCTTGACATATGACCCAATACTTTTAAATGATATTTAACCTTGAAATTTTTTTTGTGGTTTCACTATCCCATTTCAATCAATATGATTTACATAGTAGTTTCAAGATACATGGCCTGCTTTTGAAAGGGGATCACTTGTTATCCTACTTTCACAACATTTATTGACATTTTCATGCTTGTTGCAATGGAGAGAGGAGGGAAACCCTAAAAAATGTCATATTCTAATGATCAATATATGCCTTTGTTCATTGAAATATTCAAAGGAATCTCGACTGTCGCCTTAGTTGTTCACTCTTTTCATGTTGATCCAATGTATGACCTTGAGGTGAAGCAAACAAATCCTACCATGGACATGGCTAGGGCTCATGACAAGAATGCTAATGTGGTGCTAGCTAGGGCTCATGGCAAGAATGTTGATGTGGTGCTTCCTATATTTATTGGTGAGATTGTTGTTGTGTAGTCATCTTTTTCAAATGGCATAAGTGCTTTTGTTGAATGAGCTTAGTCAAACAATGAGAAAGGATAAAGAGAGAGAGAGAGAGAGAGAGAGAGAGAGAGAGAGAGAGGAGCCTATTCACTTGGAACTTGAGGTTGAGGTGCACATGGGGGCTATACCTATTAAAATGGGAAGCTCTATGGGAAGGGATCACACTAATCATGTAGCCAGAGTCATGCTATGACATGGGAGTATCCAAAGAGGGCATTGAAATTTTTCTAGAGGGATATCATATAACATACCTAGAAATTCAACAATGTTAAAATTGTTAAGTGGTGTCCAATATATTAGGTGGATGGATGTTGAGATTAAAAGGTTTATGAGATCACTTTTGCCACTTAATCAATAATTGTTGCCAATGATCATTAAAATAAATTGGTAAAAAATATAGGCCTCCAAATTATAAAATAATAAGTCATGTACAAGTCTATTCAAAGTTGTGTATATCACATCCCACTACTATGTAAATTAAGTTAATATATAATTACAAGATGAGAATTAAAGATAATAAGAAGATTATTATTTTGCACACTAAATAAATAATAATATATATCATATAATACAATGCAAATGCAATATAATATAATATTATAATATATTATATAATGACATAATAACATCCTATAATGTAATAAAAACCCTCTCTAATAACTATCATAATAATAATAAATAATAAGAGCCACGTGGTGGCAATGTCCTTGACATTTCCACATGTTGTTACAGGTTAACTTGACGGTAAACTAGCAATTTTGTAATAATGAGGATTTTCAACCGATCACTTCACTGGCAAGAAGATTTGCGAACTGATCTTTTGAGCAAAAAACTTATTATAAATCTTATTCCAGTAATCAATATCTTGGAAGCAAATGTAATTCTTCATCCTAATGCCAAAGGACCCAAACCACTTGGCATAGCACCTTGTATCATATCCAACACCTTCACTTGAGAAGGATTGAGAAAATAAATTTCATAAATTGGTATATTATTAATTGAAAGTAAAAATAGAATGACAATTTTAAAAAAAAAAGTGAAAATAAATTGTATTGTCCTTCATTTTAATTAATACTTAATTTCACTAAACTTAGGTTTTAATTTCTTTTGACATTGTGAATGAATTCCCTAGAAATTATGGTAGTGGATTTTGATCATTAAATATAATTGAAAGAAGTGGTAGTCTTTTCTGAAAAGTGACAACGCTTATTATAATTTTGTTACTAGGCTCGTATTGATAACTTAATTGTTAAAGCCATTTAAGAGTGAAATTAACAAGACACTTTGACTAGTAATTCTTCAAAGAGTCGAACATCAAATTTAAATATTGGAACAATTTTAAAACATAAAAAAATTGAAATCGTGTTCATTCTCGCTCGAGAAAAAAATTCATATTCTTCATCTCGTTTTGAACATTGAATGTGAACATATATTCTTGAAGGAAGAAAATCAGAGTTTCATATTTTAACCACATACCCTTCATTGAACAAATTCACTTACCCAAAACTCAAAATGCAACTTTCGGTATTGAGGATATGCAAGTGTCTCCATATATGCCCAAGGCTCTAGTATAATCTCTTTGTTAAATTTGTGAACCTATTGATCTATAGGAAAATGAGAGCAGTTGCGAAGTATGATTATGTAATGGAATATCAAGAACAATGTACACTGAACAAGACAAATTTGAGACAAATATGATAAGAATTGACCAACTAATTACAACATTAATCTCTATTCATTCCAGCCGTATACAACAGTGTTACAATATGTAGGATTCGAATCATATGGGGAAGACTCGAATCTACCAACTAATCATGATTGACTGGCTAACTAGGAGTGTCTAAATCACTGCATGGGAGCCACCTAGATGTCTAAATCAGTTTGACAATTAGTTGAATCAGTTAAAATGATGAGGTAGGTGGAAAAACTAACGCTAGACTAAATGAGAGTGATATAACTAAATCTAACTAGAGTTTGACTCAGCATAACTTCCTACCTACCACAACCAATTGATGGAGGCTACTGGTGGCACTCGGAGTGGGCTCCTAAAATGTAGGGATTGGTCCCAGAGGCACATTAACTCATGCATGAACATGTAGTAAATGGGAGTTAACCTCTATATGTGTTCCCCACACTCTAGTGGTTGGTACCAATGGCACTAATGGCATCGGTGGCACCACTGGTTCCAGTGGCACCAATGGCATCGGTGGAACTAATGGCACCAATGGAACGAGTGGCACCAATATCACGATGGAACCAAAATCAAGTAAATGAATCCTAAGTTGGGAAAGATGATCTAATAGACTATATATGGACAAGGGAGGATTATATAATCCTAACAGCCCTCCTTAATCCTAACTTGGACAACTTTGGGCCATGGAAACGAGGCCAATAGGAACACATTACAATCTAAAAGAATAAAAGTTGCTTAATAAATGAAGGGACATGGGGAAAATATTATGGGAAACCCCCCTGTTAACACACGTACTAAATTTTGGAGATTTCTACATAGGCATCTACACTAATTCCCCTGCAAAGGTCTAGATTAGTGGAAAATGGGTGGGGGCATTAGCAAAAACTTTTCATGTCTTGTGATTTGGAGGTTTCTTGGGACACTTATCGTAAGCCTAAATGTCAAAATGTATTATCCCATGGTGTGGCGTGAAAAAACATCGAACAACCTTGGAGTTATAACCCTACATTTGGGTTCATATATGAAAATCCGGTCACAGTTATCCAGTGGAAAAATGAATAGCGTAGATCCATGACAAAAAAAAATGAGGGTTGCTAAAGGTTTTGCCAAGGAAATATACATGGTTTTAAAAGAATCTTGACTTTGGTGGAACAAGGTTAAATGGCGTGTAGGATCAACCATTGGATGAACAAGTAATGCAGATTGATGGATGAGGAAGATTTCACTGAGTAAATATGTGCGGAGAAATGAGCTATGGAGGTATGTGAAATATGTTATACGTTCCATATTTTAACGGTCAAAGATTGAATGCTGTCCAAGATCAATGGCAGATGGATATTTCGCGAATCCAACATGCATGAAGGATAACTTCTGTCAAGGCTGCGAAATCTTGTAGGGTCCTCTTATTCCAATGACCACAGTCTTGAGCGGGCCAGATCTATGGTGGAGATGCATTTTGCAGCTGCAATGTGCAAGAGAGTAATACATGTCGAGGCTGCAAAATCTTGTAGGACCCGCACAGTTCAACGATCGAGATCTAAGGAGGTTGAAGATCTACGGTTGAGATTAATTTCGTGGTGGCAACTTGCATGGAGGATAAGCCATGTCAGGGCTGCAAAATTTTGGTAGACCTCACACCTTCTGATGACAAAGATATGGTGGAGGGTTGATCGATGATCCTAGTTGATTTCGCGATGAGGATGTGCATGGAGTTTAACAGGATTAGGGATTGCGAAATTGGGTAGGGGATGCATTGTGGGATGACTGAGATTTCCTATAGAAAATATCTACGAATGTTATTTATTTCTCAAGCCAAAGGTGCGAGCAGGTAGAAGATCAATGTATGAGAGAAATGGAAATGAAGCATGGATCAATTTAATGGTGCAGATTTCGTCTGGAAGAATAAAACCGTTGGAGATGTTCTGAAACATCATTTTCAAATCAAGCAAGCATGCATCCTAGACACCGTATTGCCATTTTTTATCCAATGTGTATGTTACTCCGTATTTCCCGTTTTATGCATGAATCATGGCGAATTTGCCACCTCGGGAGTTTGTTAGGATTCGAGCTGATGATCCGAGATTGATTCCCAACTTTGTAACTAAATTTGGCTCTGTTTTGAGGTTGGTCTCGGGATCCCATGACACTATAAATGCAACCTCGATAGAGGAAAAAAAGGGTTGATTCGATTTTGATTTTTTGAAGCCTCTGTGCTCGGATTGTAGCTCTGAAAACTTTCTTGGAAGTGATAATGAAAATTGTTTCTATGAATTTATGAGATTCATCACGATCTTCATATTCATTCTGTGTTTCCTATCAGCACCATTTTCACATGTGTAAATTCTTACGGATGCTTTCTAGTTTCATGTGAGGAATTCATTTTATTAAGCACTCCTTTCATCAAATATTTCATTCGTAATGTGTCTGTAATGATTTGTTGTAGAATTCATCCTTGTTAGATGCTCCATTTATGTCATTTCCCTTATTTTTTGTTATGCTAAAGGTGTTTTCAAGGGATTCATCCATAGATAGGTGGCCCTTGCTGCACTGGCCTTTTTCTCTTTTCTCCTACCACCACTTGAACATATTTGGTTGAATATTACACTTACTTTGCCTCAAAGTACAAACGGGAAAATTATTGTTCATTATTTGTTGTAATATCCTTGAATGATTCATAATGTGACTCCATTTCCCAATGGTATTTGATATTTGTCTGTCTTACAATCTTTAAATGTACAAACAAATATGTTCCCATCAGAAATCTAGCCTTCTGAATGCTTGTTTAAATCCAAATGTGTATGTGAATGTTTTCTGTGACAATGAGAGAGCCCACTCTAAATGTATTGGCTAGAATACAATCGAAAGATTGATTTGAAATGGTTACCCTTGTGACTTCCTACCACAACCATAGTAAAATTATAGGGTGATAACACTCCCCCTTAAAATAAGCAGTGAATAAGGAAAACAAGCTATACTTAAGATAAAAAAATTCCTCTTTGGGTAAAAACTTGTAAAAATTTTGCTACAATTTGCAACACTATTTAGCCGAAAATGCAATATCTTGGTTCTTCTATGTAGCATCATCCTCAGACTATGCATGTGAACATATCCAAACTAAATGATTATGTATGTATGAATTTTCCTCTTTGGAAGAAGAATAATATGCTCAACTGAATCGAGAACATAGACAGTTGTAAGATGAAAACTGAACCCATTTAGAGTAATTGAGATCAACTGATGAGAGAGAAAAAGTGCTTGAGTATTCAAACCATGTGAGGAAAAACCAAGCAACTAATATATTGCAGCCTCGAAACATCAAACCATGTGAGGTAAAATCAACTCCAAGTGTTAGGAGAAAGTGTCCAGGTGAATGTGGAGTGTCTCCATCTTTACTAGTTTTGTGAGGAGATGAGCATGTGATCAAGTAGGAAGGTAGAGAAACCCTCAGACTGTTGAGAGAGAATGAATGATATCCATAATATGATAGAGCTTCAAAAATAGCCAATGATTCAAAAAATATAATATCAACAAACTCATGAGAGAAAACTTACACCAAATCCCTAACAACAATTTTGAAAGAGACTTGAGGTACTTGATTTTTCACACCAAAATTGATGAGAACATCTAAGCATTAATAGAGGCTCTTGAAACTTCAAACTTGAACCAAATAAGGTCATATCATATCCAAGAGTGTGAAACAAAGCCAAGTTCCCCACCGAGATGGTAGATACACAATTTTCTCCTTCTTCAACAAAACTCTGAGTATTGGTGCATACAATCATGTAGGAATTTGCTGGAAGCTCTAGATCAAAGAAAGTGAATGGATCACTCCTAAAATATGATATTTCTTCCAAAATACCCAACGTATTACTTTTCTGCACACCAGCAACAACATTAGAGATAGAGAACTCAAATTCCTCTTCATTTTCTGAAGCAATCACTGGAAAACTTTGCACATAATTTAAAATAGAAGAATCACTAGAGAATGTTTGCATAGATTGGAAGGAGAGTTTTATTTCAATAAGATATATTTGAATGTATTCTTCTTGATAAACTATATGCGAATATGAGATATCATAGATCTCATAAAATTTCAGAGCAGCAGGAGAAGGAGTCAGTCCAAGGAGACTTTCTTCAATATGAATTGACTGTGTTGAATATTTTGCTTCTTCTTTATCTTGAACAGTTTGCTTTGGTGAGCCATTGTGAGTCATCTGATATACATACAAAAAATTTGATACAATAGAGGGAAGAGAGAGTACATTCTTGAACTTGTCATGCTGGATTTTATTAGAACCTCTCCCAGCAGCTAGGATTTGGGACCCATCTCCCATATGAGTGCTAGGTCCTCTTGAGAGATCCAGAGTAATGAAGTATTCTTTGGAGGAAACCATGTGGTTGGATGCTCCATAATATATCAAGTAATCATTCGACAGAGTGAGGCTTGGCTTCAAGACATGGCACCTCTCATATTCTTCAGTCTACTCTCCAGCATCATACATCTTTGCACCTTTTGGAAGGGAAATATTGTTATGTTCAAGGAGTGTTGTCAACTGGTCAATGGTATTCTTCATGCACTGATTCTGTGGATGAAAGCCTCTTATACAGTATGGACACTTAGTCTTCTCTTTCTTGGAACCTGAGGCTCCATTAGAAGATCTATGATTCTCCTTTGGCCTTGAATCAATGTTTTTGGTCTCCTTCCCTTTGTGCTTCTCTCTTGCTTGCACATTGTTTGAGTTTGCCACTAAGAGTGCTTGATTCTTGGAGGTCTGAATCAGTCCCACTTGAACCAATTTATCTTTCTCTTGTATTAAGGACTCATTGAAATCATCTAGAGAATGCATCTTCCAATTAGGGATGGAATCTCTTCCGAAATGGAATGTAGAGACAATGACAGAGTACTCTGATCCAAGCTTGATCAATACTGATAGAACTAGTTTCTCATATTTCCTCTCTAACCGACATTATTTACAAATGTAGTGTTAGTGACTTGTATTTTGTGAAAAAATGCCGAATAGTTTCGAAACTGTCGGGATGTAGTGCAATGAGGTCATTCTCCAATATGTGCCCTCAAAGCTCATCTTGTTTGTGAAAAAAAGCTTCAATATTTTCCCAAGATTCCCTCGGAGTCCTTAGTCCCTCAAGGTGGAACAAAAGATCCCAAGATATATGAGTGCACAAGAAGTCAAAGGCTTTATCAAGTTGATTCAAAAAATTGTTCTTCTCAACATGACGCCGGGGCTTAGTTTCTCCGCCCATTACCATCCTAAACAAGCCAAGCTTTCACAAGGAGACCTGCGTATATTCCCTCCAATCAACATAGTTGAAGGATGTAAGGATTCGAGGTACGAGAGCTAAAGGATCCATCAATTTGTATGTTGATTAGTCAATTTTTCAAGAATCTACATAGGTGCCTGCAATTAAAACTACAAAAACCAAATTCAATTCACAATCATGTCAGTTTCAAGCCTTCCACCTCGACATGTACACATTATCAGAGTCTGTCACACCATTAGAGGAATTTTGAGGTCTAAAATGGGCCTCCTAAGGAAAATAATAAAATAATAGTTAAAATAATAAAATAATAGTTAAAATAATAAAATAATAGTTAAAATAATAAAATAATAGTTAAAATAATAAAATAATATTTATTAATTTTGGAGGAAAAAAGAAAAAAACCAATTTTTTTGTTCGTATTTTCGACATATCTCCCTGTGTTTTTACTCAAATTTTGATTGGGAGAGCTCGTTGGATGCAGAATTTGATTCCGCATCCAACAAGTACCCACACTGTATACTTTTGACAGACCCCGCTACCCCAAAAACAAGAAAGGCCTGAAAAAACGTGATGATGACATCATCATCACATTTTTTTCAGGTATTTCTTGTTTTTGGGGTAGCGGGGTCTGTCAAAAGTATGCAGTGGGGGAACGTGTTGGATGTGGAATCAAATTCCGCATCCAACAAGCTATCTCGGTCAAAATTTGAATAAAAACACAGGGAGATATGTCGAAAATACGAACAAAAAAATAGTTTTTTTTATGACAAATATGTCAATTCAACCATTATGGTTGACTTATTTTATTGGAATTCTATTGGTTCTTGAATTCCAACTCACAAGAACTTATTTTTGGTACGTTTTCTTCTAAGGCCCATTTTAGACCCCAAATTTCCTCTAATAGTAGAGACTTCTCTGGGCAGATCTAGAGTTAGTAAGGCAATGTTTACAGGATTTATGTGGAAATTCTGCTGCTTCTGGTGTACAATGGAGATAGGACAAGACTTGCTGCTAGCTTGAACAAGGCTCCGATACCATATTAAATTTGTGAACCTATTGATCTATAGGAAAACGAGAGTAATTGTGAAGTAGAATTATGCAGTTGAATATCAAGAACAATATAGACTAAATAAGAAAAAAATGAGACAAATATGACAAGAATTAATCAGTTAATTACAACATTAATCTCTATTCATTCTAGATGTATACAATAATGTTACAATATGTAGGATTCGAATCATAATGGTGAAGCATTCGAATCTACCAACTAATCATGACTGAGTGGATAACTTGGAGTGTCTAAATCATTGCATGGGAGCCACTAGTCTAACTTTTGATGTCTAAATCGGTCTGATAATCAGTTAAACTTGTTAAACTAGTTAAAATGATGAGGTAGGTGAAAAAATGCACCACTTCCCCATGAAACCATGCAAAACTGGTGCTAGAATAACTGAGAGTGATCTAATTGAATGTAACTGGAGGTTGACTCAGCATAACTGTCTACCTACCACAACTAATTGATGGAGGATTTTGGTGGCACTGAGAGTGGGCTCCTAAAATGTAGGGATTGGTCTTAGAGGCACATTAACTCATGCATGAACATGTAGTAAGTGGCATTTAACCTCTATATTTGTTCCCCGCACTCTAATGGTTGGTACCAGTGGCACCAAACTCAAGTAAATGAGTCCTAAGTTAGGCAAGATGATCTAATAGAATATATATGGACAAGGGAGGATTATATAATCCTAACACTCTTCTATGGTGGCGTTTTTGGAATGCCTTGACTATTTCTTATATTGCATATTCTATCGAACATGTGAAACCTTTGAAATGGTCTAAAGTCATTGTTCAAGGGTATTAAATTTATATATCCTAAACATATTATTGTTTTCTAGTTAGGGTAAATGGGATTTTAATTAGTCCACAATTCATAGATATTACATGGGAGGCACATTTTATGTACTTCTTTGGCTTGCGAGGCTGTATTTCCCATGCTGCAACTCCTTGGAATCTAAAAAACAAACCCACATCCATCTTACTCCCCAATTTGTTATACACAGAGATATTAAATTCATTCAATATAACGATCTCAGTGTTTTCCCACCCGCTTGCTGTCTTTTCTAGTTATTAACAACTTTGAGTGTTACAAGGACTAAGTTAAATTATATTGTCTAATACAATCACTTTTATAAATAGTAAATGGGTTTCTCTTTGCAAAAGCATTGAAGTTGTCAATAACAGAGGATAAATCCAAAGGAACATTGGAGTCCACGGTTAATTTGTAAGATTTTAACGTCATTTTTTTAAAGGGAGCATGAACCATAAATATAAAATTTCTTCATAAATCAAATTGTATGATCCTCAAACTAATATGAAATACTCATGCAAAAATATTTAGAAAATGGGTCATCAATGACAATACTCACCCAAGGCTTCGTAACCATTATCTCTAGGACAATATTTGTTAGATAGTTGTCCTTTGGTGTTAGGTATTAAAGTTGTGGGAGCACGAAAACTTTAAATTATAATAAATCCTATTGGGCTCATTTACCCTAATCACTTATTTTCTTGTACCTTTCTACATGGATCTCGTTACCCTATTATATGATTGTGCTAGGAAGAGGTTACTTATTATGAATATACACATCAATTGAGTGGAAAATTATATCTTTGTCAATTAATTCTTAAGTAGATAGCCAATTATTTAAGGTCTAAAAATGTATGGTTTGAATTTCTTCTTTAAAAATCATAAATTCAAATCTACAAGGTTGAATATATACACCTCTCATAAATATAAAGTATTATTATTATTTTAACGGGCATTTAGTACCCAGTCTCCAACTTATTTGGTTGTTTTACTCAATTCCCTTAAATAGACCGACTCGTCCTATAAGACGAAGAACATTAAATGCAAGTATGTCCTCGATTTTAATGAGAATTTGGTGTTTAGTACACCGATTCTCCAACTTATTCGGATTCATTCTAATCTATTCGATATACCGACTCATGTAACGATTCGTATTAAGGTAGTTGCTAGCCTAACAAGGCGCGTAGGATAAAAGACAACTAAAACGCCTAGTTTTTCTGGTGTATATTTGATAAAATACAGTCAAATTTCGGCTAGAGAATGTTTATTTTCACAATTTTACAATTTTTGCAACTGTATTTGACTGTCTCAGACGAAATCCATGATTTTAAAACATCCCAAATCGCTGGAATTGTGATTTAAGCACTCTAAATTTCTATTTAGAAAAAAATTGATCTACCGGATTCCTGTAGGTTGGGGGTGTTTTGGTTAGCTTTTATACTGTTCCCTAACAAGGGGATATTCCTTTTAATATTTCATTCTTAACTTAACTCGGTTTTGTGCTTTTTATTTTAAAAAGTTTGGTGTGATATTGGACTATATGTATAAAGGTAATGGATTTACCAAGTGAACTTAAAGCTATTAATTGTTTTTTTTTTAACTAAGGGAATTGGTAATTTCGCTACCATTATACCTCTAAGCGTATTCATATAGTTTGCAAGCGTGAAGCACCGATAAGATAAGCGGGGGTGATTTCAACTACCGACCTCCATTTACAATATGTAGCCAGTTGAGCTACACCTATGCAGACAAAAAGATTGAACTTATATAGCTATTAATAAAATTTTAAAAGATCAAAATTATAATTATTTTGTTAATGAACATTCATTTCAAATTATTTTATTGATCAACATTCATTTTCATAGGAGTTTCCAATTTTTCATTCTCCTCTCCATGCTTCTTAGTGATGAATAAATATGCATTATGATTCTTCCATTGTTTCTCAAAACTTCATATAATTCATAGAACAAAAAATATGTTGCAGAAACATCGAGATCAATAGATATGCATACACTATTATTATGTAATAATTACAACTAATAAATAACTAACATGTTCCATGTTATAAAAACATGAGAAATGTGCGTGCAACAATTCTAATCTAACCTGGTGACAAAATATATGTTGTAATTAAATAAACAAATTTGGAATCTTGTTTTTGAACTTTCTCAAAATTTATTAAGTAAATTTAAAGATTAATGGATTTCAACATTTTATGTAGAAATGGATAGGTCTGGATAAGTTTGGATAAATCTATGATGTTTATTAAAACAAGTTGTTCTCTTTATGTTTCTCATCAGATTTTAGGACTGGATAGCTGGGTTTGACTTAAGAATTTGCATTGTTATTCTGTAACAAATTGAACATAACCTATAGAATAAAATATTTCTGAACGAAATTGTTTTGGTTTAATGGACACAAAAACTAGGAATTTTGGTCAAGCCCTTTGAGCTCATCATAATCTTCCATGAAAGAAGGTATTTCACAGTTAATGTGTTGATGATACCCTCCTTTTTGGAGTCCCGTCATGGAATCCAACATCCTTAAAAAAATCCTTGAATATTCAGTGAAATGCTATGTCCTACAAACTCGTACTTTCCATGATCAACATTTACTCCTCGATTCCATTCCTTTAAATCTTTGTGATCTAATGGAAAAGTTCTAGATATGAATCTTTGCATTCTTATGAAGTTTTCCAATCTTCTCTTTTAATTTCTTACTAATTGCAACATTTGAGCAAAAATCATAATGAAATAAAGATTATTCTGATCTCGATGTCAAAATATTTCAGAAGATCACTCCACATCGGTTTCGATGGAAGTCTTTTTGCAATATTTAGCTCATTAGAATATCTTTATGCCGTCAAACAGATCCAACAGTCCTAGCAATATATTTGCTAAGAAATCCTTCAATGATCCCTTTGTTCCTTGTCTCATTTCACAGGAGTATGGTCTCGAGATAATTTTAAATATGCAAATCCAAACATAACTCAAATGATTTGTATATATGTAGTGTGATTCAATGGATTTATGTGTCTACTTGTAATTGAATAATATTCAAACCAATTAATTATTTGAGGAGGATATGTCCATTATCTTCCTCCAACCTACATAGATTGCAGATACATAGAAACACCATTCTCAATATTCTATACTTCAATATTGCAAGAAGGATTTTAATATACACACAACAACAACAAGTTGTATATACACACAACACCATATGGAGTGGAGCATAAAGAGATTATTCATACTGAGAGCACCCATTATCGTCCATTGGACTCATCGTTATAACGTTGGTTATGAAATCCTTGACAACACAGCAGATGGATATGATGAGAAGAGAAAACCCAGCAGGAGGACTGCTCCAACTACTCTCACATTGGGCCAGCATAGGAAGATGAAGGGATTATTCATAGTTGGAATCTGCAGGAGATTTCGTGTTCAAATCATGAGGGAGCACGATTACAGTTAGGGATTTTTGTTGATGAAACTAAAGGATTTCTACTTTTGATTTCTTACTGAAGTCATGGAGGTAGCCGTCATAGTGGAGATGCCCATTTTGTTTACCCCTCACATCTACCCACATTCTTTCTTAAAAAACAAGATCCATATTTTCTTTAGGTCAGTTAGTTGTACTTGTGATAGATAGACTTTCTGTTTTTAGTAATCACATTTGGAAGGTATACACAACAAATCTTCTTCTGATTATATAGCATAAATCTTGTTATGTTACATTTGATCATGATATGCTGAAAATTTTAATTATCTTGAGAAATCAATGGTTGCAATGTTTCAGCCTCTTTCAATCACTTCAATGTAAATTTATAGCATATTCCAACTTCTCGTTGCTTTTGAGGATTTTCTTTTCTTTTTTATCTGTGTTTCAGAACAATAGAATTTTGGGAAATGCTTAGTTTTTATGAGAAAAATTAAAAGATTTTAGTTTCAGAACAGGAGAACAATTTTTTAAAGTAAATTTAGATTTTTGTTACATTTTAGCATTAACAATTTGATAACATATAGTTAGGTAGCTGAGACGCAGATAATCAATTATTAAAACTATCTACAAAGAATAAGTAACATATAACTTGTTAGTGGAATTTAACTTGTGAGTGACCTCTCTCGATGTTCACACATCACAAGTCAAGTGGATATACTAATACAATTATTCTATCATATTCACAATTTCATTCAGAAATACCTCTATATATAATTGAGTATGGAACTTTTGCAATAATTTTAACTCTAATTAGCTTCTCCAACATTGATTCACACTTATGCAGTAACTATTTTGTCCCTATCAAACTTTAAATCAACCATTAAAGAATTTTTCTGGGATTTGAAGGACACTGTTTTGTTATTTTTTTTATATGAAAGAAAAGTAAAATGGTAGAAAAACATATGCTATTATAGAAAATTCAAAGAGATATATAAAACTGATGAAACTGTTCCTGGAAACTACTTTCAAATGGGGAGTGCAAATGATTCCTTGCATTGAACCACGATCCAGTGACATTATGCATTCTCTCACTTTCCCACTACTTCTACCAATAAAAATCCAGTTTATTTTTTCTTATTTACGAATTTTAAGCTCTTCAATATTTTTGGCATCTTTTGATTTTGATTGTACTGTGAAACTTTATTTTTATTTATTTTTAACTTTGTTATCGCTTGAAATGGAATTCCAAGCTACTGACAAACATATGTGGAGAAAATAACCGCTGTCACCTTAGTCACTTCTCCAAACTTCTTCGGAAGTCGAAACCTCATAGGGAAGAGCCCTATGCAACTCTGCAAAAGACACTTAGACACCAAATATATCTCCTATATGTTTATGGTTAGTGACCAATGCCTAATGGATTCTAGAAGAGGATATGCATAATACAAGTTCATTTATCCAAGGATAATCCAATTGCATAACTAATTAGTTCTAATACGTAGATAACAAGTGCAATATGCTTCCCTGCTGCAGGATGAGTATGAGAGAGAAATCATGGAAGAATCTCTAGAGATACAGGGTCCCAAATATTCAACTTTTCATCATAATGGGCCATCTGCATATGACAAATATACGCAACGTCTGGTGATGTTTCATCTTCAATTATAGTGGAAAAAGGGTTGATACATTCTTCATCATTAGCTTCATAAGGAGAATGAACAATCATATCTCGTTCCAAAGGGTATTCATAAATCATGTCCTCATCATCCTTGCTTAAGGTGACTGAAAGCTCTTCATCCCAAATAGTGTCAAATTCTGGCTCAACCTGAGTAACTTCTTCAAGTTGTTCTTTCTTGCTACAAACTATGGAAACAGTGCTACCTGGTATCAAGGAATCATAGAAAGGTGGACCCATAAATTCCCAATAACCATTTTCCTCATAATTCTTGTCATTATGTTCCCAGATATCTGGTATGTCATAAGGATTTTTTGTATGTTGGAAGGGAGAACTCATCCTATCTTTCTATTCTTTAGATTCTTTGTCTAGGAATTTTAGATCTTCATATATAGGACCATCATCATATTCATCTACTCGGGATGCTTCATCTATCATGATTGATATATCATCATTTGGACCTTGAACAATGGCTGCTTCAACCTGATCCTTGTTTTGGGATTCCTTATTGAACTAGTCCCTTGTATGCTTAACATGAGGTATCCATTCATCACGTCGTTCTAAATCCCGGTGGCTACATAAAGTTTCCACCAATTCTGTAAAGGATGATATCATCCCTTTATTAAGGCCCACAAACCAAACAAGGGCTTTTCCTTCTAGGTGAAGGACAAATGACCGCATGTAAACTTCTTCTTTTTCTTTAATACCATATTCAGAATCCAAATTCATAAACCGTTTCCACATTATGCATGGCATTATCATGGTCACCCTTGAAGGCATGCCAAAATGCATCTGGTAACTCATATGAATATCCTGGGAAGGCTGATAGATCAAGAGGAGAAAAACCTATTTCCATTTCAGTAGCAGTCGAATTATTGAAGATATTTAAATTCAAATGGAATATCATCTTTGGTTCCTTCTCTTGAATCATCTTGAGTCTAGTTGTTTCCTAGTGTTTCTTCCCATACTCTATCGTTCATGGCCTTTTTGTCTTGTTCTTCGACACCGCAATCCCAATCCATGCTGAATGCATTGATGAACTTCCTAAGAAAAGAAAAAAAATTGCGAGGAAAACCCCCATACCAATTTCTAACAGATAAGTTGTCTTCTAGGTGAAGAGATAACAAAAATAGCCTCTTCTTGATGTCTTTGTGCATGGTCTTTCTTTCCTAGATGAATTGCATGAATCCATGCACATGTGTTGTTGCATGGTACTTATACTGCTAGAATAAGGGGAAAAGTTCCTTCCCACCATATTGAATGGCATACTTGTGTGGAAATCCAGGAATGCACGAAAAATCCTATGTATACATCCATATTTCGTAATTATATGACATCTCGTCAGGCTTCCTAGCCTTTGAAGAGAACTTCTTTATTTTTCTTTGATTGGAGTCTCTACGAGAGACCTGCCACGTTAGTTAAATGAATCTCACCAAAGTAATGAACAAAACAAGGGCATACATGATTGATGGGTGGGTTGAGTTCTTTGGAGTCACCAAGTAAGCCTACAGGTTCGTAATTTCAAAAATATATATGCAATCATATGCAATCAGGACTTCAAGACTTACCAAAGTGTCATTCTTTCCTGGATATGTCACCTCAATGAATTTTAGGTCCCTAACAATGACACCAAAATGTTAATCCTTGTTGGGATTCTTCTTTGTGGAGTCTCCAGGTAAGATATGGAAGATTAGTCCTTGGTAATAATATTTTGAAAATACCAATAAATAATTACCTCAATTTTCTTACCGAATGTCGTTCTTGCGTGGGTGTGAATTACTCTAGATCAACCGCTTCAAATTTTGAAATGGTCCACGACAATAGTGACAAAATGTTACTACTTGAAATGGAAATCTAAGCCACCCGGAAGCATATGTGGAGAAAGAAACCACTGTCACCTTAGTCACTTCTCCAAATTTCTTCGAAAGTCAAAACCTCCTAGGGAAGAACCCTATGTAACTATGCAAAAGACACTTAGAAACCAAATATATCTCCTATGTGTGTATGGTTAGTGACTAGTGCCTAATGGAGTCTAGAAGAGAATATGAATAATGCAAATTCATTCATCCAATGGATAAGACAATTGCATAACTAATTAGTTCCAATACACAAATAGCAAGTGCAATATGTAGGAATTAGCAAAAATGCATGCATTTCATAAGTATTAATCATTATCAAATAATAATTAAAATCCCATGTACATCACTATGTATCAGTGAGGAATGCTAATATTATGACAACAGTAGTATTTTAGATAATTCATTTTAGTAAATAGCTGCAACCCATGAGAAGAAACCGTGGTTTGATACATCTCTGCGATCAAAAGATTTTCGGAAATAATAAGCAAGTAACGTTAATATTACAGATTTGAAGATTATGAAACAATAGCTTTAATATGTCTATGTGTGCGAGTTCTTTGGGGAGGATTGTCAATCCATGGATCCCAAGCAATACTTAGCATCTTCGACGTTAATGGTGATCTTCTTTGATGAATGCTGAGGGTTTATGGTAAATGGGTGAAATTTGCATTTGTCTCTTCAACTATCGAGAAGGCCCCGACCAGCATCACCATCTCCACTGCACTATGAATGATTCGATTATGATCAAATGAGAAATATACATCAATGGATTTATGTCAACAGATGGAATCACTAAGGCCAATCACAACGAAGTCAACAATCAATTGCTCAAAGTTGATATTTCAAGATTAAAAAGTTGTTGGCATGGTTGACAATTTTCAAGTATTCACGGTCTCTGCTAGCGTTCATCGATTTGGAAGCTGATTGTTAAAATAAATAAATAAAGGTCTCTATTAGCATTCATCGATTTGGAAGCCCATTGTTAAAATAAATAAATAATTGTCTCCAACGATTTAGGGTTTTAAAGTAAACAGCTTCGAGTTGGTACCATGTTACCTTCTAAATAAAGATACATTGATAAGGACGATTTGTTTTAGGTTTTTATAAGCACAGATGTCAAATGGTATGTTCTGATAAAAGTTCAGAACTGATATTATATAGAAGAAGAATATTGTAGAACCAGTTTATTATATTATAGAATCTATTTGGAGAAGAGATCCACCGAAAGGTTGGAATAAAGCTGATATAGAAAATTACAATTGAAACTGAATGATATATGGAAAAATGGATCATATCATCAATAGCAAGAGTTTAACAACAACACAACGTATTCTGTGCATCATTTATGTATATGTTAATAGAATCTCTAGGATAAACATCTATAAATAGGACTGTTAGAGATAGCCAATTTGAAAGAAGAGTTTTCTTGATCTTAGACTGCTTGATAGATTATGTTATAGGGAAGCTCTAAAGTACTTGATTTTGAAATGAAGGGCTATTATATTTCTAACCTTGCTTCTTGTGGACGCATTTGCATCGGGTGAAGCTCGGTTTATCCAGTCATATAACGCTGCATTGAGGGATCACGGCCTTCACGTAAGAACGAACCCTAAGGGAAACGGCTATGTTCTTGCAGCCGAAGAAGTTGTTGGCGATAACAACATGGTGGGAGCTCATGACATTGGTAAGAAGGAGAAAGGTCCTTCTCATAATATAAACTAGAGCAAAATACTAGAAAGAAGAAGGATGGTGCTATGGATTTTCATCCGATGGGTCATAGTCTAGGAATAGGGCACAATGATCCTCCTGGTCTCTGAAATTCTGACGACGACAAAAGGTAAATAGTCAATAATTATATACGCAATTGTAATCAATCTTTTGTTCAAATCCATCGAAACTCTCTATCAATCTAATAAAAAAATGAACGCATGGTTTCTTTTAGATCCACTTGAACTCTTTATCAATTCAATCTTGAGAGGAATTAAATTCTTCAAGATGCATAATTTTATAGTAATCTTCGAGATGCATATATTCTAATGAAATTATTCAAGATGCGTATTGTATCTTATTGCTCTAAATGCATGGGTTTTTAATGTACAGTTAACATTATATTTATGCCTGAATAGTTTGAGACCTGACACGTTAAGATGGATTCATAAACTCCTAAATGCTTGAGATGAATGAAGTCACATATATATGTTAGGCAATTTCTCTGATTACTTTCTTGTGATTTATATATAAATATATATACCATTTAAAGTAAAAGATTGAAGCATTTGAAATGCCTTATACATCTTCTATACTGGACTGGGCAGACAATGAGTAATGTAAAAATGTAGTAGGATCTGCTAATAGGAAAACAAAATTATTATTACCTGGAATGAAGTCTGTTTGAGTAGAGGGTGAACTCGTCCAATCGTTTATAAATGCTTTGATATGAAATCTTTAGATACCAGGATTCTTCCATAATGGGTATAGTTTCAACATTTTCTCAAAGTCATTTATGATAACCATTTTCTGAAAGTCTTTTTATGATAACCATTAATTGAAATATGATAACCAACATTTAGATGAGTGCCCAGCCATAACATTTCGTCGAGTGCAGACATGAATTCGTCACTACCTAAAAGCCGCTCGCATGAAAATAAACAGAATCATTTTAAAGAGTAATAGAATGAATGATTGATTAAATAGCCAATTCGAACTTTCAGGGTTCATTAATATACCTGAAATTCTTTACGCTTCGCTGCATTGGGTAGTATTTCAACGAAATCATTAAGTTTTTCTTTTCTTACAAGTTATATTCTATGGGACTAGTGAGTTCGTAATTTGTTATATTATAATATGCCAGTATTGAGTTCATATTTTAAGGATTGTATTATGGTAAACATAAATTTGTAGAAAACTGTGAATGTTCCAGCTTAAGTGTAGAGGAAAGCCTAAGAAAAAAAATTATATTACGTTTTTTTCATAGATTTTAAGCATTTGAAATTCTATGCCACACACTTAACCTTTCCATTATCATCAAGATGCTAGAAGTTTACACATTCACACACTTAACCTTTCCATTATCATCAAGATGCTAGAACATTTACACATTCACAAAACTGATTATTACATCATTTAAACATTTATAACAAAATCGTGAAATATAAAGGAAAGCTAATTTGATTACACAAAGATAAGAATATGTCTCCATTGATCCTATGTCCTGCAAAATTGTTCACTGAAAGATTCTCTAGACCATACACAGAACACTCGTATTAATTATTATCATTAACACGCTAAAGCATCTGCATATTGACAAAAATTGACTATTAATCCTATGTGCTGCAAAATTGTTCATCCAAAGCTGAACATTAAGCGGAGCCTAGTTGTTGCTGCTTATCCCAAAAGGGCTTGTACATCATTCCAGCCAAGTGCAATAGAGTTACGAAGCCATCCAACTTTTTCCCAACCTAACCAAACAAACAAACAAACATATAAAAAACCAGATACCAATTAACTAGCAAACTGAATCATTTGTGCTAACTAACAAACTGAATACCTTTGAGTACATAGAACACCATCTCAGAATCCAGATACCTAGGCACAAAAAATGACTTGGTTTCCATGCTAATGAAGACTATTTGAAGATCACACAACTACATTTCGACCAACCGACGGCCGTATTGTCCGCGACACTTCCTTGTCGCATGTAGGACACTATGTTTTTTTAAGCGTCGGTGGATTGTGGTCGGTTATGGTCGGTTATCCGACATCTTTCCAATCCGTCGGTTACGCGACAGCTCAGTTCACCGTCGGTTAAATGTAAATCGCCGACATCTAATTCATATTAAACTTTAAACAAGCATCGCTTAAACGACGATAATGAAAACGTAAGTGTTGGTTAACCGGCGGTGGAGAATTTTTTTTTTAAAACTAACAGGCCGTTGGTTCACCAAAGAAACCCGTCGATTAAGCGAGGATGTTGAATTTAAAAAAAAAATCACCTACAGGTCGTCACTTAACCGACGGATATAAGTGTTTTAAAAAAAAAATACAAATGCCTTCAAAACTTAGAGGACCACGTGTGGCCCACAAACAAGTAGGTCTCCCCAAAAAACACAACACACGTCATGTCATCATGGTTAGCAATCCTTCATATAATGAGCCCCTTGGAAAGAGGCGTTTCCACCTTTTTGGGCTATATCAAAGAGAAATTAGCTACCTTTTCCTAATCTCATTATGAAGTTGCCTTAGCAAAGGTGCTTTGGCTGGATGAAGTGGCTTGAAAGGCTTTGAAAGTGCTAAAACACAAAAAGCTTCATGCACCTAAGTTTATAGTGAATTGTCCAATGAATACAAGGGGAAGGCACACCTGCTTCAACTCCATGGTAAACATGATATGGTATGTGTTATTTACTGGCTTCTAGTTTAGATGCACAGTGCCAATGTCAAGAGCTTGTTCCTAACTTTATATCTTCTTTTTTGTTGCTTCCCCAACATCTTTCCCATATTGTGCTAAAGAGCACTTTGCTACTCTCAATGCAACAAAATGTTATGACACAAACAATTGTTCAATATTTTATGATTTTAAAAGCCAACTTATATTTTTTAAAGCAAATTATTCACATCTCATTGTATGTACACATATCCCCACATATTCCTGTACCTAGATTTTTATGTACACATTCCCCACACCTTCCCATACCTATTTTTTTTTAATGTACGAGCGTCTCTTGACAAATAGGAGATGGACATACTAAAAGGCACATCCATAATGCAAAAGATACAAAATAACGACTAGATAGATTACAACCATAAAATTAGAGCAACATTTTATGAATAAACACAATCTAGCCTCCTGGTTTTCTTTTTCTTAGAAGCCCAGTTCAGGTACATTGCTTTGCATTTTTAATAGGAACATAAATACAAGAGCAAGAAAATTGGAAATGCAAATCCTAAAGGCCTATTAGTAGGCCAACAGAGATATCTTGACATTGCCAGATTAAATAGGTGAGGAATACAGCTTGAACAAAAATATAAACTAGATAGTCTGCAAGTACATTAACTAGATTTTACGTTATAAAAACTATACTGAGATCACAGAATGATAGAAAAAAGTTTACGAGCTGCACTTATTATCAATGTCTATACATTCAGACGTGGTATAAAGTGCATGAATCTATTTAGAAGAAAAATAGACTCTTAACTCACGTCCAGCGCTACCTTCACTTACATTAAGTATTGTTCTGTTCTGTTGTGAACGAATATTTTACAAGATTACTGAAGACCAATAGGAAAATAATAGGTGTTCATGATACAACTAATTATATATATCGAGATTAACACCAACTCTATCCATTTTTACCTGGGCAGATGGAAAAAAAATTAAACTGTGCTACAACAGACCGTCTTCCTGTAACAAGGATGAATGATATAGCCTAAAAGGTTAATAATCATTTTAAACCAATGACAACCAAAATTTCAAGTGCTGAACCTCACCAAAATCCAAATTCAAATGAAGAGGAGTTGAAAGCATTCAGTGTCTTGAAATAGCAGTGTGAAATTGTGATAAGAGTATAAATTTCCATATGAATAATTTTAGGTTGAGAATTCAATATGATCCAGTAGTCATAGTTGGAGAGATATTGGAATGCAACACTCGATTTTACAGGGTATATATAGCAAGGTTATCAAGCATGTACAACATTTATAACCTCACAGTGAACTGCCACTTAAAATTTCCCTAGTATTAGCTAATATCAACCTCTAGAACTTGGATGCAATTTGACTATTTTAAGTAGTTATAGTGATTCTTCATTTGCTAATCCTCAATCAATAATTTACCATCTTTAATTATGAATTCATCACCAACTAGGTTATACTTTTTCTTGTCCAAGTATTCCAATTTTAATCGATCTCTCCCAAATGCTTGATTTCACAAGTTCAGAATATCACAAAACGCCCATTTCACATAAGATCATAACTTAAGCAACAAACCCAACTCATCTTAGAAACCAACGCTGTGCTTCTGGAATCCACGATAAGAATCCGACGAATAATGATTGTGATGCTGATTTGGCGTGCATCTCTTCTGATTTTTTGTAAAAGCCGAACTCCATATACATAAACCCTGAATTTTCATGTTAATTAAATAAATGTCCAGTGCCAGCCTACAGATTGCGCCGATTCAGTTGTTCCATTAAATAATCAGTGGGTGCCATTGCCTCAGATGCTGCACCAATGGAACCTTCATATCTGCAAAAGTTTGAAACAAATTCAACCATCAAATGAATTCTGGGAGGTATTGAACTGTGAACAAAAATCCCCAGCCTTCAGAAGTACCCACTTGAGATTATCTTTGTTTTAAAATATCTCTAAGAGTCTAACTGATACTCCCTAGACATACTGTTAATAACAGTTTATATCATGACAACAAGGCTTAGTGTTGACAAACACTGTACCTCACAAAAACCACCACCAATTTCAGTAACCCTTATAGAACATACAATAACTAAAAGCACTGATGATTGGAATGGACATTATCCAGAAAATGGGCTGCATTGGCCTTCAAAAAAAAAATCGAACTCAATGCTATCAGAGAATATTCCATACATGGTTACCAAAATGAGAGCTGCAGTCTGGACAACAATTGCACCTTCGCCAGCAGGATTTGTTGTATTTACACACCTTGCACAATACCAGTGATCATGCACTGATGTAACCAAATCTGGAAACCACACAATAAAATAAACATAAGACCTTAAGGACGAACTTATGGAATTATTTGCTCTTTATTCTATATCTAGTTATCAACATGAACATGATTATGAGTAACTTGATGGTACATTAATGAGGGAAATTTACCAACAATGCATGGTCAAAATATGCTGTATGTTTTCTAGCACCTAATTTCTGGAGAAATTCACATTGCAACATGCAACACATGCCAAGCAAATAAATATACACTACAGCAATACTTGTGACCACGGTCTAGGGAAGCTAATTACAAGTTTCCCAAAATAGAACCACCACCTCAAACAATTTCTTGAAGTTTATTGAAAAAATCACAAAACAGGAATTTGATAAGAAATACTCACATTTACTTGCATCAATGAAGAAAAAATCGGCCTGTAAGTTGTTATGTTTTACAAAATCAATAAGTTGTTGAACATTTGGGGGTCTCAGGTTCATTCCCTTCTGCTCTATTCTGCAAAAGCATACCATTCTACTCAGAACTTTGATATATCTTTAATCAATTTTCATTGGGAGTTCTTTGGAATTTCACAAATTAACTCCAATTTTCAATTTCCAGTAAGGGTGTATTAGTTTACCTAATTTCACTTGTTCCAAGCTTATACAGATGAATAAATGATGTTCACCCCACATTCAAGACTCAAAGCAAGGTCTTTGTGCACAATGTTGCAAAACTCACCAAAAAACTGGTGTTCTCTGATTTTCTGGTAAGTAGAATGTGAAATGAGAACTCACCTCAAAAAACTCACTCACGAGATTCCAAGAAACTTGCCAAACTTGCAATTTTGAAGTTAAACTAGTGAGTTATTTGTAAATTCCTTTAAAACTGGATTGAAGGTTTAAAGGAAGCAATGAACGCACGTCTCTAAATTTGGCAAAATTATTCAGGCTAAACCTGAAGATATGAGGACATTGCTGAGCTGACAGTGGACAGTGCCTTCTAAAGATGATCAAGGGTTGACTCCCTTTGGTCCAAGAGCCAGCTTGGGACCTAAAGTGGACTGTGGCTGTCTTGGCATCGTTCTTTTCCCAAAGGGAACATCTAAGGGGACAACAATCACCAATGGGGATTCTTTGAACTCTCTATTCAACCAACATCTTGATATCCATGGGTAAGCTCTTCACAAACAAACTTCAATATTTGGTCAGCGGTCAAAATGACGTCACATGCAAGACCATGAGATGCATAAATGTCAATAGAAAATTCAGTGATATAAGAATCAGTTGAAGCATGTGCCCATTGATCTCCTACGCTTATCCAATCAACCTCCAACATCCTCGTTTGCTCGAATACTTCGCTGGTATACAAAAATTTCTCCTAGTTTGGACATTGAGGTCTTTGTGCAGCAAATCTTGGCAACCAGGGGTGCAACCAAAGTTGCATGGTACGAGAAAAGGGTACAAACCAGAAATGTGACCCCCCAAAATTTGGAAATCGGAAAACATGGTATTTATATATATATATATAAAGAAACAATTAAGCAAGAAAATTTAAAGAAGCCCAGAACAATAATCTCGATGCCCAAAACATAGAAAATGTTTCTTGTAGCTGCATGAAACACTTTTTCTCAAATTTTGTTGAAGAAAGTGTGAGGAAATGAACCTTGGCACAACCCTCTTGCTGCCCACAATCACTACAACTACACCAAACCCAGATCAAAATGCTCCAAAACACAAGGAAATTGCTTTTCCTTGGCAGGAAACCCCTTTGTTCAAATGCTGTTGAAGCAAGTATGAAAAATAATGAGAGTCAAATCGTTTATTTAGAACAAAGATAGTCTCTGAGGGTTTTCTAAAAGTTTCTTCAATGTGAAACTAGGGTTAATGTCAGATAAAAGCACTTGGCTGAGTCCCCATGGTCAACTCCCTAGTTAAAATGCAATCAAAACATGCGAAATCACACCCATTTTGTGTGGAAACTCCAATGAAACGCGACTTGGCGTTTTAGAATTGTGAAATACCATCTGAAATGTTTCCTGGAATTTCAAAGGCAGTTGGTATGCATTTCAGAGTATTGTAAAGTTTTAGGGCTTGAATCGAGGCCCTCCAAGGCATTTCTTGCAACTTAGGGTGCAACAAAGTAGGAGACCCTAAGCAAAATGATTGCAAAGGAGAATGATATATAAACTCAGTCTTGAACTTTAAGATGTTTTTTGAACATGGTCATAGTAGCTAAGAACAAAACTAATACAATTGATCACCCAGCATTCTTTAGTCTCTTTTGATGTCAGTGTCTGATACATGCCCTTCAATATAGTTAATTACAGATGTCAATCGACCACAGAATCAAATGTTGGCTTAAATTTAAACCCTTTTGTGCCAATACTATGTAGTCTATCTTTTCTCCTAGAGAGACTGACATATGACATAATTGAGCTGGCAGTCAACTCAGACTTGGACTCGGTTAAGTTGAACAAGTTGGCCATTTACTGAATCAAATTGGGCATAGTCGCTGAGTCAGAACTGAACCGGCTGAGTCAATATCGACCGGCTGAGGTGGCTGAGTTCATATCAGTTTGGTGGAGTTGAATTGGCCACAATCCATGCTCATGTGTCGAGAGAAAAGAGTATTTTTAAAATTATCTTTTACATTTTGCCTGATTCCTAAGACCCTAAACCCTAAATGCAAGTTATAAAGTGAACCGCTGCCCTACCCCCCCTCTATTTGCTCCACTTCTCTCATTCGGCATTTGTGAGCTATTTGGAGGTTTTGGAGCGGTGAGCCTCGTTGATTATGTTGATTATGCATTTTGTTTTAGATATGTGTTGCACTCTGTGCCATTTGATATATTCACCCTTACATGGTATATACATGAGCAGACATTGCATATTTTGTTTCTAGTGGTTTGGAATCATGGTCTGGAATCTTCAATTTTTTTTTCATTAAAATTTTAGATAACTAAAGTAGAATCCAGATGTTTGAGATAACTGGCTGCTTAGGAATCCATATCTTCAGATAACTAAAGCAGAAGAAGATGAATGTTAATGTGAAATGAACTCCCACTGTAGTAAAATAGCTTGCAACATTACGTACATAATGACCACAAGACAAATCTGCCAACTGTTAGTTCAATTGTGATGTCAATAGAGTATCAAACCATCTGCCACAGGTTTTATTCCCATAGGATCTTCTCTACTTGTATGGCATGAGTTCAAGAATGGATGAGGCAAGATGTAAGTCCTGGGTGATTTTAGAGGAATATATACTCAGGCCTGGCTTCTAAGACAAAAGGAACTGAGTTCATTGGGGTGTAGCACATGCCATAGTTCAAGAATGGATGAGGCAAGATGTAAGTCCTGGGTGATTTTAGAGGAATATATACTCAGGCCTGGCTTCTAAGACAAAAGGAACTGAGTTCATTGGGGTGTAGCACATCAAAGTTTGTTTCTTGAAACATTCCAACTTAAAAAGAAAGAATGGAGGAATCTAAAAGTACAAACTGTCAGGGAGAGGTTGCCAAAGAGGGGACTAGGTGTGGGTGGATGAGTTATATATGGGAACCATATGCATGGTTAGCTATGCTTGCTCGGGAGTTGCATGGAGTTTTGTGTTTGGAGTGGTTGTTTTTTATGGGCTCAGTCAAGGGCTTGGAGGTGCATTTTCCCATATAACCACGAACTACTATTGGAAGGATGTGCGATCAGTCCATCCATCTGCAGCATAGGTTTATCAAGGGATCATTTTCATTCCATGGATTATGAAACCAGTCTGGGGTCTACTAACCGATGTTATTCCAGTCGCAGGGTATCAGTGTTGCCCCTATTTCATCTTTGCAGGTGTTATTGTTCTCCTGAAAATATCAAAAGAATATACATTGGTTGTTCTTTTCTGTTGTTCTCATTTGTCAAAAGAAAAAGTTCACAATTTACCCTACTATCCATTGGTTTGCAGAGAATATACATCCGTTGACATCAAACCCTGCATTCTATCTCTTCTATGCCAATAGCTTTGTTAGATAGTATGAAGAAATCACTTTGAGCCTGTACGGTGGAATGTAGTAATTTTATATTATTATCAAAGGTACTATAGTGAGGTAGAGAAGAGAAATTACGCTGCCAATCAAGCTGATAACATATATTCTGCCAAAAAATCTCATGGTTGACCACATCTTCACAAGCCTAGTCTTCCCAGAAAATCAGAAAGCCTAATATCAAATACAAAATGGGTATTGTAAGTGTCAAAGGTCAATAGATCTAATTTTGATGTTCACAACATCACGAGAAAAAGTTGCAATCGCTGGGTTGATCATTAAAGTCCAACTGGTAATACGAACCTAACATCTTTTGCAATCACTGTACTTCCATCTGTAGCATCAAGATGACGGAGCTTTACCTCTTCTCTTCTTCCATCCTTGTATGCATGCTGAAATGCCACAAATTATACATTCAGTGAAGACCAAATAGAAATCTTATACAAATTGATGACAAAAGCGATGGGTATGTTTATAACACATTTGGGAAATTCTAAAAATAAAATGGCACACATTTGAGATGAAACACATTCAGAAGAAAAGTAAGATCTAGGCTATCAAACTAAACACAGAACTTGAAGCAAGCATTTTGCAAAAAATTATTACTTTAAAATTTTGCAATAATAGAAATGGCTTTTCCAATCCCTTATATTCCTACCACAGACTAGATGTAGGTTAAATTTAGCCTGAGCAATGGAAGTTTCCTATATCATTTTATGAAATGTGTATATCTTTAAAGAAATAAGAATGTGCATACATTGTAAAAAAGGCTAGTGCCAAAAGGACAAGTGCCTTTTCCAAAGTCAAAGTACTTGCAGTCAATGGAACTAGGAAATTGAAAATAGAATCAGAAAATGATGAACAAATCAAGAAATGAAATGAGATTATCAAACTTACTGCATCCAAACCATGAGCTAAATCTACATTAGAAAAGGAGACAATCCATGGTTTCTTCAGGAAATGGATAGAATTGTAGTAACAAATAATAAAAATATCGAAAAAAATGCTTGCTAAATTGAATGTAGTTTGATAATTGAAAAGAATTTCTGGTACCATGCTCTAACAGAAAAGAACACCCATAAAGCTAATAGAAGTTAAACTCCAATAGGACAAACCTTGCTTTTAGCATTCATAAAACCCTATTATCAAAAGAAACAAGAGATAACCTGAGTTTTTTTTTGTAGTTTTCAATGATCTCCTTTTTCTCCTCTGGGTTTGAATACCAAATCACACTTGGAATAACAAAATGAGAGAGTGTTCGACACATAGGACAAGCTCTCAATACAGATTTCACATCCATGCCAGGGACTTGATTATTTCCTCACCAGTTGCGGATGCAGGTAATATAGAAAGGATGATCACATGCTAACACTAAACCAAACTTCCGTTCAGTAGGAGTTGGTTTTGATAGTACAGTTTCTAAACATACACTACACTCAATCTCCTGGCTGCTCCGCAAATCTTCTGAGCACTTCTGATTATGCTGGCATTGCTTGATATGCTCCTCTCTTTCTGCTATCATATATGGATGCAAATAGTGCTTACCACAGGTAGCACATACATCTCCATGAAGCTAAGGGCATGTGTCACCATGAGAACATTTACCAGCAGCAACAAATGTACAAATTGGCAAATCAGCAGCAACAAATGCACAAATTGGAAAATCAGTAGCATTGCTGACCGAATACTTTGTTTCCAATTCTGTCCTTGAAGTTGAGGAAACATCCCAAGAGCCAGCAGTCCAAGCCTGTCCCAAAGGAGGAAAAAAGGGCTTACTCAAGCCTGAAAGCTCTTCTGTATATGCCATATTACTGAAATGTCATTGCCCATTGTGAATCCACCATGTACAACAGTTGATATAGGGTCTACTTCAGAACCCAAGCGAGATCTTGGCGATAAAGAAAATGTATTTTCAAAACGAGACACCTTCACATGATCATATCTACACCGACTTCCATAATAGCAAACTCCTCGCTGGTAGAATGTAAAAACCTGTCGGAAATAGAAAATACTGCCAAACAACAAAACTATCTGTGAAACTTGCATGTCCTTGTGTCACAAGAAGCATTCTAAGGCATCATAAGAATCATTTACAAGAATTGTTTCTTGAAAAGCATTGCTAATAAGAGCCATCTACAAGCAGTCAATAGTTATTTACAATCAATGCTTCTTAAAAAACCATTCCCATTTAGAAAATAAGCTTCTTGTAAATTGTCTTAGTTTGAAATTAGGGCTTATAAAGCCATTTACTGTTGTCACTGTCGCCACTACTGCTTGACCCACCCTATCCACTGGCCTGCACTGACCCTGACTGGCCTACCAACTTTTTTCTATAAGTCCTGTAAGTGCCTTAAAAGTTAGATGGCATACCCTGGGCCCAAGCTTAGAACTTTCGTTCCATTAATTATTCAAGGTGGAAACAAAATCCCAGTTCCTGATAGAAATGAGCACAATTGTTCCAATAAAACACCTGGGAAGTTTATCCCCAAGGTTTAGCACAACGTAAGTATGAGATCTCTGAGGTTATCGCAGTAGACATTATTGTTACTAAGGATGAAAATGTTTCTATTTCATATAGGGAAAACAAACTGTTTGGTTCTTTTGTTGGGGGTGTACTGTCTAAGCCTTGAGGCCATTATTACTAATTAGGGCCTAAGTTAAGGGGTTCTGGAAACCTCATGGGTGGCACAACATTAAAACTAGAATCCTGACTACAGGCTTCTTGCCATTTTTCCTTTTCTGAAAAAGCTTGTTTCATTGAGATTAAGTCTCGAGGTCCCTGGGTATGCAAAAATACCTTGGTATTTGTTACCCCCTAGATTGAGGGTTTTTTTGGCGACCAGACCACCCAACATTCTTGTCTTTTATGGATTAAGTTCCCTGGTCTGTCCATGCAGCTTCGGCCATTCCTGAAGCACATTTCAGTGCCAGTTGGCAGCTTTATCCAGCATGAACCACCACAGTGTTTTTAACCCTTAGACCCCATAGAAGGTCTGTATGCATGTCAATTGATCCGAGGATCTAGGGGAGTATGTCCTCATTTGAGTAGGGGATAAAATAGTGAAAAAAACTGTTAGATACATCAACCTTCCAAATACTTGTACTTGGTGCCACAGAGTCTAAACCACAGTATCCAAGAGTCTCCTTTGATGGTCCAGAGGTTGAAATCTTACTTTGTGGACATATTATTCTATGTTTTTGTTGTATAACTTGGTTAAGTGACGGTATTGAATGTGTGTAGGAAATGAACCGACGCGTCGGATATACGACAACGCTTTCCATGTTAAATAATTGACCAATTAAAGGAGTCGTCGCTTAAGCGACGCTTACTAACGCACTGTCGCTTAACCGACGGTGATGAGAATAGCCGTCGCTTCACCGACGCTTGTGGCCACATTTACAAAAAAAAAATGTATCCTTGTGATTTTTTGTAAGTTTAAAAAGAGAAATCCACGCGCCGTTGGATTTTGGATCGAAATGTAGTAGTGTCATGAGGCAGTTTCATTGCATCTTCTTCCAGCTTTGCAGGCTAACCTGTTTCTGTCTTCAATATTTTCTTGGATTTTTTTAGCAGAAATATGCCTTTGAGCTCTTCATGTTCACTCGAATGCTCTTCCTTTTCACTGTACTTTGCAAACCCACTTTTAAAAAAAGCAAAATTGTAGAATGGCAAGTCATTTTCAAGTTGTGGTGGATAGATTTAATCCAATTCCCACTGATACACTAAATCAGAAGACCAAATCGGTCACAAGAGATAATTCAAGATGTAGAGAAGTATGGTGCTCCACATTGAGACTTCTAGAGAAAGAAAGAGAACTCATACACACTCCATTTATGTGGAATTGTTATGCGACATCATTGATGCAGATGCTTCCAGCTATTAGGAAGAAACATAAAACAAGAAAGATAATTATTCCATTATCGAAGAGTATCAGCCGATCATGAAGAATGATGTATCAGAGGTGCTCCCGAGACCAGAATGGAAGTCCATAGTGTCTTCCAAATGGATCTAAAAGATCAAGCATACAACAGACATAAGCATAAAAAAATACAAGGAAATATTTGTAGCTCGTGGCTTCTCTTAAAAAGAAGGCATAGATTATGAGTAGACATTTACACCTATAGCAAGATACACCGCTCCATTAGATTTGTACTAGCCTTAATGAAATGGAAGATACACAAAATGGGTGTTAAGACAACTTTTCTAAATGGTGTAGGTTAAGAGGAAGTGTACATGGAGAAACCACTGGGATTTGAGACACATGATAGACAAACTCATGTGTGAAAGTTAAAGAAGGCCTTGTACGGTTTGAAGTAGGGACCTAGGACGTGGTATGATAGGATGGATAGTTTTATGATAAGCTTAGGCTTTACCAAGAGTAAAGAAAATTCCAACCTCTACTTCAAGGTTGATGATGGAAAACTAGTGATACTCCTATTGTACGTAGATGAAATGTTCTTAACATGTGAGGATGAGCTCATTGCATAAACAAAGAGGAGGATTTCCTCACAGTTCGAAATGAAGGACCTGGGGATGATGCACTAGTTCTTAGGAATGGATGTGTGGCGGAGTTTAGATGGGATATTCCTTGGTCAAGGAAAGCATGCAATAGAGATTATGAACAGGTTCGAAATCAAGGACTGCAAGGCCATTGCCACACCCATGGCATCAAACTTGAAGCTACTATGTGATGATTCTTTAGAGATAGTTAATTCCATGATGTATAGATAAATGATTGGCTCGTTGATGTATGTTACGAACATGAGGCCAGACATATGATTTGTTGTGAACACATTGAACCAATTTATGACAAATCTGAGATGTGTTCACTTGGTTTTTGCAAAGCATGTATTGAGGTACCTGAAGGGTACAATTGAGTATGGGATCAAGTATGAGACAAATAATAAGATTAAACTTTATGGTTATGCTGATTCAAATTGGGAAGGTAGTAACACAGATAGAAGCACTTCAGGATGATGCTTCAATTTAGGATCCAGTATGATATCTTGGTTTAGAAGGAAGTAGTTGAGTGTGGAACTAAGTATAGTCGAGGTAGAGTACATTGTATCATGTTCGGCTATTTGTGAGGTAGTATGGATCTGGAAGCTACTATCATATTTGTTTCATCTCGATTTAGAGGTTACTAGTATCTTCTGTGACAACCAGAGATGTGTGAAGTTTTCCAAGAACCCAGTGTTCCATGACAATTCAAAGCATATTGAGATCAAGTATCACTATATCTGAGATATGGTGTAGAGAGGATCAATGAAGCTCCAGTATGTTGCAACGAATGAGCAAATATGCACTGTCTTGACCAATCCTCTGGTGAGAGTGAAGCTTGAGCACTTTAGGGATAACCTTGGAGCAGTGTAGATCATTGTCCATCACAAGAGGGAGTGATGAGTCATAGTGGTTCCTACATCTAATATGAAAAAGGGCTAGCTATGTAGATGATGAAGTCCTAGATGTTTTTGGGCCTACCTCTAGTATGAGAAAGGATTATCTCTATAGGTGATGAAGTCCTAGATGGGTGTAGGAATGCATCCAATATGAAAAAGGATTGGATCTGTAGATGATGAATTCCTATATGGTTCTAGACCTACATATAGTGTGAAAAGAGACTGGCTCTATAGATTATGAAGTCCTACATGGTTATATGCCTACATCCAATATGAAAGAGGACTAGCTCTATAGATGATGAATTCCTAGATGGTTCTAGGACTACATCCAGTATGAAAAAGTACTAGCTGTGTATATGATGCACAAATGAAGAAGTGCTAGATGGATATAGGCCTACATCAAGTATGAAAAAGGACTAGCTTTGTAGATCATAAATTACTAGATGGTTATAGGCCTACATCCAGTATGAAAAAGGACTAGTTCTATAGATGATGAAGTCCTAGATGGTTATATGCCCACATCTAGCATGAAAAAGGGTTGGCACTGTAGTCGATAAATTCCTAGAAGTATCGAGGCCTACATCCAGTATGAAATAGGACTAGCTCTGCAAAGATATGCATGTAGAATGAAAAAGGACCAACTCTATAGATGAGGAAGTCCTAGATGGTTCTATCCCTACATCCAGTATGAAAAAGAACTAGATATGTAGATGATGAAGTCCTAGATGGTTCTAGGCCTACATCCAGCATGAAAAAGTGTTGGCAGTGTAGTTGATGAAGTCCTAGAAGTATTTAGTCCTGCATCCAATCTGAAAAAGGACTGTCACTGTAGAGATATGCATACACTATGAAAAAGGACTAGCACTACAGAGATATGCATACAATATGAAAAAGGTGTTAGTTTTTCAACATTAAGCTAGCATTATTAGGATCTTTAACTGAGAGAATAACAAGTACAACAATCAAACATAAGAGACAATGAACATAATGTTTTTCCTCGGGGAAACCATAAATGGAGAAAACCCCGCAACTTCCTCAGAGATAGAATCAACACCAAAATGGTAAAATCCCAAAACAGTAAGTGATCTCCTGACAGCAGTAACCTTCTTCTTATCTAGCCCCAGTGTCTTCTCCTTCCTCAACTATGAGCTACACTTGAGTGTGTTTGTGATGTGTACTAAATAGAGAGTCCAGCTCTCTATTTATACTAATCTTGGCATGAATAAAACCCTACTAGGGCTGACCTCTACTAGGAGAATCTATTAACCCTGGTGCCCCGGAATTGCGAGGACTTTAACCCTTATACAATCGGAGGGTTACCCACAATGACTTGACATGACTTGTTTACATTATTGATCCTCCCGATCGAAACATCAGGGCATGACAACATGACTCAATTACATTATAGATACATTCCAGAATAAACATCGGGTTACAATACATAAGATACATAGATGAATAAATTCCAAAGTTACAATTACAACAACACTCCCTCTTAACTAGGAAAGTATTCTTTCGACACAATTTTCAGCACTGGTCTTCTTCTCTCGTCATCTGCATCTTCAAGTCTTCTTAGTCTTTAAGTCATCTTCGTCTTCAAGTCATCTTCGTATTCAAGGCATCTTCGTCTTCGGATCTGGATCATCACTTGATCTAGATCATCACTGGACATCATCATTGGATCTGGATCATCACTGCTGGATCATCATTACTGGATCTGGATCATCATTGGATCTGGATCATCATGGCTAGATCATCATCACTGGATCTGGATCATCATGGGTGCTATCTCATGATTCTTCTCATCACAGGAAGTTCTATAGAGACAACCATTTTTCATGCTGGTTGTAGGCCTAGCCTCCATGTAGTTCTTCTTCAACACTTATATCTGACCTACTCGTCAGAAAGGCACATCACTCACATCCATCCAGGTGGGAACACATCCTACCACAATGATGGAGGGTATCTGCACTTCCATCCAGGATGGAACACATCCTAACACAATTATGGAAGATCTCTGCACTTCCATCTAGGCTGGAACACATCCTACCACAATGATGGAGGGGCTCTGCACTTACATTCATCTAGACTGGAACACATCCTACCACAATGATGAAAGGGATCTACACTTACATTCATCTAGGATGGAACACATCCTACCACAATGATGAAAGGGCTCTGCACTTACATCCATCAAGGCTGGAACACATCCTACCACAATGATGAAAGGGCTCTGCACTTACATCCATCCAGGCTGGAACACATCCTACCACAATGATGGAAGGGCTTGCACTCATATCTGATCTTGTAGGAACCAATCCTACAGTCATATCAGAATCCCCCCTAGTCCTTGACTGAGCTACCTGGTAACTGACCAGGTGCCTCCATTCTCCTAGAGAATGGTAGTTGCCCTTACATTTGACTTGATCATCGGAATGGCCAACACTCACATCTGACATGGGAGGAACCTAATCCTTTAGCCATGACATAATGGTTCAGCCCTTACATCTGATCAAGTGGGAACACATCCCTCTATCACATTAGAATGGCTTCGCAGTCCCAGACTGAGTTTTCCTAGTAATTGACCAGGTACCTCAATTCCCAGAATGACAGTTGCCCTTACATCTATCCTGCTCGACAGAATGGCCAGCACTCATATCTGACATGGAAGGAACCAATCCTCTCACCATGATAGATTGGCTCAGCCCTTACCTCTCACCATGTCGGAATGGCTATGGGTCTCATCACTTTCTCTTGGAGGAAACCTCGATCTGGAGAACACCAAGCTTCTCCCTGAAGTACTCAAACTTTGGTCTAGCCAATGGTTTCGTCAATACATCAACTATCTGTTCCTCCATCGCAACATATTGGGGCTTCACTGCTCCCCTTTGCACCATATCCCTGATATAGTGATTCTTGATCTCGATATGCTTTGACTTGTCATGGAACACTGGATTCTCTGACAACTTCACGCAACTCTGGTTGTCACAATGTATACAAGTAGCATCCAACTGGAGATCAAATAAATCAAACAGTAGCTTTCTCAGCCATACTGCCTCACAACTAGCTGAACAAGCCGCGACATACTTTGCTTCAACTGTACTCAGTGCCACATAGGATTGCTTCCTGCTAAACTAGGAGATCACACCTGATCCCATACTGAAGCAACACCCTGAAGTGCTCTTCCTATCGATGGCACTGCCTGCCCAATTTGAATCAACATAACCTTCCAGGTTAATCTTCTGATTTGCATCGTACTTGAGCCCATAATCAACTGTACCTTTTAGGTACCTCAGAATATGCTTTGCAACAATCAAGTGAACATGTCTTGGATCTGTCGGGAACTGGCTCAAGGTGTTCATAGCAAAGAAAATATCTGGTCTTGTGTTCGTCAAGTACATCAAGGACCCATTCATCTGATGATACATCGTAGCATCAACCGACTCTAATGAAGCATCGTTCAATAACTTTAGGTTTGATGCCATAGGTGTGGCCATAACCTTGCAGTCCATCATCCCAAACATCTTCAAGATATCTACTGCATTCTTCCCTTGTCCAAGGAATATTTCATCTGCGCTCTGCCACACCTCCATACCTAGAAAATAATGCATCATCCCCAAGTCCTTCATTTTGAACTTGGCAGCAAGATTTCTCTTTGTATTAGCAATCAACCCATCCATACCTGTCACAAATAGATCATCTACATATAGTAGAAGCTTCACTAGGTTGCCATCTTCAAGCTTGTAGTAAAGGTTGGAATCTGCTTTACTCTTGGTAAAGCCCAAACTGGATAGAAAGCTGTCAATTTTGCCGTACCAGGTCCTTGGTGCTTGTTTCAAACCGTACAGGGATTTCTTCAATCCGCACACATGAGAATCCCTGTCATGAGTCTTAAAGCTGAGTGGCTGCTCTACATCACTTTCTCTTCCACTACACCATTCAAGAAAGCAGTTTTGACATCCATTTGGTGTATCTTCCATTTCATCACTGCAACCAGAGCAAGTACCGATCTGATGGAAGTGTATCTGGATACAGAAGCAAAGGTTTCTTCATAATCTATTCCTTTTTTCTAAGAGAAACCATGAGCCACAAATCTCGCCTTATATTTTTCAATGCTACCTTCTGTAGCATGTTTGATCTTGTAGATCCATTTGGAAGTTACAACTGACTTCCCTTCTGGTCTTGGAACAACATCCCAAACATCATTCTTCATGATTGATTGATACTCTTCGATCATAGTATCCTTCCATTCTTTCCGTTCTGCCGCTTCTTCATAACTGGAAGGTTCTTTATCAATGAAATCACATAGTAAAGCTACATACCCGGAGCAACATCTGGTCCTCTTTCTTTCTCTGTAATTCTCTTTTGGAGCCCCATATATTTCCGCACCTTGGATAATTTCATGTACCAAAGCAGGTTTTCTCTTATGAGGATTCTTCTCCAGAGGTGGATCTACAGGTCTTTGTGGTTCTTCAAAATCTCAATCTTCTTCTTGATTTTCTTCATTCATGGTTGTATCATGAATTTTGGGTGCTTCTGCTTCTTTAGGTTCTTCAGCAGGTCTTGTTCTGGATTTGTTGTAAGCTGTGTCTTCATCAAATGTCACATCCCTACTGATGTCAATCTTCTTGTATCTTGGTCAATATATTCTGTAAGCCTTCAAGCTTTCAGAGTATCCCATAAACATACACTTCTTTCTTGAAGGATCTAATTTTGTTCTCTTCTCTTTTGGAATGTGTATGTACACAGGACAGCCGAATATTCTGAGATGGCTAACTTTTGGTTTCTTGCCGAAGAATACCTCTTCAGGAGTCTTGTTCTCGAGTACTCTATGTGGAGTATGGTTCTTGTACATACACCGCTATTCTGGTAGCTTCAGCCCAAAGATGCATAGGAAGATCTTGATCATGAAGCATAGCTCTTGCCACTTCCATGATAGTTCTGTTCTTCCGTTCCACAATCCCATTCTGTTGTGGATTATAAGGAGTGGAAAACTCCCTCTTAATCCCTGATTCTTTGCATAGCTATTTGAATTCATTCGAAGTGAATTCTCCACCATTATCTGATCGAAAATTCTTGATCTTCTTTTCTGTGTGGTTCTCGATCAAGGATTTGAATTCCTTGAATTTGCTGAATACTTCATCTTTGTTCTTCATGAAGTAAACCCATGTCTTCCTAGAAAAATCATCAATAAAAGAAACACAATATGGATACTCGCTTAGTGAGCTTGATGACATAGGACCGCATACATCAGAGTGGATGATTTCTAGGATTCCTTTGGCTTTGCTTTCGCTGCTAGGAAATCTCTTCTTTGTATTCTTTCCTTTCGCACATCCTTTGCAGACCCCATCATGTTTTGCTTGGAATTCTGGAAGTCCTTCAACAGCTTTGTTTGCAATTGGTGAGTGCTTTGTAATGCACATGTGCAAGCCTTCTATGCCAAAGTTCACTTGGCTCTACTATGTCATGGACCAATGCTTGTTCTATATGGCCCTTTAATTTGTACAATCCTCCTTCTTGTTCTCCAATCACCACCGCATCATCGATAGTCTTTCCTATTGGCCACATGATGAATTAACCATCTATGAATGAAACCCTCATTCCTTTTGCATCTAGTGAAGATATGGAGAGGAGGTTCTTCTTGAGTCCTAGCACAAACAATACTTCCTTCATTGTTAGAGACTTTCCAGAGTCTAGTTTATAAAAAGATTCCCCACTACCTTTTATTGGATATTGGTAGTCATCTCCTAGCTTCACCTTGTGAGGTGATTCATGTTTTGACAGTCTCACAAAGGATCCCTTGAATCCAGTCATATGTTTGGAAGCCCCACTTTCTATAAGCCAATCATCACTTCCATGAGTAATGTTACCTGTGAGAGCGGAGATCAAAACATATTCATCCTTGCTTGAAGAATCTTCACTTTCATATCTGGTTCTTTTCTTGGATGGTTCATCATCCTCTGCAGCATGAGCATGATGTCTTCTCTTGTTCCCCTTTTTCTTATGAGAGTGAACCTTGTTCTTAGGACAGTCTTTTGTAAAGTTTCCTCTTTCATCACATGTATAACATATTAATTTAGATAGGTCCTTTCTACTATTATCTCTATGATGAGGATTCTTACCTTTGGAGTGATGAGCTCTTCTTCTGCCTTTCTTGGAGTGAACTGTGAGAGATGGATTGTCACTTCCCATCTTCTCTTCTTGAGTTTCTATTCGAGCTTCTTCTTGAGAACATTCTTCCCATAGTCTTCTGAATTTGACTAACTTCTTTCTGGCACAGATTCCTTGGATGAATGAATCCCATGACCTAAGAAGGCCATTCAGTGTTGTCATCACAATTTTTGCATTCTCCACTTCTTCATTTATAGCTTCTAATTGTTCCTTGATCTGAGAAACCCTTATGAAGTAAGATTGGATGGTCTCTGCATTCTGAATCTTCACATTCTTCAGTTGATTCCTCAGAGTCATCTTTCGGTTTATGTTCTTCCCTTCAAACAATTTGGTTAGGGCATCAAACATAGCTTTAGTTGTCTTGAGAGAGGACACCCGTGGGATAAGGTGATCCTTGATAGAATCAACAATGATCCTCTTTGCCATAACCATCTTCTTCTTATGTAAGGCCTTAGCCTCATCTCCCTCTGGAACTGGAACCTCCTCATGGATGTAGGAGTCTAACTCATTCTCTTCCAGGACCAGGGAGATCCTATACTTCTGAGCTCAGAAGTTATCAGCTCCCTCAATCTTTTCATTAAGCTTGGTATGATGAGACATCTTAAACTGAGAACCTCAAATGGAAATACAAAAGATTTAGATCTTACCAGGTCAAGATGTCATATTTGGATTTGGAGCTAAAATCCTGCAGTACTAGATCATGAGCAAATTAGGGTTTTGCTTTTCCGAAGATTTGTCCACCCAAATGCCTTGAAATTTATCCCTAACTTCGATTTTGGGGAGGAGATCAATCTAGGCCTGGGCTCACTAAAAAATTCCTCTTCTGTGAAAAGCCCTAATTTTCGGCAGTAGTGTGAGGTCCAAAACTGAAAAACCTCATAATTGGATTCTGCTTCGACAGAAAGATGCGCCCTAGGGAGGAGAGTTATTCCACCCTACTTTTGCTGAAAATATGTGGAGAGAGATCCACAAAATAGGAAGCCCTAGTTTTCGCAGCTGTACAGTGTCTTCTTCTCAGGTTAGCTCTGATCCCATGTTAGTTTTTCAACATTAAGCTAGCATTATTAGGATCTTTAACTGAGAGAATAACAAGTACAACAATCAAACACAAGAGACAATGAACATAGTGTTTTTCCTCTAGGAAACCATAAATGGAGAAAGCCCTGCAACTTCCTCAGAGATAGAATCAACACCAAAATGGTAAAAGCCCAAAACAGTAAGTGATCTCCTGATAGCAGTAACCTTCTTCTTATCTAGCCCCAGTGTCTTCTCCTTCCTCAACTACGCACTACACTTGAGTGTGTTTGTGATGTGTACTAAATAGAGAGTCCAACTCTCTATTTATACTAATCTTGGCATGCCTAAAACCCTACTAGGGTCGACCTCTACTAGGAGAGTCTAATAACCCTAGTGCCCCGGAACTATGGGGACTTTAACCCTTAGAAAATCGAAGGGTTACCCACAATGACTTGACATGAATTGTTTACATTATTGATCCTCCCGATCGAAACATCGAGGCATGTCAACATGACTCAATTACATTATAGATACATCCTGGAATAAACATCGGGTTACAATACATAAGATACATAGATGAATACATTCCGAAGTTACAAATACATCAACAAAAGGATTGGCACTGCAAAGATAGGCATCAAGTATGAAAAAGGACTGGCATTGTGGATATGTACATCCAACATGAAAAAGGGTTGGCAAGTTACTGGTATATTGACCTACACCCGACATGAAAAAGGGATGGTCCTGTAGTTGATAAATCCTTAGATAGGATCTATGCCTATATCCAACATGAAATAGGGATGGCTCTGTATAACTTATTATGACATATATATTCAAGAGATATCATTAGTCAATGGTCGATGAGATGAGATTTATTGCAACAATGATGATGGTGATCCAAATATAATGACGATCCAGTGATCATGATCTGATAATGATGACCAGTGATAATGATGATGTCCAAAGATTATTCCAATAGTGGTGATGACCGAGTCAGAAGAATACCTTACTTGTTAAGAGGGAGTGTTGTTGTAAATGTAACTTTAGAAGATATTCTTTATTTTTTTGTATTATTATTTTATTGTTATCTTATTATTATTGTACCTCCTTTGGATATTTTTTTCCTCCATTCGAAGATGTTATTATTATACTTGGTCATGTAAGAATATCGAGGTAAAACCTCCATTGTAAGTTGGGGAAATAGTCTCCAAAAGATTAATGTAAAATGTAATTTTGGTCTCCCACAAGAGATGTCCGCCCATTCAAGCAAGAGAAGTCGAACCTATTGAGAAAACAACCACCCACATGAAAGAGTATAAATAGGGAGACACTCTCCCTCATTTGGACATACAACAAGTGCAAGCAAGTTTTCTCCAAGGAAGAGAAATACAAATTTATACGAGAAGAAGAAGAAGAAGTTGCAGAAGTGATCTTATATATTGGGTTTTCTATCTTTGTTTGACATTGTACTAACTAGTGAATCTATACTGAAGAATTTGTTTGGTTTTTTCCCAAGAGAGCATTTTCCGAGGATAAAATATTTGTGTCTCTTTTTGTGTTGTGCTTGTATATCTTTCAGTGATCCTATTACATTATATTATAAATCTAACATATTTGAATTAAAGTGCAAACTTTAACACACACACACACACACATTTTTTTTAGTGAACACCCCCATTATTTCTACAGTGTGGGAAATAATGCCTTCCCTAGAGGCTTCCTCAACATGCTTCTTCTTACATTGATACTTTTGGCATATTAAATTTTCATCTACCCAATAGTGCATTTTGATAAATAAACCACTTACTGAATTGACATGATTTGATATAAATGATGGCTAGAGTTTGTTTGTAACTAATGCCAACAATCTCCCCTTAATTACAACCAGAATCTTGTTCAACACTTAAAGACTTTACAAGAACACTAATAGTCTAAATGTACACTCTAAACATTTTACTAACATGCTTTAGTAATGTTTCTTTGGATTTACAAAATTCATTTAAACACACATTTAATTCAAGTGTTTGTTGCTGTAAGATTACAAATCACTGAAAACTTAACCATTTCTTCCTTTCCATCTTCGTGGTTGCCATACTTTGTACCAACTGTGTTTTGGATTCTTCATTTTAACTTTCTTCTTCTTCATTTCTTTCTTTGATTCTTTAAATCTGCAATCTTGAGCATCCTTTGGACTCATTCTTCCATCAACATCATCAAAGTATTCAATGGATTTATGCTAGTTGTACTCAAAGCTTTTCAGTTGTAACATTTTTATCTTACAAGCTTCAACCTGTTCAATAATTTACTGCCACAAAATCAACTTCAAATAATGCCTAATCTCTTCAAGACTGAATTTCTCAAAAAATGCATTTGCAAACTATTGCTCAATAACATTCATTACATTTTATTCATTATGTGCAACTTCAATGCTGCCATACACATCTTTATCTTCATGTATAATCATTTCATCTTCAATTTCTTCAATTATGTTTCCTACAATTAAATCGGGGTTATCTCCATCTTCATTATTTTCTTCTCCATTCAACTTTCTTTCTGCCAATTTTAATTGCTTTCTATATTTTAGCATTTATTTAATCAATTGCTCAAGAGTTTCATTATCTTCTGTATAAGAAATTTCATTGGCTTCAGCTGATTTCAAAATTTTCATTTCTGAATTTTTTTCAAGATTTTCTCTAGCTTCCAATGTTGTCCAAATTTTCATTGTTTTAACTTCATCTACAACATTTTCATTTGCATTACATTCAATAGAAAGTAAATCTTCTTCGCAATTCATCATTTTTAGAATCAATTCCATTTCTTTTTGAATTCCATTTCACTAAGGCAATCATAGTAAAATTTTGGCTCATTTTCAATTTTAGTTTCTTCTTCATTCGTTAAAATTTCAGCTAGACTTTCTTCATTTGCATGTGTGTCCACTGTCAACACTAATTACATCACACTGAAGACATTCAAAAGCTTTAAATTATTTATGAATTTTATAAATCTACAGTCCATTGAAAAGCAGCAAAAGTAGGACAAAAGCAGTCTAAAGCAGGAAGTGCACTATTACCATTATGGACAACCTAAAAAGAAGAGAATATCTTATCCATAATCTCTCTAAGTGAGGTCCTATGTATAATGATGCCAAGTGTGGGCCAAAAGTGGCAAATCGTGGCCAACTACCTAGTCAACACCTAGGAAATTAATAAAAAATGAATAATAACTTATATCCTAAGTATGGAGTGGGTTTTCGATATTTTAACATTTTCCCTACCTCTACCAACCAAATTCTTCCACCAAAGCAACTTCCTTTAGAAGGAAAAAGAAGGAAGTAGATCTAATAGAAACTATGTGAAGCAAAAGGAAGGGTACTTCAAGTAGTGGGAAAAATAAGGTAAGTCATTTATTTTTTATAAATTTTTTAATCATTTGACATTTTCCTTTTAGGTATTAGGTTTAGGTTTTTCATTCCTACATTTAAAAAAAAATATGTATGTAACTTGTAAAAAGCATTGTTTTTAAATTTATAGAGAGATGATGTTGATTTTGAGAAAGTTGCCGTGGGATCAAGATTAGGGAAAACCCAATAAACAAACTTGACTTAAAACTGTTAGATAGATATGTAGAAAAATGATCAAGTTAACACAAAGAACCATCACAAACAGGTGCACCATTACGACGAGAATCAATTGATTCCGCAACCACTCCTAGATCGAGCAAAAGATCTAAGAAAATCATTGACCATAACCTTAAAGAATCAAGCCCAAGCCCAAGCCCAAGGTAAGTGGAATGCAGTGAAGTGCCCCAAAATTTCCTCGCTAGGTGTTCCTCGATTGATTGAGTTCATTGTTCTTCATGAACAGTGCGCCCAAATTGATTCCCATGGTTGGTTTCTTTTATTATCAAGCCTATGTTGTGTGCTCCAGTCAATATCCTGATCAAGCCTAGCAATAGAAATATAATCAATGCGGATGGTTTTGCAAAAAATATTCAACTGTCCAAAGTCAAAAGATGACGATTTACTTTGCTACTCGGTTGTTCGATGATCCGAGTCTACACTCGGGTTACTGAAGCCTATCGGGTCACGCGTTACAACTCGATGTTTAAACACAGAGTCGTCGATGTTATGACTCAATTACTTTGCTATGACATTATCGCTTTGGGTAAATGTCAAAACATTTGTAAATGTCAAGTTATGTATTAATATTATAACACTTTCTTGAAGTCCATGTTCTTCGCACGAGGGATCTTGCGATCCCACAAATTCGATTAACTGTAATTACCGTCAACCTTCGCAATCCTCAAGCAATCAAATAAATCAACGGACGAACATAGACGGCAGATCGAGTAGTGGATCTAAGGAATTAGACTGAGTACGTGATGAATTTAAGGAATCGGTCAAGTCTAACAAAACTTGGGAAGAAAGTTTTGGGGTTTTTGCGCAGCTGTTGGTCTGGTCAGCTACTCAATCTGACTATGCGTATTCACCTCCTTATATGTCTCTTTGCCCTGCCCTGCCCTGCGGTTGTCTATATAAATACATCGCCCCCCCGCCCATTGTATGATATCAGCCTCCTCATTTCATTCAACTTAAACTGATAGCGTTGAGGTCATTTCTGATCTGCAATAGCCAGTTTTAAGGGAATCACTTTTGTTGGTTTGTTGAATTGCTGGTTCGATTTGGAGCTTGCTTGTTCTGTCTGGAATAGCATAACAGGAGGCTAGACTTTTCACTACATTGTGTTTCATTGATTGCTTGAAGTGAGAAGCACCTACACTAACATTATCAATACGGACAATGATGAAGACATGCAGCTTGTTTCTGTTCTTCTTGATTTCAGTAGCAGCAATAGTGTTGAATCTAGGTGCAGTCGATGCAGGCAGAGTCCTGAAAAAGATGAATATTGTAACAGACCAAGCTGATACAATTCCATGTGATCATTGCAATCTTGTTAATTTGAATGGAGTTTATGTCGAAGTGGGAGATATATTGAAGAATAAACTTCCTTCTGGTCCAAGTTCAGGGGTAGGTCACAATTACATCAATTCCAGCTTGGGCCCTGTGAACATGAATATTGCGGGCAATACAAATACATTGAAGATGAACAAACTTCCTTCTGGTCCAAGTGGAGGAATAGGTCACAAATACATAAATGCCGCTGGGAAGGCATCGCCACAGAGATTAATTACCACGACGCCGTTGAACAAACTTCCATCAGGTCCGAGTGGGCCAGTAGGGCACAGCCTTAACGACTGATGGCAGCCACGTTCTAAACAAATCCATAACCAGTCAAGATGTAAAGATTAGTCAGGTAGATGTCCAGAATTACATTTCCTGTAGAAAATAGAAGGTCGACGTTTTTCATTTTTAACCCATAAAGGGGAAGAATTAAGAGATACTGTACATATATAATTGCAGATGAAAGTACAGCCGCAGATTACATATTGCTAGTGATTTGGTGGTAGGAGTTTCAGAATCGATATAGGTTGTTTAACTAACCTACGACAGTCAGCAAGCCTTACACAAAATATGTCTATAGTAAGAAAATAATGAATAAAATCAATGTTAAAAACTGGACAGAATAAGGATCAAACACAGAAATGTTAAAAACTGGACAGAATAAGGATCAAACACAGAAACCTGTCTCCGTTTGTCATTTCAAATCTGTGCATGAGCTGGCATGAAGATAGCCACACGGCCACTGCAAGTGTACAGCTCCATGAACGAGGGTTCAAGGTTGTCACAGCCAACTATTTTGTATTAACCAAGCCAACTGCCACTATCAATACCATACCATTAACTCAAACTAAGCATTTTCCAATGCCCTGCTTACCTTATCAAGCAGCCGGGTCTTTCAGGCACAAAAGAACATAACAAGAATATTGGCTATAAAGAAGCTAGTCTTTACCATAAAATTATTACCTTATCAAGCAGCCGGGTCTTTCAGGCACAAAAGAACATAACAAGAATATTGGCTATAAAGAAGCTAGTCTTTACCATAAAATTATATGATATTTTATATGACTTTTTTATTTTTTCTATATAAAATATTTTGTATAATAACTGATGATATTATAATAAAAAATAAATTTTAGTTTTTTTTTTTATGGTTTTAAAAATTAAAGAAATTTTTATTAATACTTAATGTTGAAGTTTTTTATAATTAATTAATAATTGCTTATTAATTTTATTAGTTTTTTAATATTATTAATAATTAATAATTTTTTTAAATTTAAAAATAAGTTTTTTTTATTATGGGGAGGAGTTGTGGGGTTAGGGTTTGCAACATGAGGAGCGTTGGGTGATCTTTGAAGGGTGCAGGCTTGTCAGCACTCAGGGCTCTCTCTGTCTTAGGAGAGGTGCCGATGATTTGCTTGTGGTGATTTACTGTTGATTGGGGGTTACTGTAATGGAGGGGAACTTTTTGGGTGATTTGGTAACAATGATTTTTACCGAGGTTTTTACCGTAGGGTTTTTTTACCAAGGGATTTTACTATGGAGACCAACGACTTGGTGGATTATTCCAGCGAGCACTTGGAGGCTGAGGAGATTTGGACAGTTGGAAAGTTATGGGATGAGGTGGCAGCATTGGGCCTGTTGAGGGATTTCGGGGTTTCACTTGGTCTAGTTGATCCTCTGCCATCTGCGGTTGGTTTTTCTCCATAGGAGGTTTTGGTTTTCTCACCGCCATTGGTTCAACAACCTGATGAGGTGGGTGTGCCGCATGAGGCTGAGCATCGTCTGCCGAGATTGAGGGGGTTTCTTCTTGGAATTCTGTTTTACCGCTCTTGGGCTCGGAGGAGGGTGAACTACTACGCGGTGGAACGGAGGTTGAAGAGTTTTCGTGGTAGGGAAGGGATTTTGATGGAAGCCAGCAGACGGAACCCTTGATTTGGTTAGGTCAAAACATACTGCATGAATTGGGCTCCTTCTCGAATAGCTTGAGCACACATGAGCAATAGGGATGTTCCAGCCCTAGCATGGGGTCTGGTAGTGGTTCTGATGTGAGCCATGAGGGCACAAAGGTGGTATTGGAGAACTATCAGAAAAGAAGGAGGAAGAGATGGGTTAAATCTTGTCACTTGGACTATAACTATTCCTTGGGTGAGGATATAGAGTGTAATCAAGTTGTTCAGATGACGGACCTGACACTGGTGGAGAAGGCTCTGGGCTGATCTTTTTCTTGGTAGAGCATCATGGTTTGTGTGGAGGCCCATTGGAAGACAAGCCTTGCTTATCTGCCAGAGGTAGAAGAGATTATGCGGAATTGGTTTGCGTTGAATTTTCATAGGGAAAACGATGCTTTGTGGGTGCTAAAAAAAAATAGGAACTGGGACCATTTCCCATTAATGCTGAAACCCTGGCATCCGCTCTTTGATTCCAACAGGGAAAGGTTGGACGTGGTGACATTGTGGGTGTGGCTGCCAGGCCTTGCTCTTCATTACTAGTTAGAGAGGCACTTCAAAGGGATCAGAAACATACTGGCTACATATTTGGAAGGGGATTTCTCTTTCTTGCGCACCAAACAGAAGAAGGTTGCAGGAATACTGGTTAACCTAAATGTCAGAGAAGGTTTGGAAAAATAAATGAAACTGATTTGGGGTCCATACACCATTTCACAGAAGTTGGTCTATGAGAACGTGTCACTCAGATGTCGAAGGTGTCATGCTTATGGACACCCAACAGTCGAATGTAAACTTCCGCTTCGCACTAGTCTGGGAGGTCGGCATTAGTGGTCTGATGGGATTGCCAGGGAGGTGCCCATTGGTCATGCCTTGTCGCCTCCCCAACAGCTGCTTCACCATGATTGTGATGAAGAGAAAGGGGGTGGAACCTTACAGGAGGAGGATCAGGCTCCGACAAGTCCTGAATTTGTAGCAGCAGAAACAACTGAAGTGCGTCTTGAGCATGGTCCATTGTTTTCGGGTACTCCTCTCCCTCCACCTTCTCCTTCCATTAATATTTTTATGAATAAAGTATCTTTTGCTGGTTTTGACTAGGTGGACGGCCTTCAAAATTTGTCTAGCAATCTCCTATCTCTGTCGTCCCCTCCTCCCCTTATTTCCTTTACTCCTTCCCCTCTGGAGGAAGTTTCACTTTTTCCTAAACCTGTGGTGGCTCCTTTTGAGGAGGAAGCAACCTCGTTAAGGCCCGAGGCTTCAGATTCGAGCTTTTTCCTCCACATGGGGGGGGGAATTGAGAACTGGGGGCCTTGGGAAAGGGAGGGAGCGTCTTTCGAAGGGAAGAGGAAGGACCTATTTCATCTCCAAGGCACAAACTAAAGCAAGGAAGGATCATTTAGAAGGGAAACACAAGTCTATTGAGCGGGAACTTAGAGTAGTGCGTACCCATAAGAAGGGTCGCTCATGAAAATTATGTCTTTTAACTACATGAGTCTGGATGGTCCCCTCAAAATATCATCACTGAAGAGGATGGTGTTTTTAGAACACCCAGACATCATCCTCCTACAAGAAACTATGGGTGTTGGCGAGGTGGTGAACGTTATACTGGAAATCTGGTTTGCAGGGTGGAATTTTGAAAATGTGGATGTTCGCGGTCATTATGGTGGGTTGGCTATTGGCTGGAACAATAGGAATGTGAAGGTTCTAAACCTGTGGGGGCTGGAGTTTGTTCTAGAGATCTCTTGCATGGCCCTTGACATCGGTGTTGAGTTTATTGTTTTCAATGTTTATGGTCTCTATCTCAATAGAATCCATTTCTGGGATGCTCTGCTCAACATTCCCTTTCTTAGAGGGAACTCAATGATTTTGAGAGGAGATTGAATTTTTCGTTGGGTTAGGCAGAAGTTATGGGCCCCCATGCTTGTGCTGACCTTTTAACTGGGTTTTTAATTCAGAGACTAGCAGAGAAAAATTTGATTGACATTGAACCCATCAAACTCAAACCGACCTGGAGGAATAACCACTCGGGGGAGAGTAGGGTGGCTAAGTGTTTTGACAGGTTCTTGGTCTCTGAACATGTGGTGGACAGTTTCTTTTAGTTGAGGAAGTGGGTAAGGGCAGGGTGAGGTAATGACCATTTCCCCATTTTATTTGAACTTCGTAATGGGTCTCCCAACCCCTCGGGGCCACTAAATTTTAATAAAGTCTGGTTGAAAGATGAGTCCTTTACCAATCTGGTCCTTTCTTTGTGGGCTCCCTTCAATCCTAGAAGGCCTCTTTCTGCAACCTTCCAATTTGGTGAAAATATCAAGGGACTAAAAGGGCCTATTAAAGAATGGGCTCATGCAAAGAGGATAAGGGAGGATTTTGAGCTGGTTCAGGTTGAAGCAGATCTTTGAAGGATCTATGAAGGAGTGGGAGGGGGTTTGAGGACTCAGGAGTCCAAATATTTACTGGTTATATTGGAAGGAAGAAGGAATACTTTGCTACAAGAAAAGGAAGAAACCTAGAGACTTAAGAGCAAGACAACTTGGCTGGAGGTCGGGGATGATAATACCAAGTTCTTTCATGCTTATGCTAAGGGGAGGAAGGCCATGAATACTATTTGGAGTCTTGATGACTCTTAGGGGGAAGCACACAATACTTTTGATGGGATGGCCAGGGCTGGGGCTGAACACTTTCAGTCACTCTTCAGAGCAAACAATCAGGCCACTATTGCGGAAGTAGTCAGAATGGAACAACTGCTCCCTCATTTTGTGGAAGAGGATGATAGAAGACTCTTGATGGAGTTAGTATCCGAGGAAGAATTGAAGGATTTCCTTCATAGTTTTCAAAAGGATAAGAGCCCGGGCCCTGATGGTTGGTCAATTGAATTATTTCTGGGAATTTATGATCTCATGGGAGCGGATATTCTTAAATTTGTAGAGGACACTAGGAGGCCAGGGAGGATCCTGACGAGCTTCAATTATACCTTCATTGCTTTGATCCCCAAGACCGACAATCCCACCTCGTTAAATGATTTCATACCTATCTCTCGTTGCAACTATGTTTATAAGATAATGTCTAAAGTCATTGCAAGAAGACTTAAATGGATTCTCTCTCAGCATATCTCTAGTGAGCAATTTGGGTTCTTAGAAGGGAAGCAGATCCACGAGGTTGTGGGAGTTTCTCAAGAAGGCCTGCACAACATAAATACCAAAAAACTCAAAGGATTTGTGCTCAAAATTGACCTTTCCAAGGCCTATGACAAAGTAATTTGGCTCTATATCTCTATGCTTCTTACTCATCTGGGTTTTGCTATTGGTTTTATCAGGCGGATTATGAGATGCATTACAACTATTTCTTTTTCGGTCCTTATTAATGGGGAAGCCTCTCCTTTCTTTCATTCAGAGAGAGGTCTTAGACAAGGGTTCTCGCTTTCACCTTTACTGTTCCTCTTGGTAGTAGAAGGGTTGAGTCAAGCTTTTTGGGAAGCCAAAAGACAGGGTACCCTGAGGGGAATTTAGGTGGCTCCTAATCTCTTCATTACGCATCTGCTTTTTGTAGATGATGTCCTAATCTTATGTACAGGTTCGGTAAGGGATGTTGAAACCCTTTGGGGGATTGTAGAGTTGTTCTCCAAAGATACAGGGATGGAATAAAACTTGGGAAATTCCACTCTTTCTACCAACTTGTTGAGGGCAGATGAATTATAGGATTTTGTAGGGTGTTTTCCCTTCACACTGCTAGAGGTGGACTCAGGTCTAAAATACCTGGGGTTTCAGCTAAAGCCGAATGATTATAGAAAGCAGGATTGGAAGTGTCTTTTCGACAAGATGGAAAAAATACTAAAGGCTTGGAGCCACAAATGGCTCTCTAGAGTTGGTCGGTTGGTCTTGGTGAAGTCGTTTTTGGAGGCAATTTTGGTTTATTGGATGGCGCTGTCCTAGATCACAAAGGGGACTCTGGAAGCTGCTAGGAAAATATGCTTTCATTTTCTGTGGTGTGGGAAATAAGAATCTTTTGTTCATCCTTGGGTGAGGTGAGAAAGAATAGCTCGACCTAAAGCTTTGGGTGGCGGGGGGCTGAAGAACATCGTGCTTTTCTCCAAAGCACTGGCGACCAAGGGAGGATGGAGATTGTTGAAGACTGATAGCCTTTGGACTCAAGTGGTTACCCAAGAATATTGATCCCTGGAGTCTGTTTAAGATTGGGTTTGATTGCCAAAGAAATCTCATGTGGGTGGATCAGTGATTTGGAAGGCTGTGGTTAATTCTTTCCTGGTGATCGAGATAAATTTGGCCTGGAACATCGGTAATGGGAGAAGGGTTAGGATCAGGGAAGACCCCTGGATTGGGTGTGCACAATGACACCTCCTTTTTGAACATATGGTGGCTGCCCTGAGGGAGAGGGGTATCTTTTATCTTTCGCAATGGGAAAATCCATTCTAGGAAATGGGATAGGTTCAATCCTAGAGATGGGTAAATAATTTGGGTCTTTTGGAACTAGATAAAGTTGCAGTTTCACTTCTTTATGAGGAGCTCAACAAGGGACAAATTATTCTTAGGGAAAGGGATGACGAACTAGTGTGGGAAGGTGATCCGAGTGGGTTCTATACTCCAAAAGTTGGGTATATCAGTATTAGTGCAGAGGTGATCGACGAGGATCCAGTGTGGTGGTGGATAAATTTGTGGAAAGTCAAGAGCCCTCCAAAAACCTGACTGTTTATGTGAAACACTCTGGAAAATCAGGTCCCTACATGGGACAATATACAGAAAAGAAACAATCACAGGCCTGGGTGGTGTGTTGTGTGTAAGTGTGATGAAGAATCAATCAATCTTCTCTTTTTGAGATGCCCCTACAACATAGAGGTATGGGCACAATGCTCTCGAACTACGGGAACTCTTTGTTCCTGGGAGGGACATTCATTGGTACATGCATGGGAATTCTGGAACGCAACAACTCATCTTAAATCCATGCTTTCTTTACCCCTGTTAGTCATTTGGGCTATTTGGCTTGCAATGAACAATTACATATTCTCATCTAAAGCTTGTATGCTAGATATCAAAGCATCTCTCTCTTGCGACATCTTAGCTACATTCCCGCAACACATTAGAGCAACAAAATAAAGGGAGGCCCTGGCAGTCGAAATTCACAGGACTGTACCGTGGGTTTTTTTTACGGTGCTGCCCAAAGCAATGTTTGTGGGGGAGGGGCCCTACTTTTCTTTTCTAATTCACACTACTTCGAGCTCAATTCTTAGTTTTGTATGCCTTTGATTGGTGATAGTTAAAAAATTCTATATTATTTAACATTAAAATATTACACATTAAAAAATGACAAGAACATCAACTTCATTACTTTTTTCTAACAAGCATGAGCCACAAGGTGATAATGTCCCTACATTTTGGTATAAATTGAGATTTTGTAAATAAATATTGGTCTTGAAGGGATGTAAGTTAGCACAAGAGGTCAGTTAGTGGATATTCAATTATGGATAGCCAATTTTATTGTTCTAGATCATACAAGAAGTGAAAGTGAGAGCATTGCATGAGTTAGACAATTTTGATATCTAAAACATGCTTTTGTACATTTATTAATGATAAGATATAAATCTTTCATGTGAAAAAAATAGGATATCTTTAACATTGTCACTTTAATGTTTTTTAAGTATATCAAAATCAAAATAAATAACACATGTTGTTTATTAGATATAGAATTTTAAGAATAATAAATAATCTCTCTATAGAAAAAATTAATAAACATAAATAAAGTAAATAATAACAAACAGTATCATCCAAATATAATATTAAAAAATACAATAGTAAACAAATACATGGAGTGAGTTGATTTTAATATCTTTTGTTCAACTTTTAATATTATTATAATCAACTCATTGTTGATTTAATATCTTTTCTTTAACTTTTAGTATTATTAGAATCAATGACTTAAGTGGAACATCCTTTTAAGATTCAAATTATGTATATTTAAAAAAAAAAAGTGTAGATCCTATAAATATATGAATGTTTTCTTAAAGCAACTCATCTCAATTGTTTTTAATAACAATAATGGCCAACACAACTATTTTAAACCATTTATGAAGTAGGAATTAATACAAGAAATGAATATATATTTTGGTAATAATAAACATATAATAAATAAGTGTAACACATGTTATGTAGATATAAAAGATATGACGATGTCTTGCATGAAACTTCCTTATCCAAAAAACTTGATGGCCAACACTCCTATACGTTATTGATGCGGTATTTGATATTGCAAATAGAATTGACAAGTACTTTTGTGGTGAGATTTATTAAAAATTCTTTATATTTTTCGTTAATTTAATATGGTTGTTTAGCTTATGATATCAAGCTCTTGGGCCTAGAGAAAGATAGGCATAATTTAGTTAGAATTTTGCCCAAGTAGGAAAAGGGTCAGGTCGCAAGAATGAAAAGGAGTCGCGATAGAAGCAGTCGCAAAAGGAAAGAAGGACAAAGTAGAAGACGTAGTAAGAAATGAAGATGCGATGGAGAAGGAACAAAAGAAAAAAAAGAAGAAAGAGCTAAGGAAAGAAGCGACCGAAGAGGAAGTTGCGAAAACAGAAGAAGAGCATCCATGAAAGAAGAGAGATCACGACAAAAGAGAGTTTGCGACAGAAGAGAGTTTGTGACAGGAGAGAGTTCAGGACAAAAGAGAAGCCACGACAGAAGGAAAGGATGCAACAAGGAAAGAGGTGACAACATAAATCATGTCAGAAGGCGTGCAGTGGCGTAATGTCTAGAAAGCGATAGTTCAGAAAGATCGTGGGTATGAGGTCGGCTAGAGTGATGGAAGTTGCACGTATTGAAGCATCTTTGTAATTCAGTTCGTTAGTGCCTACTTGCATGTGTCGATATAATAGGAAAGAAATCATGTTGGTTAACTATATGAAGTCGGTTGCGAGTGACATGTAAGAGTCTATAAAAGGAGGAACCCAAGTTGTAGGCGGGATTGCTCCTAGTCAATTGGATGTGGGTCATGTGTTAGCTCCATAAGTTGTGTTGTATGTTAGTGTGTTGATTCGTAGAGAGGAGTCAAAGAACCTGCAACTAAGTGTGCAGAAGTGTAAAATAGATTTATTCGATCTAGGATGTGTGTGAATTGACAGTAGAGAGGTAGAGGAAGTTGAGTCAATCCAGGATGTGTGCAAATTGATAGTAGAGTTGTAGAGGAAGTTGAGTCGATCCAGGTTCTGTGCAGATCATCAGTAGATTTAAGTAGAGAAAGAATAGTGACAGAAGAACAGAGATCATGAGAGGAGAAATAAGTCTGTATATATAAGGAAGAAATATCTAGAACAAAGTGTGTAGTTTAGTGCACAAACAAAAGGGTGCCATATATTTCTCATGCCAGATGAAGAGCGTCTTTGTGGTTTTTCCCGGATGGGTTTCCACGTTAGATACTATGTCGAATGTGTGAATGATGAATTTGTTTAAGTCACATATATATATGTTGATGTGAAGGAGTGTTATGTATTTTCTTACGGATGAGTTTATATGTATTTGTCACACCATTATCATTGAATGTATCCATGTCGCATTGGGTTTAGTGATATAATACCTTTTTAAGTATGAGTTTTGTTGTAGATTAACTATGCATAATAAGTATAAAGACCCCACCCACCAGCTTCGGTCGAGCACCTTGCTGGATTACCAAGGAGTGATAAATCCCACACCCAACTCTGGAAACCTGGTTTTGGAAATTACCAATAGAAATATATCTTGGGTGAGATTGCATCTGCGTCGCAGGTGCTGTCGAATGAGCCTCTCTCTATCGGGTCGATATATTGGGATTTGTTGCATGCAAAAGAGGGGCTAAACCTAGGTCGAAGAGAGGAAAACGCCAACAAATCATGACATGAACTGGATTCCCAAAGATTTTAATAAGTAATAAAGGCACACACTTTGTAAACCACTTGATTGCACAACTCACAGAGTAATTCCATATTCAACATAGAAGGACAACATCTTATCACCCTCAAGCAAATGGATTTGTTGAATCCTTTAACAAAATTATGGAAAACACATTGACAAATATTTGTAATGCCCAAAGAGATGACCAAAATCAAAAAATTTCAGTAGTATCATGGGAATATCGCACGACTTGTAAGAAATTGATAGGACAAACACCATTTCATTTGGTGTATGGAAAATACGTTGTGATTCTTATGGAGTCTATTGTCTCGATCTTAAGAATTGTTGCGATCATAGAAATGGCAGATTTCAATGCTATCGAAGAAATATTGTCGCAACTTGTGCAGTTGGAAGAAGGACGTTTTGTCGCATGCTTTCATCAAAATGTTGAAAAACAAAGGAAAAAAGTATGGCATGATCGACACATTAAGAACAAGTTGTTTCAGGTTGGAGGACTTGTTCTTATGTATTACAACAAAATTTTCAAGCATCCAGGAAAGTTGAAAACACATTGGTTGGGACTGTATATCGTCAAGATGATCACTAATGGAGGAGCAATGGAATTGAAAAAGTTAGATGGAACAAAATTCAAAGGACTGGTGAATGGAAGTCGCTTAAAGTCGTATCATGATAGAAATGACTTGGTTGCATTAAAAAAAAAAAAGATATTTTTTTATCGCGGACTGCTAGTCTTTTGCGGAAAGAGGAAAACATAAACACTTTGAGCCTTTAATGAATTTGTTGGTCACAGGCTAGTAGTCTGCCGCATAAATAACAAAACTTGCATAGACTAGGTGTCTCACATAGATAAAAAATTTAGGGTGATGACACTTAGTTTTTCGCAAGAAAAGGAGATCTGTCAAAGGAGAAAGAGAGGTTGCAGGGAGTGCAACATTGTCGCAAGGAATAGTGATATCGTAGAAGTGAAAAATGGAGAGAATTAAATTCAAAATCCTGAGAGATTTTGGCGGCGTACTAGAAGTCACTTCAGTTATGATTACAATAATGTCATAGAGGAAAGTGGCGTGTTACATGGAAGTTTCCGTATGATGATTCAGATAGGTGATCCATGTGACGGATTGTGTTTCCACTATTCCACTCGATGTTTGAGCATGTGAAGGTCTAAACGATCGAATGAGTAGGTATTACTTGCATTCACCCTTCACTTTTAATTTAGTCTAATGCACTGGAATGAGGAATTTCTCTCTGCAACTCCTTGGGCCGAAGTAAGTTTGTTGTTTACAGAAGTATGGTTACTATGAATCCAGTGACATTGCACTCACAGGCTCCATGACTGAAGCAATGTTACCTATGTTGATCGAGGAAGATGCTGCCAGATATGTTCCACCGCAGGAAGAGATGGGATTGGAAACCGAGTTAGTTCCAGTCATCCCTGAGATAAGGATACAGTCCGAACTACCGCGTTCGTCAATGAACAAGAGTTTTGGTTCCAACAAGAGTAAAGCTCTCTCAACACTGTTGACGAAGGATGAAGAAGCAGTGGTTGAAATTCTATCTCCAAATGACAATCCACTGAAACCACTAGATAGAATTGTGGAACAATTCACCAGAGTACACAGTATCCATTGCTAGAACCCGTCAATCCAAACCAGCGTTCAGATAATGAAAAATAAAGATAAATACCACCATCATTTCCATCATCTGTACAAGAATCTCAAAATATATTTGGTGATGATGTTTAAAAGAAGAAGAAGATACAATGGATGATTTCGATGAAGAAAAAAAAGACGTCGATGAAATTATGGAGTTCATCATCAAAGAAATGGAAGACATCGATGAGATGTGCAAGATTTCATCATTGGAAAATAGAGAAGACGATTAGATGTTGAATTTCATTTCCAACTAAGAAGAAGTTGAGCAACAAGGTATCACTCTGAAAGGGAAGAAGCCAAAGAAAACAATGCTTAGGAAAGCACTTGGATTTCATCTTCAACGTTCAGAAGTGGTGATGTTGATGAACTTTTCCATCTCGTCCATCTGTCTACCTGAAACAGTAACTTCATATGATAGAATAAAGAAGGAAAGAAATAACAGAGGTTGCGAAGAGAATCGAAGAAGCCGAGTCATCTTATGCCAAGGCCATCGATCAAGTGTCTCAAACTTGGGAAGCCTTGATTGATGACGCCGAACTAGAGAAAGTCACAGAGGAGTTGCGTGCGGCTAAGATAGAAATAACACATCTGAAGAATGAGATGAAAAAGTTACCCTTTGTAGAGAATATGGCTAAGGAAGCATAAATGAAGAAGCTCCAATAGCAAGTGATGGTGTTTCTCATGCAACAACAACAAATGGCAGATAGAGTTGAAGAGTTGCAAGTTGAAGCATAGTGGATTACATGCATTATTCAACCTGTACATCAAATGGTGCAATGAACATTGGAACAAGAAAGGCTCATAACGCTAGAACACGTTAGTTTCGACCTTATGGAGAATTTGAAGAAAACATAGGAAGATGTGCGACAGATGGCAAAGAAAGTAGTGAAATCTCGCAATATTTTCAAAGAAAAGTCGGCACAAGTCAAGAAACTGAAGACTAACTTCGTGTGGCTCTAGACGAGCCACATGTGAGTGTTGGGGTCCTATTGGGCCTAGGGAAAGATATGAATAATTCAGTTATAATTCTTCCCAAGTAGGAAAAGAGTCAAGTCGCAAGAAGGCAAAGGAGTCGCGACAGAAGTAGTCAGAGAAGGAAGGAAGGAAAAGGTAGAAGAATTAGTAAGGAAGGAAAATGTAATAAAGAAAGAACATAACTAGACAAAGAGGAAAGAGCTAAGGAAAGAATCATTCGAAGAGGAAGCTGTGTCATCATAAGAAGAGAGTCCGCGACAGAAGAGAGTTTGTGATAGAAGACAGTTCATGATAGAAGAGAGTCTGCGATAGAAGAGAGTTCATGACAAAAGAGAGTTTACAACAGAAGAGAGTTTGCAACAGGAGAGATTCGCAACAGAAGAGAAGTCGTGACAGAAGGAAAGGATGTGTCAAGGAAATATGTGGCGGAATAAATCATGTCAAAAGGTGTGCAATGGTGTAACGAATGGAAAGTGACAGTTCAAAAATCGTGGGTACGAGGTCATCTAGAGTCGGTGGAAGCTGCACATATGGAATAATATTTGTAAGTCAGGCCATTAGTTCCTACTAAAATGTGTCGATAGAATAGGAAAGAAAACCTGTTGGATAACTGTATGAAGTCGGCTGAGAGTGACATGTAAGATTCTATAAAAGGAGGAAACCAAGCTGTAGGCAGGAAAGCTCCTAATCAATTGGATTTGGGTCATGTGTTAGATCCATAAGTTGTGTTGTCTGTTAGTGTGTTGAGTCATAGAGATGAGTCGAAGAACCTGCAACTGAGTGCGTAGAAGTGTAAAAGAAATTGATTTGATACAGGATGTGCGTGGATTGATAGTATATTAATAGAGGAAGTTGAGTTGATCCAGGCTGTGTGCATATGACAGTAGACTCATAGAGGAAGTTGAGTTGATACAGGTTGTGCGCAAATCACGAGTAGAGTTAAGTAGAGAAATAATAATGATAGAAGGTCGAAGAGCATGATAGGAAAAAGAGTTCTGTATAGATAAGGAAGAAATATATAGATCAGATTTTGTATCATAGTGCGCAAACAAAAGGGTTCCATATATTTCTCATGCTAGATAAAGAGCGCCTTTGTGGTTTTTCCAGGATGGGTTACCACATTAGATACTGTGTCGAATGTGTGAATGATTAATGTGTTTAAGTCGTATATATATATATGTTGCTTTGAATGAGTGTTATGTATTTGCTTACGAAAGAGTTTATATGTATTTGTCACATGATTATCATTGAATGTATCCATGCCACATTGGGTTTAGTGCTATAATACCTGTAGAAGGATGAGTTGTGTCACAACTTAACTATGCATAATAAGTATAACAACCCCACCCACTAGCTTCAGTCGAGCACCTTGGTGGAATACCAAGGGACGAGAAACCCCCCACCCAACCGCGGAAACCTGGTTCTAGCAGTTACCCATAGAAAGATATCTTGAGTGAGACTACATCTACGTCGTAGGTGCTACTGATTGAGCCTCGCTCTATCGAGTCGATATCTTGGGATTGTTGGATGTAAAGGAGGGACTGAACCTGGGTCGAAGAGAGGAAAACACCAACACCAAGGATGTTAATTGTGATGCCAAGTGTTTGATTTTTGATATGTTAGTAGAGTGAGAAGTCAAGTATAAATTAAAGACAAGTAAAAAATTAAAGTTCGATTTCCTTTTCACGTTTTTACACACCATGAGAGAGAGGAATTCATAGAACAAATATGAGGCATAAATATCACTCAATATATGTCTTATTTCAAGTCATGAATAAAATATGCATGAGAGTTTACTTCCTTCGTGTGTCCATTAAGGGAAGAGATGTAAGTCATATGATATTGTCAATCACCACTCTTTCTCTCATTAGAATATGCTTTGTGAGGTTGATGACGGAAGGGAGGATTGGGAAACTATATGGAAAAGCAAGGAGAGCAACCTTTGCATTTATTGTTACAGTGTAGACCTTGATCACACCTTCTCCGTCATTTTTTATTATCTTACATTGTACAAAATATCTTAAACAAGTTCACAAGTTCCCAACCAAAACACACATTTAATATGAGAACGCCCAAGGAAAAACATAAACTAAACTTGCAAAAAAAAGAAAAGCAAAGTATACATTAATCTAAGATGATTGTACCCTATTGTCATAATTACGCATATATTCACTAATCAAAATAATAGCGAATAATAATATGTTCTTGCACCTGGGTGTTTGGAAATAAGGTAGCAAGTTGGGAAGCAATTTTTTCTGCTACTGCCCTTGAATATATAAATAGATAGATTGATTAAACCAGTCAACAAACATAACAGTTACAATGCTAAACTGAAAGCACATCATTATTAGAGTAATATAATATTGATAAGATGAAAACTAACAAAACGATGACAATGCTAAAATTGAAAGCATATCATTATTAACATAAGATGATATTAATAAGATAAAAACTAAGAAGCGGAATTTGATGAACCTACTGAATCTGCCATAACTACAACCGGAAGTAGAGGGAAAATAATAACTAAAAAAGTAGCAGTTCTTCGGTCATCGTCACAAACACATCCACAAATTCTGATCAGCAGGAAACATATATAGAGCTACAACTTCAAAATAAAAGAATGCCATATTTTGTCTAAGCGCTACATATAGATTTGTTAAATATGGATAGACTTGTAATTAGCTTATGTAAATGCAGTAGTAATGGGTAGAATATGGATAATCCAGGAACAAACCTATCAATAAGGATTGTATAACAATATGGAGCAAATTTATGCAAAAAGAAAATAAAACTTAACTTTTACTTGGTAAATATTTTTTTCTTTCATATTTTTATTAGTAATTTCTATGGTATAATACCAAAAAGTGAGCACCAACCAATAAAAAAAGAATGAAACTAGAAGCTTTCATAAGCCTTTGTCCTCGCATTTAAGGAAACTTAACTTTAAGTTGGTAAAAAAATTTTTCATTCATTTTTATTAATAATTTATGTGGTATAACACCAATCATAATCGAGAGAAATTGTTTCGAAATTTAAAAAAAAAAAGAAAAAAGAAAAAGAACCAACACTTTAGATAAACTTTACAAACGTTGAAGTACTACATCTAGTTCTATGCAATTAATGGAATAAAAGGTCTTTAGCAATATGGAACAAAATTATGAAAAAAGAAAATGAAACTTAACTTTTAGTTCGTAAATTTTCTTTTCATTCATTTTTATTATTATTTATTTCTATAGTATAACACCAAAAAGTGAGCACATAATTAAAAAAAAACTAAAAGATTTCCTAAACTTTTGTCCTAACATCTAAGGAAACTTAACTTTTAGTTGGTAAATTTTATTTTCATTCATTTTTTTAATTAGTAATTTCTATGATATAGCACCAATCATAATCCAAAGAAATTTGTTTTGAAATTAAAATAAATATAAAAAATAAAAAATTATTTTGACCCAATACTTTAGTCAAACTTTACAAATGTTGAAGTATTAAATCTAGTTAGATGCAATTAATTGAATAAAACTGAAACAATAGTCTTACTATGAGAGAGACTAATAATATGCATTATCATTAATGAAATCTTGAATAAAAAAACACATATCAAGTTATAAAAAAATTTAAATTAATATTTTTCATAGCTTTTAGCCAATCCAAAAATAGAAAAAACAAATTTTAAAATTTCTATAAATAATTTATTTTCAAAATATTAAATTTAATAAAAAAATTAATTTTTTAATATTAATATAAAGTCAAACTTCTTGTTTATGAACAAACAATCACCATACTATTTGCTTTAGCAAAAACTAATAACCATACAATGTATAATAAATTAATATATAATAAATATTTTCCTCCAAGATTTAAGGCTCCGAAAACGTTTACAATATAGAAGCCTGCTATTATTCAACAAATTATAGGTTCACTGACCCCCAAAAGATAAGTTTCCATTTCCTAAAAATCGAGGTTCACTGCCATTGGATAAGCAATAAGCAATGCATTGACGTACGCATTTTCTAAAAATTAATTTTATTTATTTTTAAGTTTTGATAAATTAAAAATTACTTTTGCAGTGTTTTTTTTATGTCTTATTGAGATTGCTTTAACCAATACAAATTTTAGATATTGCATTTTAAAAATTCATAAATTTATTTTAATTTTCAAAATAATATGAAAATGTGCATAACTTTATTAACAATTGCAAAATATTTATGTATATAAAAGCATATTAACAATTGCAAAATATTTATGTATATAAAAGCAAATTAATATTAGTTGATATAGTTTGACTAATCAACTATAGTATATTTTTACTTCAGAAAAATTAATAATATGAATGAATGAAATATTTTAACCTCAGCAAGGCTAAGAATAGCTTATGGGACAGACCAACTCGCAGGCTGTTTTCTGCATTTCAATCCTTTGTCTATTCAACTTGATGATGAGTGCTTCCAATTTTTCCACAGCCCCTTCA
>LPNX010722199.1:124514-138989 GCA_001517045.1 Pseudotsuga menziesii | reverse complement strand
GTTGATGATGGAGTCCTTAATTATGATGCTCCCATGCATATTGAATGATGATATCATCCTTGGCTCATACTTGATGAAGTGGAAAACCTCTTGGAGAAATGCAAATGGTTGATTAGGTATTAGTACCCACATATGTGGTAGCTTGGGCATTGGAGCCCATTCATATATGGTGTATAGCACATGGTGGTAGAAATGACCCATTATGTGGTCATTTGTTGAAGATGGCATGGATCATGTGTGTGGATCCCTTGATGTGTTGATGGAGCCCTTTGTGCTTTTGATGATGAAGACCATTGAATCCCTTATACTTTCATGGAGATGATGGCTCCCTTGCATATATAAACTTGGAACCCACTCATGAACCTTAGAGGGAGAATTTGGTGATCAAGATGAAGAATCCCATTGCACTTGGTTGTAAACGTTCTTAATCCCACACATATGGATCATGGAGCCCCTTTATTTTTATGTGATGCCCTCATATTATTGCATGTATGGTTGATATGACCTTGATGATCATTGTTGGTGCTATTGGTCATGATTTGGACATATGAACCACTTGCATAAGGAGACTTGATCCCATACACATGAAGGTATGTTGCACATGATATATTCATGTACATGATGATGTCTTGGTGGAATTATTGGCTATTTGCATGTTGTGGAACCATTGGACATTCCCTTGGTATGATGGAGAATCTCTTGAATCACTTGAAGAAACATTGAAGCACTTATGAAGCATTGAAGAAGTGCTTGGACCAACAAGTTGGTCCTTAAGGCCACAAGCTTTATGAAGCTCATGTTTGATGACCTTGGGGGAGTTTGGGTTTATGATGAATTCCTTGACATTGATGATAACGTCTTTGAAGGTTGAGGAATCTCATATGGTAACAAAGCACATGTTACCCTCACCCTTTGGGTCCTTGGTGCCATAAAAGTACTTGAAGATGGCTTCAAGATGAATTCAATTCAAATATGATGTCCTGCAGAATTTGAATAAAACAAGGGTGAAGGACCATGTCCTTGCATGCAAGACCTTCCCAAAGTGATAACCCTCATGAAGCCCTTTCCATTGATATCTGGAGTGCTTCCTAAATCCCTAGAATTGAAGAGTTACTGGATTTTAAAGTTGAATGGTATTTTTACGGTATGAGGATAGGACCAAGGCAGCTGGTAGTCCACTGTGGAAAATGCAAGAGCAGGTATGATATTTTTCCTTTTGGAAGGCATAGTAAAGCAACTAAAGTTTGAAGTTCTTTATGCTATGAAATTTGGGTGAGATTGAGGCAGCCTTAACACTTGTGGAGGATGTAAGTTTGGGCCACAAGAGACACTAAAAAATCTTTGTCTTCTAGGGCATCTGAATTTTACAGTGATAGTAGAAGGAACACTGATAGTAGCAAAAAGACTCAATGCAACTTTTTGAAACACATATCCTTTGATATCGGGTAAGAACCAAGTTATAGAAGTGTTGTTCCAGGACCTCCAACCTCTTATAATGAAGCCATCCAAAATCCGACCTATACCAAGTCATGTTGAAGTTATATGTCATTTGAACCCTACTTTTAATTTGCAGACAACATTTTTTTTGAACAAATTATCATGCATTGAAAATTCAGCTCTTGTGGTCTTCTTTGAATTTGGATAAGAACAAGTTTCATGTTACACACAGTCATATAGAATCAATGGTAAACTTGGACTATTTTAAAGAGTGATGGTATTTTTAAAGCACACATTTAAAGTCCTTGGTTGATGAGTCTACAACATGATATCAAAGCATTGAACTTGTTCAAGTGAGCCACAAACATACAACATACCTATCATTAAATCGTTCTTTGCAACATTGAAGGAAACAAGGAGAAGATCCAAGAATGAAAGTATGGAAGTTGTGATTTTTTCCACCAGTAGAAAGTTGTTGAAGTATATCAGCTTTGAAATTATTGTTTTTGTTCCATGCTTTAAAAATTCAATGGGTATATGTTCAAATTACATACCAGAAATATCTCTAATCCTTAGACAAATGAATAGTTCAATGATCAACAATTCCACTTTATTTTGATTCTTTGCATCCTTCTCTCTGAGTTTTTTCTTTGTTGGTATATAATTATGGGTTATGCCTCTATGATGTGAAAGAGGCATGTTTGAAAGATTGACAACCCTAGTGATAAATATTGCAGTATAAGGTTGGAGGTCACATACCTTATGACTTAACATGAATGATGATCAACAAATGAGCATATCATTGACATTGATTAGCAGAACTTATGATGAGAAAACTTATGATGGATATGTGGAAAAATATATTTTGGTGATCAAACTTGTGATGGGTATGCGGAAAAACATCTTTTGATGAGAAAACTTATGATGGGTATGTGGACAAACATATTTTGATGAGCATACTTGGAATTGGTAGACTTCTTAGTGATTTTCATATATGTTGACATAACATGATGAAAATAGTAATAGATTCAGTCTCAATTGTGATTGAGGTTGAATCAATCACAGGAAGCATACCAAGTAGCCAGAGGAATTGTGAAGTGTATCTCTGTTGAAGTATGATGTATGACACATATTAGAGCATATGGTTGGAGATGATTCACGAGAAACATTTGTGTTGGAAATTCCTTATGAACAATACATGAACAAAGACTGAGTTTTGTTGACTTGAGAATACTTGATGTTTTACATACCTTGATCATGATCTTGATTGAGTTGACAGTTGGGATATCTCTTTACGATATGTAGATGACTTGGCATGATCCTTGAGCAGTAGAGCAGATGATGATGAGTATCGATTGAATTGTGTTTGGGACAGTGGCAGAAGTGTTTCTTGATTGCAATCTAAGTCTTACATATGAGGTTTGGATACCTCACACCTTGTTAGTTGGAGCTAAGAAAACCAATATGGGTCTTGGTGTTGATTTATTTGTAACTTCGTAAGATATTATGGTGTCTATTATTAGTGTATGTTGTTGTACCCCCATTGGGGATGTGTGTTACCCCTTTACGGGATGTCTAAATTGTGTCTAGACCTTGAGGTACAACCTCCATTATAAGTTGGGGAAATAGTCCCCAGTGTAACATCATGTAATATGTAATTGTGGTGTCTCTAGGAGAAGTGGGCCCCATGTGAGATGGTATCTAGGCTCAGGTCTTATATTTGGTCAGTGACTTGAAAGGGTATAAATAGGGAGGCACTCACCCTCATTTATAAAAAACACACACTCTCTCTAATGCATTGGAGAGAGAAAGACAGTCATAGGAGGAGAGAAAGATAGTTGTTGAACATTTCTTATTACTACTTTTGATCATCTTACTATTCTGAAGAAGTTTGGGGGGTTTTCTCCTTTATGGTTTCCCCAATGAAAATATTTGTGTCTTCTGCATATTTTACATCTTATGCATTTTGTTGTACTTGTTATTCTTTCATATAAATATCCTAGATAATCTAATCATATCTTAAGAAAATATAATATGGTATTAGAGCCTCTCTGAAAGAAGGCACTATGCAGCTGCGGGAACTCGGGCTTCCTAGTTGAAGGTGTTCTCTCCACAGATCATCAAGAAAGAAGGGATATGGTAACTCAACACACTAGGGCGCATATATTGGGGGTATCAATTTTTGAATAAGATAAGTTTCACTATACAACTGAAATACAGCTGCAATGGCGGCTAATGGAAATTAGGGTTTCATGCCCGAAAACCCTAGAAAATTGAATTTAGTAATCCTAGAAATTTTTCTATAATGCAAGATTATAGAAGGTTCAGAATCCAAAATTTTTACATGCTAAATATAAATTCATGTTGTACATTGTGTAAATGTTTCAGCCTCAGATTCACTATACTTAGGAGATATGGTTCCTCCAAATTAGGGTTCCATCCTCCTCCAGAATACAGTCATAAAGAGGTGACCTAGGGATATTTTCTATATCTACGTCTAGGAAGGTCCAAACAAAATTTCGTAATATGTTGCAGGTAGGTCATGGAATTTAGTTTTTGTGGTACATTTTTCAGACCCAGAATGTGAAATGGTGACATGTGGAAGTCCGTACAAGTTCTCTATGCTGGACAGTCCCCAAAATTTTCACCTTGGGAAAATATGAATAAGTCCTACTTGGAGAATCCATTTCTTCTCTAAGCTATGGGGTTGGAAAGAATACTTATCAGGATATCATAGTGAGAAGTTTCAGATTTTAAAGATTTGAAACTTCAGAGATACAATAGAATTAATATCAGTCATTTCTGCAAAAGAAATTGGAAAACTAGGGCTTCCTATTCTGGGAGCTTCCCTCCACTGTTTTGAGAAAAGGAGTATATTGGATGGCTCACCTTGAAGAGGCCCATATTTTTATCCAATAATAATTTTTAAATTCCAATTTTTGAAAATTAGGGTTTCTCTGACAAACACTAGATCAACCAGCTTCAGAACTAGGATGGACACCTCAAATCGGTAAGATGTAAATTTTTTTCTATTTACATTTGAGGTTCTCATTTAAAAATGACTAATCACACTAGATTGATGAAAATATTGGTGAAGCTGACCACTTTCGAGTATGGAAGTATAGGACCTTCGTGATCCTTGAAGAAATTGACTTGGATCAGTATTTTAGTAAGGAAGTTCTAAGAGCCAGATGGAGATGAGGCTAAGGCTAGAGCCAAGAGAATCATTGCAGATTCTATTAAAGATATCTCATCACCCATGTGTCATCCTTGAAGACACCAAAATGAAGTGTTCGATGCTATGCCAAAGAAATTGAAGAAGAATAAGATATTGTTATTACCACCTTGAATGGCCTCCCAAGATCACGGGATTTATTCATTCTAGGAATGTGTGCCAGAAGGAAGTAATTACCTTCAATAGAATCTGGGAAGACTACAAATAAGAAGAATCTCTACTCATAATAAGAGAAGAGAAGATGGGAGCAACTTAAGATCAATATCTCATGATTCAAAGAAGATCCCTCAAGTGATGATGAATACGAAGGACTCAATTCTTGAAGAATCTCTTATCCATCTTAGTGTTTGAATAAGAAATGATGTTGTTATGAATGAAGAAGGTGATGAAGCTGAAGGCTCCAGAAGGAGTCTACCCACGAAACAAATAAAGATAAGTATTCAATTGTCATTTCATGGTATTTTTTGGTTATGCATTTGTTTATATTCAGTTGATGTGTCATGCATGTTTGAGTATTTGCATTTATACTACTGAATTGCACATGATGGGTAAGAAGTCAATGATGTTGTACAACATTCCATTACTACTTATCTAGATTGAAACCTCTTTGTTGGAATATTAGGATTAGTACACACTCTTAATAACATTAGGGTAGAATGCATCTAGAAGTTATTGTATGTATACATGATATGGATGAATGTTGTAGCATTGGCTAAAATAGTCGCATGGCTATGTGACATATATTTGTCACTATTAATATGTTTTGGAAATTATGATATGTTTCTAATCATGCAAATAAACATAACTTGTAGATCATTCCAAAGAAAAAGTAATGACAGTTCAGAAGAGGAACCTGAAGCTTCCCGGGTCAAAGACACCATGGCAAAAGAAAGAGATTCAAAAGAATATAAAGAGAACGATATATCCACCTCGAGAGATGAATACCACCTTGGGCATGAGAAATAATCCAAGATGAATAATAGTATGATGATAATTCCAAAGAAATAACGAGGCCTCATACACACTCTAGTTATGTGACAATGTTGAGCGACATCATTGATGCAGAGCCTTCCAGCTATGAAGAAGTAGACACGAAAAAAGGAAGGAGGCTATGATAAAAGAGTACCAGTTCAAGAAGAATGATGTCAAGGATGTGGTGTCGATACCTGAAGGGAAGTATGTAGTGTATTCCATATGGATCTACAAGATCCAACATACAGTAGATGGAAACATCGTGGGATATAAGGCAAGATTCGTAGCATGAGGCTTCTCAAAGAAAGACGAAATAAACTACGAAGAGACATTTTCACTAGTGATGAGTCAAGTAAACGTAGAGAAGCCAATGGGAGTTGAGACACATGAAAAAAAGACTCATGTGTGCAAATTAAATAAGGCCTTGTACGAGCCCAGAAGGCACCCATGGGATAGAACATACAATTACATAAGGATTTGGAATATCACCTAGAGTGATGAAGATATTAACCTTTGCTACAAGATTGAAGATGAAATACTATAGAGGATGACAAGCTCAAAGATGGGTGCGAGAAGAAATTTTCAACAAAGTTCAAGATAGAGGATCTTGGTGTGCAGTGACCCTAGATGGATACATAGAATATTAGTAGTAGAGGAATCTACTTGTCACTCCATTACAAAATGTTTTCAATACATAGAGTACGAAAGGAAAAGGGAGAATGATGCTTCGCTTCAGAGGGAGTGACTGCAGAATATCCCGAGGTTCGACATGGTATGACAGGATGGATAGCTTAATGATGTCTCTAGGATTTAATGAGAGTAAATGGATTCCAAACTTTACTTCAAGGTTGAAGGCGAAATACCAGTGATGCTCCTGTTATATGTCAATGACATGTTCTTGATAGGAAAAGAGGAACTCATTAAACTTTCAATAAGGAGACATGTTGGCAAGTTCGAGATGAAGGACTTGGGTACGATGCACTACTTTCTAGGCATGGAGGTGTGGTAGAGTGCAGATGGAATCTCTCTTAGAAAATGGAAGTATGTAGTGGAGATCTTGAAGAGGTTCGAGATGATGGACTACAAGGCCATGGCCACACCTATGGCATCAAGCCTTCATCAGATACAAATGATGCCACAATGTATCATCAGATGATTTGTTTATTGATGTGCTTGACAAATACAAGATCATACACATGCTTTGCTGTGAATGACTTGAGCCAGTTCTTGACAGATCCGTGAACTGCACACCTGGTTGCAAAGCATGCAGTAAGGTACCTGAAGGGCACAATTGAGTATGGGATTAAGTATATATGATACAAATCAGAAGAATAACCTGCATCATTGTGTTGATTCAGAATGGTAGCACCACTGAGAAGAAGATCAACTTGGGTTGCTTCTTCAGTTTGAGATCCAGTGTGGGCTACTGGTTTGGAAGGATGGAGTCCTACATGGTGCTGAGTATAGTCGAGGAAAAATATGTTTCCACTTACTCGACTATTTGTGAGGTAGTATGTTTATTTTGAAATCTACTATTTGATTTCATTGATATGACTTGCATTTTTATGTATGATGTAAAGAGGAGCAGTGAAGCTCTAGTATGTGATCCATATCAAAGCAATCAGTCCTATAGGTTGTACTCGGATGTAATCGTTCCTGGAAAATATCATAGGTTATCCTTAGACACAATCATTCTTGATGTGATTCTATACAAGCTTGGTGTTCTTCAAATCAAGGTTCCCTCCAAGGGGAAGTGATACACATGAGCCTTTCATGGATGGTAATAGGTGTGTCCTACCATGTCGATGGATGTAAGTGTCAGAACCTTTCCCAGATGGTAGTAGTTGTGTCCTACCATGCCGATGAATGTGAGTGATGTGTTATGTGTATCTGGGTTGTGCTTCGTATGACAATGAGATGATCTGAAGATGATAAAGACTTGGTAGAGAGCTAGGCCTACATCCACAATGAAAAAGAGCTGGCACTATAGGCGTACATCCAACATGAAAAAGAGATGGCTTTGTAGATGAATACCTACATCTAGCATGAAAAAGGGTTGGATCTGTAGATGGAGACCTACATCCAGCATGAAAAAGGGTTGGCTCTATAGATGGATATCTACATCCAGCATGAAAAAGGGTTGGATCTATAGATGGAGACTTATATCTAGCATGAAAAAGGACTGGCACTGTAGACCTACATCCATCGTGAAAAAGGGTTGGCTTTGTAGATGAATACCTACATCAAGCATGAAAAAGGGTTGGAACTGTAGACCTACATCCAATATAAAAAAGGGATAGAACTTTAGATGAAGACCTGGCAGAGGACTAGGCCTACATCCAGCATGAAAAAGGGCTGGCATTGTAGAAAATTCTGATGATAGATAGTATGGGATGATGATCAAATTATAAGAAGATGATGGAAGCAACTATGATGAAGACTCTATGAATCCATGATGATGATGATGCGATGAAGACCTGACCAAATGTGTCAATGACTTATAGAGAGAGAATACCTTCCTAGTTAAGAGGGATTTTTGATGTATTTGTAACTTCGGAAGATATTCTAATGTATATTATCATTGTATGTTGTTGTACCCCCATTGGGGATGTGTGTTACCCCTTTATGGGATGTCTAAATTGTGTCTAGACCTTGAGGTACAACCTCCGTTGTAAGTCAGGGAAATAGTCCCCAGCGTAACATCATGTAATATGTAAGTGTGGTCTCTCTAGGAGAAGTGGGCCCCATGTGAGATGACATGTAGGATCAGGTCTTATATTTGGTCAGTGTCTTGAAAGAGTATAAATAGGTAGGTGCTCTCCTTCATTTATACACAACACACACACACTCTAAGGTGTTGGAGAGAGAGAGAGACAGTCATAGGAGGAGGGAAAGATAGTTGTTGAACATTTCTTATTATTGCTTTTGATCATCCAACTATTCTCAAGAAGTTTGTGAGGTTTTCTCCTTTATGGTTTCCCTAATGAAAATATTTGTGTCTTGTGCATCTTTTACATCTTATGCATTTTGTTGTACTTGTTATTCTTTCATATAAAGATCCTAGATAATCTAATTAGATCTTAAGAAAATATAACACTTGGAATAGGCCGAGTTGGTGCTCTTTTTATCAGTTGGTTCTGATGTAATCACAAAGATTCAAGTATTCCATGAATAATACATCAAACAAGTTTACCAAACAAATGTTTTGTTCTCTTGTGTTATTATCTAGTTGATAAACATGCTTATGTTTCATTGTTTATTAGTTGATTGATGCTTATGAAATGATGATGTAATTGGTAGAATAATGTATTGATGAACTCTATTTGATTAATAAAAGGTTAAAGAGGTTTAAATTTCCTACACGCTGATTCAACCCCCCCCCTCTCAGTGTGACCATTGTATCCAACAATTGGTATAAGAGCAAGCCTTCACCATAATATTTTCCAACTTGAAGAAGATCTGTGGACACATAATGGAAGTACAAGCAGAGTTCTCCAACAATGAGGTTCCAATACCTTATGTGGTATATTACTTTCGATGGAGAAGCAATATGAAATATTATATACATAATTTTGGTGTTTGGGATATTGTGGTCAATCCACCTATTTCATCCAATAAGAATACCAAGCTAGTTGCACAGAAAGAATCCAAGAAGGACAACACCACTTCCTTAAAAATTTCATGGATTGACTCTCAAGCTCAATCAAAGAGAGTGCAGGGAAACACACTTCATCCAAAGACATATGGTTCAAGTTGGAAAGTGAATACCAAAGAGGAAGACTAGACATCGTAAAATGAAAGCAAGAAACATAAGTCAATCCCACTGAAGATGTGAAGCAAGAAGAAAACAAAGACCTAGACACAAGTAAAGGTATGGATTCTTTTGATTGTTGTATTCCTATATATGATGAAATTGAAATTTCTATTGGAAATAATAATGGATACTTTTTGAAAGCCAAAAAGGAATTTACACATGCTACAAGGAAGGCTATTGTTGATATGAAGACTCTATTAGAATAAGCCAAGAGGACGGAGGAATTCATAAGAAACCAGTTGGATAAGAAAGAGAAGACATGTCAAAATATTGATATGGAATTAGTTTCTCTCATCAATAAGGAAAAGAAATGTGATGGCTATGTCAAGCTCAACAACATTCCAGTCATCTTGGATGAGATTTTGAATTGTCAAAGATCTCCATTTGACAAATCTAGACTTGGAGACAACAAGGAAAAAGGAAAATATGAGGTTTTCACATGGTCTCCTAAGAATCCTAAAGCAATCCCTTCAATGCCCAAGAATGAAAGAAAATATCATCGTCAAGAACCTGCACATTATAAAGAATAATTCAAAATATTAGAAAGACATCAAGGAGTTGGTCGCACTCCTCAAAGTAGATTCAAAAGGGAGACAACTCTAAGATGGAATCAAGCACCCAGGTATGATAATGGTTTTAATGGTTATTTATATTCATGTAATGATTTTGGTCACAAGGATATGTATTGTATATTCTATGAAATAAGAAGTGTTGGAATTCCCAACAACCTAGTTAGATGTTACACATGCAACCATGTTGGTCACATTGATGCACATTGTCGTACTATGAGATGTTATAGTTGCAGTGGATTTGGGAACAAAGATCAATATTGCGTGAATTCAAGAAGACGATCTATGCGGAATGCCTCATACACATCCACAAGAAAAGATTATGAACCATGGAAGAAGAATAATGCAAGAAGAAATACAAATTGAAAGACAAATGCTCAGAATCAAGGGCATTCCTAAGTATGGATGAAGAAGAATGAATCATTGAATGTGGATGAAGTGTATCAATGTAATGAAGATTGTTTCCATATGGAAATCCAAGTCTGACGTCTCTCAAATATCTTGGAGCACCTTGATTTCATGGAGTTTGGAGGAGGAACTCAAAGGCGAGAGAGAGAAACAAATGGCTCTTTCATTGAAGCATGGCATGTCCATGAGTCATGATATAGCTATGCATATTGATAGGGGGAGCAGTGACTTCAGATACAGATTTGTGGTCACCCTTTTCCATTGATACCAAATGGGGAGAGATGAAGATGAAATGGGGGGTATGATATAAGGGGGAGCATGAGTTTTCATAATCAATGAAAAAAGGGGATATTGTTGATTGATTTGTCATTGATTCCAACATGGTACTTGCATCGACCCCTTAGTTTGTCATTGATTCCACCAATATCCTATACAATGGACAAGCTTGATGAAGAAGTATGGTTTTGATCATGGAAACTTGCACATGCTCATTGTATCCTATATGGGGTACTTTGCGTAGATTGGATTCCTTTACCCACACACAGTGGTCGGCTAGATTATAACATTCATAAGTGTTAGCATGATTGTTTATTAATGGTTGCATGACACTAGTACCTCTACCTATGATATCTTGAGTTTTGGAGTCCTCTCCATGGACACAATTCGACTGCACAGGAATGGATAATGACATGTACCCCCACACATGGTAACTTGAGGTTTTGAAGCTCATTCTCATATAGTTCATGGTTCATATTGTTGGTTGATGATGGAGTCATTAATTATGATGCTCACGTGCTTATTGAATGATGATATCATTCTTAGCTTATACTTGATGAAGTGGAAAACCAGTTGGAGAAATGCATATGGTTGATTAGGTATTGATACCCGCATATGTGGTAGATTGGGAATTGGATCCCATTAATAGATGGTATGTAGAACATGGTGGTACAAATGACCCATTATGTGGTCATTTGTTGAATATGGTGTGGCTAAAGTGTGTGGATCCCTTGATGTGTTAATGGATCCCTTTGTGTGATGATGAAGATCATTGAATACCTTATAATTTCATGGATATGGTGGTTCCCTTTCATATGGAAACTTGGAACCTGCTCATGAACCTTGGAGGGAGCATTTGATGATCAATATGAAGAATCCCATTGCACTTGGTTGTAAAAGTTCTTAATCCCATAAGTATGGATCATGGAGACCCTTTATTATTATGATAATTCCCTCATATTGTTGCATGTATGGTTGAGATGACCTTGATGATCATTGTTGGTGCACTTGGTCATGATTTGGACATATGAACCATTTGCATAAGGATAATTGAACCCATACACATGAAGGTATGTTGCACATGATAGATTCATGTACATGATGATGTCCTCATGGAATTATTGGCTATTGGCATGTTTTAGAACCCTCGGGAATTCCCTCGGTATGATGAAGAAGATCTTGAAGAAATTTAAGAAACATTGAAGCACTTATGAAGCATTAAAGAAGTATTTGGACCCAAAAGTTGGTACGTAAGGCCACAAGCTTTATGAAGCTCATGTTTGATTCCCTTGGGGGGGTTTGCTTTTCTGATGAAGTCCTTGACATTGATGATGATGTATTTGAAGGTTGAGGAATATCATCTGGTAACAAGGAACATGTTACCTTGGTGCCATAAAAGTACTTGAAGATGCGTTCAAGATGAATTCAAGTCAAATATGATGTCCTACAAAAATTAAAGAAAACAAGGGTGAAGGACCATGTCCTCACTTACAAGAACTTCACAAAGTGATAGCCTTCATCAAGGCATTTTCATTGATATGTGGAGTGCCTCCTAACTCCCTACAGTTGAAGAGTTATTGGATTTTAAATTTGAATGGTATTTTTGCCCCATACAATGGGTCAACTAGCTTATTAAAGAAATTTTTAATAATTATTTAAGGCCATCTAGGAATTTTTTTAAGCATAATCTCCACGTACTTGTATATATACATAATACAAGTTCAACCACAAAAATGCAAATTGAAATTTCTCTAAAATTTGGGTATGAGGGTGGGACCGAGGAAACTGTAGTAGGGTAAGCAGTCCATTATGGAAAACATAGGAGCAGGTCTGATATTTTTCCTTTTGGCAGACGCAGTCAAGAAACTAAAGTTTAAAGTTTTTATATGATATGAAATTCATGTGATATTGAGGAAGCCACTACACTTGTTGAGGATCTAAGTTTGGGCTACAAGAGATACTAAAAAATCCATGTCTTCTAGGGCATCCAAATTTTATAGTGATAGTAGTAGCAAGAATCAATGCATGTTTTTGAAAGACATATCCGATGATATCGAGTAAGAATCAAGTTGCAGAAGTGTTTTTCCAGGAGATTTGATCTCTGATAACGAAGCCATCCAAGATATGTCCTCTACCAAGTCATGTTGATGTTACATGTCATCTGATCCCTCTCAATAATTTGTTGGAATAAAGTTTTTTTGAAAAAATTATCATGCATTGAAATTTCAGGTCTTGTGGTCTTCTCTAACTTTGGATAAGAGCAAGTTTCATGTTACATACGGTCATATAGAATAGGAGGTAAACTCAAGCTATTATAAAGAGTGATGGTATATTTTAAAGCACACATTTAAATGCCTTGGTTGATGATTCTACAACATGATATCAAAGCACTAACTTTGTCAAGTGATCCATAGGAATACAATAAACCTATCATTTAATCATTCTCTACAGTAGTGAAGGAAACAAGGAGAATATCCAAGAATGAAAGAAGTCTGGAAGTTGTGAATTTTGCGAGCAGTAGAAAGTTGTTTAAGTATATGATATTTGTAAATTGTTTTTGTTCCATGATATAAAAATTCAGTGGGTATATGTTCAAATTACAGAGCAAAAATATCTCTACGCCCTATACAAAGACAAAGTTCAATGATCATCAATTCCACCTTATTTTGATCCTTTGCATCCTTCTCTTTGAGTTTTTTTTTGTTGGTATATAATTTTGGGTTATGCCTCTATGATCTCAAAGAGGCATGTTCAAATTATTGGCATCCCTAATGATATATATTGCAGGCTAAGGTTGGAGGTCACATACCTTATGAATTTACATGAATGGCGATCAACAAACAAGTAAACCATTGACATTGATTAGTAGACCTTATGATGAGCATATTTATGATGGGTGTTTGGTCATGCATATTTGGATGAGCAAAATTATGATGGGTATGTGGAAAAACATATTTTTATGAGAAGACTTATGATGAGTATGTGGACACACATATTTTGATGAGTATACTTATGATGGGTATGTGGAAAAACATCTTTTGATGAGCAGACTTGGAATTGGAAGACTTCTTGGTGATTTGTAGACATGTTGAAATAGCATGATGACATAAGTAATAGATTGAGTTGCATTTGTGATTAAGTTTGAATCAATCAAAAGAATCATACTAGGTAGCCCGACGAATTGTAAAATTTATCCCTATTGAAGTATGATGTATGACACATCTTAGTGTAGGTGGTTGGACATGATTCATGAGCAGCTTTTGTATTGACAAAAACTCATGTATACATGAATAGATACTAAGTTTTGTTGACTTGAGAAGACTTGATGTTTGACATACCTTGACAATGATCTTGATTGGAAGGCCTTGATGATTGGGTTGAAAATTGGGATATCTCTTTATGATTGGAAGATGAATTGGCATGATCCTTTAACAATAGAGCAGATGATCTAACAAGTAGTGATTTATTGTGATTGGGACAGTGGAAAAAGTGTTTCTTGATTGCAATGTAAGTCTTGCATATGAGGTTTGAATACCTCAAACCTTATTAGTTGGAACTAAGAAAAGAAAGTTGGGTCTTGGAATAGGAGTTGGTGCTATTTTTATCAATTGGTGCTTATGTAATCGCGAAGATTGAAGTATTCCATCAACAATACATAAATTTTTTTTACCAAACAAATGTTTGTTCTCTTGTGTTGTGATCTAGTTGATAAACATGCTTATGATTTATTGTTGATTAGATTATTGATGCTTATGCAATGGTGA
>LPNX010722199.1:47650-124462 GCA_001517045.1 Pseudotsuga menziesii | reverse complement strand
CCCCCCCCCCCCGCACTCAGTGTGACCATTGTGTCCAACAATTGGTATCATAACAGGCCTTCACCACAAGCTTTTCCAGCTTGAAGGAGATCCATGGATGCACAATGGAAGGACAAGAAGAGTTCTCCAACAATGAGGTTCTAATACTGAATGTGAGGAATTACTTTGGATGGAGAAGTAAGATGAAATATTATCTGAAAAATTGTGGTGTTTCAGAGATTGTGATCAACCCACCTGTTCTTTCCAATACGAAGACTAGGTCAGCTTCATGGAAAGAAGCTAAGAAGAAAAAAAACATTTCCTAATCATTTCTCATGGATGGAATCTCAATCTTGTTCAGAGAGTGTATGGGAACACACTTCAGCCAAATAACTATGGTTGAAATTGGAAAGTGAATACTGAAGAGGAAGACTAGACATCGAAAAAGAAAAGCAAGAAACAAAATTCAATCCCACTGAAGATGTGAATCAATAAGAAAAGAAAGACCTAGACATAAGTAAATGTATGGATTCTTTTGATTTTAGTAGTCCTATATATGATGAAATTGAAAATTCTATTGCAGATAATGATGAAGACTTGTTGAATGCCAAAAATGAAATTACACATGCTATATTAAACATTGATCTCAGAGCTGCTTGGTTCAATAACACTGTCAATTTAAACCAATCTAATTTCATGAGGTTTAAGAAGGTCTCCTTTGAATGTTTGGACAAGTACCAGAAGAAGAACATGGCACTAAAAGAGTTGCTTAAGAAACTTAAGCATAAGGAAGCAGTGTTAGATTAGTTGGAAGACAAATAAGATGAACTTGAAAGACTAAAGATTAAATTGATCAGTCAAGAAGAATAACAAGAAGAGCCCGATGAATATTCATAATAAATTGAAGAAACAAGGAAGGATAATGTTGATATGAATACTTGGATAGAAGAAGCCAAGAGGATAGAGGAAGTCTTAAAAAACCAGTTGGATGAGAAAGAGAAGACATGTCAAAAGGTTGATATGGAAGTAGTTGGTCTTAGAAAGAAGGAAATTGAAATATGATGCCTGTGTCAAATTCAACAATAGTTCAGTCATCTTTGATGAGATTTTGGATTGTCAAAGATCTCCATTTGACAAATTCGGTCTTGGATACAATAAGAAAAAAGGAAAATATGATGTTGGCACATGGTCTCATAAGATTTCTGAATAAATCCCTTCAATGTCCAAGAATGAAAGAAAATTTCCTCTTCAAAAACCTGCACAACATAAAGAAGACTTCAAAAGACCAGGAAGACATCAAGGAGTTGATCCCACTTCTCAAAGTAGATTCAGAAGAGAGACAACTCCAAGATAGAATCAAGCACCCAGGTATGAATATAGTTTTAATGGTTATTTATATTCATGTTTTTATAGCCTAAAATGACACATCTATACTTGTGATCACTTTCCCATGTTTTCGTCGCATGTCGACACTTCCATGACGAGAGTTCAAGAAAGTCATTGAAAAAAACACCTAGATTGGAGGAGCCATATATGGAGTTCTGAACTCCCTTTAACCTCTTCTCTAAACTGTTGGAAATCTATCCGAGTCAGGAAGATATTTGCAGAAGATTCCAAAGCCTGAAAATGCCAGAAGTACCCTAAAACTAAGTTTTTTTGACCTAACTACTACTTTGCCTTCATGGTACCCGTGATTATACTTTTGTATTCACGACTTGTCCTAAGTTTGACACGTGATTAACCTATGATATTTATCACTATTATGTAGTTGAACCTACAAATTCCTCTTGTATTCATGACTCTTGTTACTGTATCTCATGATTTCAGCTTTGTATTCATGACTGTGGTCACTACTACCCGTGAATTTGTCCTATACATGTCAAAAAATAATTTTTTCTTGAATTTTGGGTAGTTTTGGTGGTTATGTAGCTGATTCCTTTGGTTATAACTACTTTTTCCTCACCCCTAAATCTTCAGAAAACTATATTAGAGAAGGAGAGTGGTCCATGGGGAGGGACTTGAACCTTTTCATTGTTATGTTGGTGGAATTGGGACTCTCATTCCCCCAACCTTTTCCCTAGATGCTATGTCAAAACCCCAAAATTTTCGAAAAAATTTAAAATTTTTAAATTTGCATATCATTAACATAAATGTAGTTAACTAAACATTTATTTAGTTATAAACTACCACAATCCTTATCTGAATTTATCTGTTGGTTATGCTTTGCAGTAGAACAGTTCTTTTCAGTTTACTGACTTTGTTTTCTTTTTGTCCACAAGGTGAGACTGTCATGCAAAACTAGGCTTACTTAGCTTTCAAGCTAAGGCAGACGTTTTCCTATTCTTACAGACTACAGGTAAGAAGTTCGGTTGGCAGCTTGTCGAAATTCTAAAGTGTTTATAAATACCAGTACGTTGCAAAAATAAAATTTCCAATAGGAAGATAAATGCTAAACCATTTTCAATATTTACTGAGGTAAAGTTCCATAACTGTCCATCATTCTAGTGGAAGTAACTTTATGATTCTTTAAAGATTACTGTGCTATTCGATATTTATCATAAATGCCCAGTATTAAAAGACTCCAATTAAACTCTTTGCAACATAAAGTAGAAAAAGGTAGAGTTATAGAATTTACCGTTTACCTTCCAAGTGCACACATACACTTACATTGTAATGTTCATTTATAAGAGGTTACGTACCACTGTTTCCAAAACTAAGTTTACTTCTTAGTCAGATAGATGACTTACTATAATAGGTTTTGATTCCTAAACCTTTCGTATCAAACAAGTGGACCTGTACTTAGTGGCTACTATTTTTAAAGGACTGCAGAACTAAATCATTAGTCTAACATTTACGATGATAATTCTTAAATGAAGAGTTTTAAAAGCTTAACTCTTATATGTCACCATTGCTTGGTTAAGAGTCTTTATTAAAGACAAAACATTATCAAAGTAAATGTTATTATTTTCTTTGTATTACTTACCAGTTTCTAATCTTAGGAAATCATGATGAAACCAAGGGGTTAACATTACTATCCCTAAACTTATCATGGTAGATTTTACGACACCCTTGATATCATTCATTAATATAATTTATACTTAAAATATAGAGTTTAAGTAATTACTTGCATGAGTATTATTCTTTCCTAAGCATATATACTATACTTTCCATCTACAGTAATTTACGAAACTTATTTCTTTTAAGATTGCAAGAGTTAAAAGACATACTAGTCACTCCCTAGTGGAAAAGGCATGAATAAGACCAGATCGTAAAGGATTTAAAAGAAATACTTAGGTTATACATTCCAAGTTTATACATAATATTATATCATGCACTTACTACTATAGATATAATATAATCTTAACCAAATGTTATTAGGTAAAAGCATCATGTTATAAGGTTCTAGATTTCAAAGTCAAATACCTCCACGATGAATATAGGGTTATATCCCGTTTTCATTGCCTAGATGATAATATATATTGTAACATATTGTAATGATTTATTAAAATCTTGCATTGGTGGTAAGTTCTAAGACAAAGTTTACGTAATAACATATTACTTGTTATAATACTCCAATGATAGGTTGAATTCGGTCGGTACTAAGGTATAACCTTCGAAACAGCCAAAAGATTGCCAACAATTGATCCTCGTGATTAGCTCATGAAAACTATAGAAAGAACACCCACCGTGGCAAATTATTTGTAAGGGGACGTGGCTTCGTTTGGGCCATGCATCGCAGGATTAAAAAGGGTCTTCTCCAAAACCTAGCTCATTATCCTCCCTCGCCTTCGGGTACTTGTCCATCTTCTGCGAAAGAATACCGGCTGCTCTGTCACCTATGTAGTGCTGCGACTGTCTATGGCTTCTCCTCCCTGGTTAGCTTTCCCAACGCACCATAGTGAAGGCTGATTCGATAGTGTTTCTGATTGTCATGCATTACTCGTTCTCCTTTAAGCTTTTTAATGCCTCCATAGCTTAAACTTGAACCCTCGACTATAACAGTCCTCACCCTTCTCCTTCAGTTTATCCAACGGGAGTGGTTCCTCCTTTCGGAGTGTTGCGGTTACTGTGCGTTGTTGGAAGGAGTAACAGCTCGGTTTATGGTTTTACCTACTCCTTCAGTTAGACGACTTGAGGGTTCCCTGCTGTCAGTGATTCATGGGTGTTGTAACGCCGTTTCTTTTGTAACTAAATGGAAGATTCCTTGCTCGTGCTGGTAGCTGGTCGAAGCATTTCTGTTTAATAATTTTTAGTTTCTTAAGGTAAAAGAATTATACGTTTTCTTTTAATGATATTTCCATTTTCTTGAATATACATCTCTTTGTCTTTAATAAACACTTAACAGCCAGACGTATGTTGGTTTTGTAGATACGACTTGCCTCTCTTCTCTGTCTGCACAAAGAGTACGTGGTTGCGGCAATAAGAGGCCACAGTAAGCCCTGGTTTTTCCATGGCTATTCCACCTTGTGTAAACCCTTATGGGGAAATGGGGGTTGGTCATTGCGGCCTGAAAGACCCTCATGGATTTTGGTTGTTTTGGTTGTTTATTCACTATTTTCCACAGTTTGGTTAAGGCCCTAGCTTCACTGCAGGGCTCTCTCTGGCTTCGGCCATGAGTGTAATTTTTGTTTTGTATATATTACTGTATTTAAAGTAAAAGAACAGGCTGTAAGCCTCCATATATAAATTTCTCAGTACGGCCGTGAGTTATTATTACTGACAGTCAGTTTACATTCATTACTTTTGTACATTCTGAATGAATAGGGTTTTACCCTGAGACCATCACAACAGTTGTTAATATTATTTTTCCTACTATACTCTTTGTTTATGTTACATCGTTAAAAATGTATATACTTGTTTATTTTATAACTGATAAATGAGGCTCGGCAACAACATAATGTTTACAACATTTATCCTTTCCTTCTATTTTACCTCTGTTCAAATTATGAGTTGTAGTTGTTTAAATTTTTACTTAAACTTAATAAACTGAGCATTCTGTCACTTTGATAAAATAATGACAGTGCGTTAGCATACTTGATTTTATTTTCATAATAGTTTTATAAGTTATTATTAGGGTCTTTCCTATATATCATTCTTATATTTAATGTGTTTTATAAAACCTGTCAAAGTTATTATGTATAGTTTACTAAAGAATAAAATAAACACTTGAAGCCCTATATAGAGTGCTTAAGTAACTAATAGTTACTTCTCTTCTTTAGGTATAGAAGTTATAATTTTTATTTAATAATATTGAAATTAAATAATATTGTTTTCTGTAATTAGCACATATTCCGCATGCTTAATCCATGCAACAAATATACAAGAATATAATATAATAGAAAGAATATAATGTAAGACTATTGTCTTACTGGTAAGTGCTATATTTTCTACTATTACTTTTAAAAATATTTGCAAGTGTTATTATAAGTTGATACCCTTATCCTATGTGTATTCATGATGTAAATGAACTTAATATTTTACTATTGTGTTATCATTATACTTACTATTCTATTTACTTTATAGACATATTCTCTATGTCCCATACCATCTGGTTAACTATAATATAAAGAAAGTCAGAGAATTAAACAAATCCTATATTGCTAACAGCTTGAAAGTATAAGTAGCATTTGTATGTTATGTTAGAACTTAACTTAAATAGAATAGAAGTAAAGAAATAATAGTACTTTCCAAGGTAAATTCTGTTATTTATTTAGTTTATCTGTTCGGTTATGATATCTGTATATATATATGAAAATCAAATAATACTACTTAAGATTTATCTCATATACTTATATATATATAGTAACCTTCATTTACCATCTAAGAAAAATAGGTTAACAGCTCTATAAACTATTCGAGCTCAGTCAAAAATGAAAAGGAAGAAATAAGAAATGAAAAGACTACATCACTAAACATACATACAGTTTAACATAACTTGGTTTAACTGTAGAGTCTAACAATATTTAATTACTCTTACTTTCAGTAATGAATTTCCATCCTATAGAAATTAAACTCTTTAAAACTGGAAGAAAACCATTATAAGGTTAAAACCGCGGGTAAACCTAGTCTAACTTTTCTTTAGTACAACTATTATATTCTTCTATCTGTTCTTTACAATTAATAGAATTACTGAGAATGAAATACTGTACGAGGGAATAGTTTTATCTATAAGCATAAACAACTGTGAGTAAAACAAATATTTCTTTTGATGATAAGTAAAGAAACCATCTACTAATCTATAATCTCATCATACATCTTTTTATAATTATACCCCTATGCTGGAGTACGGTCTGGTAAACCCAGATGTGGAAAAACACAGTGGATCTTTACTTTTCATTAAAGATTCTATTACTGATAAACTAACAACATTTACATCACTAAACCAGTTAAATATTTATATCATAACTATAAACATAACATTCAACCATTCACAGTTATCAAAACAAAGACAGTTAAGTGACAGAACCTGCTTAAGCTTTGGACAACAACAGCTATGGGAGGCTGTTCCTCCCTACCAATTCCTGGAGAGCGCTCAAACAACGACTCCTTAGGACCCCCGAGCTTGCTCTGGTCTCCCTGGCTGGAACTAGGTGCAGCAATAGTCAAATACCAGTCTTCAAAACTCAGTATTAAATCTGAACTTATCAGTAAGTTCTCCCAGCTAAGAAGCTGTAATAAACCAAGTTACTGCAGCATTCCTCTCAAACAACTTCCTTACTGTTTTCCCCTTTTTTCCCAATGAAATTCCTGAATAACATTCACCTGAGTGAATTCTCTCTGGAAAATATCTGAGCAGCCTCAGCTCTATTCATTGGGTACTTTTAAAAGATTGCCTAGGTCTTTTTGGGTTAGTTGTCATTTAATGAGCCACCTGCTCTGATCCCACTTTCTTGGGGGATCATGACCCCAAATATAGGGAAGTTGCCACCTGCAACTTAGGAAGTGTTTGAGGATGCTGCCACTTGTCTTTTGCCCTCCACTTAGTTCCATCCACCAGTTTGACCAGTAAACTCTTTTTAACAGCTCTCCCATGCTATTTTCTCCACAATTTATTTATTAATAATAAAATATTCTGAATTACATTCCACTTCTGTTGACTCTGCTGAGTCATCAGTTCCTACTTAGCATTAAATTTAACATAATGTCTCAGGAATATAATTAAAACAATTAACATTATTTTACAAAATTGGGGTATGTGACATACACACCCCCTTAAAATGTAACATCTTCCTCGATGTTACTTATTCTTCATCCTCTGCAACCTCCTGGAACAGATTCGGGTATGCTTCCCGCATCTTACTTTCCAGTTCCCAAGTAGCCTCTTTAGGACTAAGGTGCTTCCATTGCACCTTCACCTGTCCAATGGCACATTTCTACAGAGTAATTTCCCTGCTCCTGAGGATACAGTCCGGTTCCACCAGAATTTCTCCTTTTGGTTCCACCTGTACAACATTCCAATCAATCACATGAGTAGCATCATGAACATACTTTTTCAGAACGAAAATATGAAAAACATTATGCACTTTCAAGTTAGGTGGTAATGCTAGCTGATATGCAGCTTGACCAATTCTGGATAAAATTTCAAACGGACCATAGTAACGTGGTGCTAGTTTTGCACAACTCCTAGTCTTAGAGAGATTTTCTTTGGTCTTACCTTAATAAACATGTGTTCACCCACCTAGAACTCTTTGGGAGTTCTTTTCAAATCTGCTTGACTCTTTTGCCGATCCTGTGCTACCTTCAAATTTTCCTGCACTTGTTTCACAATATGTTCCATTTCCTTCAATAATTATGGTCCTAACACTAATCTATCTATTGGATTATTCCAGGAGATAGGAGTGTTGCATTTACGCCCATACAAAATTTCAAATGAACTAAAATTAGCTGATGAGTGGTAATTATTATTATATGCAAACTCTGCTAAATGCAAGTAGTCCTCCCACTTACCTGGTTGATCCTTAACATACATTCTTAACAGATCTTCTAGCACCTGATTCACTCTTTAAGTCTGTCCGTCTGTCTCAGGATGGAAAGAGATGCTGAAATTCAGTGTTGTGATTAATCCCTTAAACAAGGATTTCCAGAAATTCCCTATGAGTTTAGGGTCCCTGTCTGAAATGATAACCTTAGGTACTCCATGTAACCTAAAAATCTGCTTTAAAAGTATATCAGCTATATTGGCATCCTTGTAAGTAGTCTTGACAGGAATGAAATGTGCTGCTTTACTTAACTTGTCAACCACCACCATAATTGAATCATTCTGATTCTGATTTCTGGGCAATCCAGTAATAAAATATAAGCTGATTACTTCCCATCTCCAACTAGGAATAGGCAATGGTTGCAGTAAACCAGCTGGATGTTGGTGTTCTGTTTTCACTTGTTGACAGTCCAAACATCTAGCTATGTATTCAGCTACTTTAGATTTCATATTAGGCCAGAAATATTCTTTTCTTAACATGGTTATAGTCTTTTGGTAACCTGGATGTACTGAGTAAGGTGTTTTATGAACTTCGTCCAGAATCAGCAACTTAACCTTAGGCACATTAGGCACATACAGTTTGTCCTTAAACAATAAAAATCCATCTTTATTTAGACTATATAATCTTTTATTAAGCTTTCTGTAGGTTCTTCTTTAGCTGTAACTTGTAATTTTTGATAAATTTCATCCTGTTTTACCCCTTCTGTAAGCTGTTCATTTAAATCAGAAGCATAAGTGCTGATTGCTGCTGTAAAGTTCAGCTTTGCATTTCTGATCAAAGCATCAGCCACCTTATTTTCTTTTCCTTTTATGTGTTGGATTTCAAAATCATATTCACTCAAGAAGGCCAACCACCTTGCTTGTCTTGCATTTAAGTTGGGATGATCTAAAAGGTATTTCAGTCCTTTATTATCAGTCATTAAGATAAATTTTCTGCCTATTAAATGATGTTGCCACATTTTTAAGGCATGTATAACAGCAGCAAGTTCTAAATCATAAGTTGCATAATTATTTTTGTGGATCTTTAACTTCCTGGACTCATAGGCAATGACATGCCCATCTTGAGTCAACACACCGCCTAAACCATCATTACAAGCATCAGTGCATACCATGAAATCCTTATTAGGATCCGCTATTCTTAGAATAGGCGCAGTTGTTAATAAGGTTTTTAATTTCTTAAAACTTTCTTCACACTTTAAGTTTCAATCGAATTTCTTGCCTTTCTTTTGCAAGGAGGTGATCAGATTAGCTATTTTTGAAAAGCCTTCAATAAATATCCAGTAATTCCCATAAATGACCTAACATCTGTTACGTCCTTTGGAACTGGCCAATCTTCGATTGCCCGAATCTTTTCGGGATCGACTGAAATCCCTTCTTTAGTCACCACATGACCTAAGTACTAGATTTCATCTTTAAAGAAATCACACTTGCTGAACTTCGCAAAAAGTTGTTGCTCTCGTAGCTCTTGTAAAACTATCCGTAAGTGTTCCTTATGTTCCACTTCATTTTTAGAATAAATTAAGATGTCATCAATAAACACGACAACAAATTTATCTAAGTATTTATGCAATATATTATTCATTAGGCACATAAAGACAGCTGGGGTGTTGGTAAGCCCGAATGGCATTATGACAAATTCGTAATGTCCATACCTTGTTCTGAAGGCCGTCTTAAAGATGTCCTCATCTTTAATTCTTACCTGATGATATCCTGATCTCAGGTCTATCTTTGAGGACACCGTAGCTCCACGTAGCTGATCAAACAGATCATCTATGCGGGGAAACAGATATCTGTATTTAATAGTCATCTTATTTAGTTGACGATAGTCTATGCATAGTCGCATAGTCTCGTCCTTCTTTTTGACGAAGATGACTGGTGCTCCCCAAGGGGACACACTAGGTCGAATGTACTTCTTATCTATTAACTCTTTTAACTGTGATTTTAGTTCATTAAATTCTAAAATATTCATACGATACAGAGCTTTCGAGCTAGGTACATCACCTGGCACCAGCTCAATAGTGAAATCCAGTTCCCTCCTAGGAGGTAATCCTGGAATTTCCTCTGGAAAAACATCAGTAAATTCATTTAAAACAGGAATGTCTTCTATTTTTAACTTATCTTTTTCAGACTTACTTGCCTCATCTGTAATGGTTACAGCATAGGCTTTACACCCTTTCCTGACTGCTCTTTTAAGTTGTAAAGCAGAAATCTGCCTAATTACAGTTTTCCTAGGAACACCTTTAACCTTTACTGGTTGTTCATTATTATTTACGCACGCAAAGGTTTTATCATAACAGTTTAAAACTACCTTATGCTGCTCTAACCAATCCATACCAATCAGTAAATCATACGAGCCAAGTGGAAAAACATTAAGGTTAACTGTAGTTTCAAAAATCATCCATCAGTAAAGCACATTCTTTAACATAACATGTTACTTTCCTTTTTGCCCCAGTGGCTAATTGAACTAACCAGGAACTATCAAACTTTTCAACAGTCAATTTACCCTTTTCCACTATCTGAGGTGAACTGTAACTAAGACTAGCCCCTGGATCAATTAAAATGGTAACTGGGGTTTGGTTAACCATACCTTCTACTTCCACCATGGAAGTCTGATAATCATCTTGGCGGTTCTCCAATGCTACATTTATTCTGGGCATAGTCCTTGCAAGTTCTCCAACAGTCATTTCATCCTGCACAGTGTGAATATTGTTGTTTGACTTTTTCTGATTTGGGCAGACCGAGGCATAATGCGGGCCATTACATTCCCAGCACTTAACTGGCTCCTTTCGTTCAAAATTCTTAGTGAAATTCCCATGATTGGTTGCAGCGTCCTTGCCTTTAAAGTTACTGGAATTATTAGAATTATTAGAAGCACCATTTCTATTTCCCTGGAAGTTCTTACTATTAGAATAATTTTTGTTCTTATTATTCTTGAAATTCTTTTGGGGTACAAATTCCTTTTTCTTGAACTCAGGCTGATTACTGTTCTTTTTAGCCTTCCAGTTGGCTATACCTTCTTTCTTCTTGTTCTGTTCATAACAGAAATTTGCTTTCCTCATGGCTTCTTCTAGAGTCGTCGGGTTATCATACTCGATTCTGTCCTTGATGTGATATGGCAGACAACTGAGAAACCGCTGCACTTTAGGTTTCTCATCGACTAAATAAGGTACATACCTTAACAAGCTCAAGAATTTACTGTTTAAGTCCTTCATAGTCATGGATCCTAACTTTAATTCATAAAATTCTTTATCTCTTTCTTCATAATGTTGTTCGGACAGAAATTTCTTCTTGAAGTACCTTTTAAAGGTACTCCAATTAACTTCTTTTTCTTTGATCCCCTTGACTCTTTTCAGATCTTGCCACCATATGCCTGCTTTTCCAGAGAGATTATAAATTGCCATTCTAGCCTTCAGCTGATTTGAATAGTTGTATATCTGAAAATATTTCCTCATCCAGGATAACCAGGACTCTGCTTCCTCCCCTTTTTCAGTCTCTCCGTTGAAAGTTGGGGGCTTTATTTTTTTAAACTCCCTGGAAATCTCTTCATATGGTCTATACTTCTTCTTTCTGTCATACAACTCAGCCTCACTACTGTCACTAGTAGTGTAGTAGCTTTGTTGTTCCCTGAATCCTTCAGATGATGAACTGCTTTTAGCTTTAGCCAGTTTCATCTTTTTAGATCCTTCTTGATGGCTAGCTTGCTCAGATTCGGATCTTTTGCTCCTCCCTTCAGTCTGAATTTTTTCCATCAAAATTTGGTTCAACTCTTCTTGAGTTTTCAAAATCCTTTCATTGTCCTTCTTGACTGATTCCATCTCAGTCTTCAAATCCTTTATAGTCTTCATCAGCTCTGAGGAGTGAGCAGTTACCTCTTTTAACACAGGTTCTCTGGACAATTGTCTTGTCTCGGTGTTTGGAGACTCCTCATGAGCATATTCTCCTAGCTTCTCCATACCTGCCTGTTAGATTGAGAAAAAGAAATTTTCTTTTCTTTACATACAACACATTACATGTTAGTACATTATTTTTTTACTGTTCTGTGGAAACTAGTTGGGCCGCATTCAGGCCTATTATTTGAACCATGCTTTGATACCACATGTCAAAACCCCAAAATTTTCGAAAAAATTTAAAATTTTTAAATTTGCATATCATTAACATAAATGTAGTTAACTAAACATTTATTTAGTTATAAACTACCACAATCCTTATTTGAATTTATCTGTTGGTTATGTTTTGCAGTAGAACAGTTCTTTTCAGTTTACTGACTTTGTTTTCTTTTCGTCCACAAGGTGAGGCTGTCATGCAAAACTGGGCTTACTTAGCTTTCAAGCTAATGTAGACGTTTTCCTATTCTTACAGACTACAGGTAAGAAGTTCGGCTGGCAGCTTGTCGAAATTCTAAAGTGTTTATAAATACCAGTACGTTGCAAAAATAAAAGTTCCAACAGGAAGATAAATGCTAAACCATTTTCAATATTTACTGAGGTAAAGTTCCATAACTGTCCATCATTCTAGTGGAAGTAACTTTATGATTCTTTAAAGATTACTATGCTATTCGATATTTATCATAAATGCCTAGTATTAAAAGTCTCCAATTAAACTCTTTGCAACATAAAGTAGAAAAAGGTAGAGTTATAGAATTTATCGTTTACCTTCCAAGTGCACACATACACTTACATTGTAATGTTCATTTATAAGAGGTTACGTACCACTGTTTCCAAAATTAAGTTTACATCTTAGTCAGATAGATGAATTACTATAATAGGTTTTGATTCCTAAACCTTTCGTATCAAACAAGTGGACCTGTACTTAGTGGCTACTATTTTTAAAGGACTGCAGAACTAAATCATTAGTCTAACATTTACGATGATAATTCTTAAATGAAGAGTTTTAAAATCTTAACTCTTATATGTCACCATTGCTTGGTTAAGAGTCTTTATTCAAGACAAAACATTATCAAAGTAAATGTTATTATTTTCTTTGTATTACTTACCAGTTTCTAATCTTAGGAAATCATGATGAAACCAAGGGGTTAACATTACTATCCCTAAACTTACCATGGTCGATTTTACGACACCCTTGATATCATTCATTAGTATAATTTATACTTAAAATATAGAGTTTAAGTAATTACTTGCATGAGTATTATTCTTTCCTAAGCATATATACTATACTTTCCATCTACAGTAATTTACGAAACTTATTTCTTTTAAGATTGCAAGAGTTAAAAGACATACTAGTTACTCCCTAGTGGAAAGGGCATGAATAAGACGAGATCGTAAAGGATTTAAAAGAAATACTTAGGTTATACATTCCAAGTTTATACATAAGATTATATCATGCACTTACTACTATAGATATAATATACTCTTAACCAAATGTTATTAGGTAAAAGCATCATGCTATAAGGTTCTAGATTTCAAAGTCAAATACCTCCACGATGAATATAGGGTTATATCCCGTTTTCATTGCCTAGATGATAATATATATTGTAACATATTGTAATGATTTATTAAAATATTGCATTGGTGGTAAGTTCTAAGACAAAGTTTACGGAATAACATATTACTTGTTATAATACTCCAATGATAGGTTGACTTCGGCCGGGACTAAGGTATAACCTTCGAAACAGCCAAAAGATTGCCAACAATTGATCCTCGTGATTAGCTCATGAAAACTATAGAAAGAACACCCATCATGGAAAATTATTTGTAAGGGGATGTGGCTTCGTTTGGGCCATGCATCGCAGGATTAAAAAGGGTCTTCTCCAAAACCTAGCTCATTATCCTCCCTCGCCTTTTGGCACTTGTCCATCTTCTGCGAAAGAATATCAGCCGCTCTGTCACCTGTGTAGTGCTGCGACTGTCTATGGCTTCTCCTCCCTGGTTAGATTGCCCAACGCACCATAGTGAAGGCTAATTCGATAGTGTTTCTGATTGTCATGCATTACTCATTCTCCTTTAAGCTTTTTACTGCCTCCACAGCTTAAACTTGAACCCTCAACTATAACAGTCCTCACCCTTCTCCTTTAGTTTATCCAACAGGAGTGGTTCCTCCTTTCAGAGTGTTGTGATGTGAGTTTCACCGTTACTGTGCATTGTTGGAAGGAGTAATAGCTCGGCTTAGGGTTTTACCTACTCCTTCAGTTAGATGACTTGAGGGTTCCCTGCTGTCAGTGATTCATGGGTGTTGTAACGTCATTTCTTTTGCAACTGAATGGAAGACTCCTTGCTTGTGCTGGTAGTTGGTCGAAGCATTTTTGTTTAAGACTTTTTAGTTGCTTAAGGTAAAATAATTATTCGTTTTCTTTTAATGATATTTCCATTTTCTTGAATATACATCTCGTTGTCTTTAATAAACACTTAATAGCCGGACGTATGTTGGTTTTACAGATATGACTTGCCTCTCTTCTCTGTCTGCACAAAGAGTACGGGGTTGCAGCGATAAGAGGCCACGGTAAGCCCTGGTTTTTCCATGGCTATTCCACCTTGTGTAAACCCTTATGGGGAAATGAGGGTTGGTCGTTGCGGCCTGAAATACCTTCATGGATTTTGGTGTTTTGGTTGTTTATTCGCTGTTTTCCACAGTTTGGTTAAGGCCCTAGCTTCATTGCAGGGCTCTCTCCGGCTTCGGCCGTGAGTGTAATTTTTGTTTTGTATATATTACTGTATTTAAAGTAAAAGAACAGGTTGTAAGCCTCCATATATAAATTTCTCAGTATGGCCGTGAGTTATTATTACTGAACTGGGTTTACATTCATTACTTTTGTACATTCTGAATGAATAGGGTTTTTACATTGAGACCATCATAACAGTTGTTAATATTATTTTTCGTACTATACTCTTTGTTTAGGTTACTGCGTTAAAAATGTATATACTTGTTTATTTTATAATTGATAAATGAGCCTCGGCAACAACATAATGTTTACAGCATTTATCCTTTCCTTCTATTTTACCTCTGTTCAAATTATGAGGTTGTAGTTGTTTAAATTTTTACTTAAACTTAATAAACTGAGCATTCTGTCACTTTGATAAAATAATGACAGTGCGTTAGCATACTTGATTTTATTTTCATAATAGTTTTATAAGTTATTATTAGGGTCTTTCCTATATATCATTCTTATATTTAATGTGTTTTATAAAACGTGTCAAGGTTATTATGTATAGTTTACTAAAGAACAAAATAAACACTTGAAGCCCTATATAGAGTGCTTAAGTAACTAACAGTTACTTCTCTTCTTTAGGTACAGAAGTTATAATTTTTATTTAATAATATTGAAATTAAATAATATTGTTTTCTGTAATTAGCACATATTCTGCATGCTTAATCCATGCAACAAATATACAAGAATATAATATAATAGAAAGAATATAATGTAAGACTATTGTCTTACTGGTAAGTGCTATATTTTCTATTATTACTTTTAAAAAGATTTATAAGTGTTATTATAAGCTGATACCCTTATCCTATGTGTATTCATGATGTAAATGAACTTAATATTTTACTACTGTGTTATCATTATACTTACTGTTCTATTTACTTTATAGACATATTCTCTATGTCCCATACCATCTGGTTAACTATAATATAAAGAAAGTCAGAGAATTAAACAAATCCTATATTGCTAACAGCTTGAAAGTATAAGTAGCATTTGTATGTTATGTTAGAACTTAAATTAAATAGAACATAAGTAAAGAAATAATAGCACTTTCCAAGGTAAATTCTGTTATTTATTTAGTTTATCTGTTCCGTTATGATATCTGTATATATATATGAAAATCAAATAATACTGCTTAATATTTATCTCATATACTTATATATATATAGTAACCTTCATTTACCATCTAAGAAAAATAGGTTAACAGCTCTGTAAACTATTCAAGCTCAGTCAAAAATGAAAAGGAAGAAATAAGAAATGAAAAGACTACATCACTAAACATACATACAGTTTAACACAACTTGGTTTAACTGTAGAGTCTAACAATATTTAATTACTCTTACTTTCAGTAATGACTTTCCAGCCTATAGAAATTAAACTCTTTAAAACTGGAAGAAAACCATTATAAGGTTAAAACCGCGGGTATACATAGTCTAACTTTTCTTTTGTACAACTATTATATTCTTCTATCTGTTCTTTACAATTAATAGAATTACTGAGAATGAAATATTGTACGAGGGAATAGTTTTATCTATAAGCACAAACAAATGTCAGTAAAACAAATATTTCTTCTGATGATAAGTAAAGAAACCATCTACTAATCTATAATCTCATCATACATCTTTTTATAATTCTACCCCTGTGCTGGGGTACGGTCTGGTAAACCCAGATGTGGAAAAACACAGTGGGTCTTTACTTTTCATTAAAGATTCTATTACTGATAAACTAACAACATTTACATCACTAAACCAGTTAAATATTTATATCATAACTATAAACATAACATTCAACCATTCACAGTTATCAAAACAAAGACAGTTAAGTGACAGAACCTGCTTAAGCTTTGGACAACAATAGCTATGGGAGGCCATTCCTCCCTACCAACTCCTGGAGAGCGCTCAAACAACGACTCCTCAGGACCCCCGAGCTTGCTCTGGTCTCCCTGGCTGGAACTAGGTGCAGCAATAGTCAAATACCAATCTTCAAAACTCAGTATTAAATATGAACTTATCAGTAAGTTCTCCCAGCTAACAAGCTGTAATAAACCAAGTTACTGCAGCATTCCTCTCAAACAACTTCCTTACTATTTTTCCCTTTTTCCCCAATGAAATTTCTGAATAACATTCACTTGAATGAATTCTCTCTGGAAAATATCTGAGCAGCCTCAGCTCTATTCATTGGGTACTTTTAAAAGATTGCCTAGGTATTTTTGGGTTAGTTGTCATTTAATGAGCCACCTGCTCTGATCCCACTTTCTTGGAGGATCATGACCCCAAATATAGGGAAGTTGCCACCTGCAACTTAGGAAGTGTTTGAGGATGCTGCCACTTGTCTTTTTCCCTCCACGTAGTTCCATCCACCAGTTTGACCAGTAACCTCTTTTTAACAGCTCTCCCATGCTGTTGTCTCCACAATTTATTTATTAATAATAAAATATTCTGAATTACATTCCACTTCTGTTGACTCTGCTGAGTCATCAGTTCCTACTTAGCATTAAATTTAACATAATGTCTCAGGAATATAATTAAAACAATTAACATTATTTTACAAAATTGGGGTATGTGACATGCTATCTCCTTGTGTTGCAGATCTTGGAGGCTGAGTTCCTTGGATAAGAGAAGCAACATAACCAGATCAAGGTTTCGAGAGGTTCTTAACAAGAGGAGAAGTTGATTTCTGTACTTCTTCCACTTGTTTAATAAAGATGTGATGTCCTTCTTCTTCCCAAATCAATGTCTAATGTATGTAATGCTTATGTTTTTTATCATATGTTAATGATAATAACATTATGTTTTCATATTGCTTCAACTATCATTAATTTACATTTGGTCAAATTGGTTTGAGGAAGTTTAACTTGTTTTGCAGGTCTCTTGGAGTGAGAGGAGAAAGAGGAAGGGATACAGAAAGCTTGGACTAGCGTTCAATGAAGTAGGTATGTAACTTACTTATCTCTTAATATTTCTTATATATTCTTGGTGAACATTGTACATATATCTTTCAACCCTAGTATGTTGATGGTATCTTAAACCCCGACCATAGGAACACTTTCCTATACAACAGAACTAGAAACTCCATTGGGGAGAGCCTTGTATGTTTTAGGTTTCTATGCATTTCTTCCAGTGTTTTTGAAGGTTTAAGGTCCTTCTTACAACTTAGGAACAACTTTTGTGTATGTTAGAATACCTCCCTTTTTGGGTTGTTTTCTACCCATTCACAGGCTCTAGACTGAACATTAGCATTTTTCTAATGCATTCATGGCCATATACACTAGAAACCTATGTGTCATTTGTGACCCTGCCTTAGAGAAACACGTGAATTCCCTTGTATGTGTGTTTTTTCAACAATTTTAGGGGTTTTGGGTGTTTTGAGGGCTGGCTGTGGGGTCTTCAAGGGTCCTCTTCTTGTGCATGAATACAAGGAGGTTTTTTCATCTCTATTAGGTTCTATTTATCTATATTTTAATCCCTTTTAAAGTCCTTTTGTATCATTAGGGTTTTTTATTTTCTCTTTCCCCCCACCCCCTTTGCTTAGTATGACCTTTTGGATTATGTTTCTGGACACCCTCTGTTAGTGATCTTTGTCTGAACTCAGGAGCTTATTGGTATTTATTTCTTTCTTCTTTTGTTGGTGAAATTCACCATGTGAAAGTATTTGACTCGCTTCTTATGTAAGAATTCCTTCCAAGTAGGGTTTATACTAACTTTAGGGCAATCTAGGGTATGTTTGGTGGTTATATAGCAGAGTTCATTTTGCTATGTTTTTGTTATCTGCATACATTAGCTTGTAGTATTTTTTTCTTTCTTTTGTATTTATAAAATAAAAAGTAAAAAGAACATATAGTTTCTTTAGATGCATGTAGATTAGGGTTTTGTCTTAAATGCATTGCATGTCATTGTTCTTGGAAAATAAAAAGAAGTTTTTCTTTCGTGGATTTCAAGTTTCAGTTTGAAAATGAAAGAGACATTAGAGGAAATTTCAACTCAAAATGGGCCTCCTAAAATGAACTAATAAAATAATAGTTAAAATAATAAAATAATGTTTATTAATTTTGGAGGAAGAAAAGAAAAAAACTACTTTTTTGTTTGTATTTTTGACATATATCCCCGCGTTTTTACTCAAATTTCAATTGGGAGAGCTCATTGGATGCGGAATTAAATTCCGCATCCAACGAGTACCCACTCGGCATACTTTTGACGGACCTCGCTACCCCAAAAACAAGAAATACCTGGAAAAAACAAAATGATGACATCATCATTCCGTTTTTTCAGGTATTTCTTGTTTTTGGGGTAGCAGGGTTCATCAAAAGTATGCCGAGTGGGTACTCATTTAATTCCGCATCCAACGAGATCTCTCGATCAAAATTTGAGTAAAAACACAGGGAGATATGTCAAAAATACAAACAAAAAAAGTAATTTTTTTTATGATACCTATCCCCAAATTTATATTAAAAAAATGTTTAAGACCTATACGGTATTTCAAATTTAAAGCAATTTCATTGGCTAACAGATGATGACATGGAATTTGAATAAAAGTTAAAAGGCCCATTTTGAGTTGAAATTTCCTCTAATGAGTAGTTTGATTTTTTCATTTCATTTTCTGTTTTACTAATTCATTTTGTTTTGGCATTGAGTCAAAACACCATTGGTTTCACCGTCGCCACCCCCTTTGAGTAATCAACAACCCTTTAAAATGAATGTTTAATATCTAAAATATGTTAGTAACTATTTGTTTCTAAGGACGACACACACTAGTCTAGTCTAGTGTTTTAGGTTAAGGATATCTTAACTACCCAAGACTTCATAGTCAAACGTAGTGGCCTATATGTTAGGAAATCCAACTTCACAAAGTAAGACACCATAAATATCCTCTTACATGGGAGTCAAGCATGAGGTTGTGCAATACTAAGTTGTTGGAGATACCACTCCTCTACTCAGTAGAGCATACACCCGAGAGGTTGCATGTTTGGGGACTTACTTGGTACCTCCTTTCGGCCTCATGTGGTGCTTGGTACTATTTAGGTTTCACGATTAGCTACCCTGCCCATGTGCATCGGCTGGACTGGATATTTTTCTTCTGGTATTTCTTTGTGAGTTTGGTAGACTTAGTATTTTGTCTATTAGGTTCTTACATGGGTGACAGTGGAAAGCTATTTCCATTTCTCCTAGGGTAGAATTGGAAGGTAACCTCGGTTGAAAATTTGGGAGGGAGGTTGGGTGATTCCAATGCTTACAGCTGGAAAACTCATCATGAGATGCCAAGTAACTACTTTTTGAACTTCACCAGTTTGTTCTGGGCCCTCATCATCCAGAACTACTTTGGAAGGGCCCTCTTTATTTCCTGGTTTGATACTTAGGTTTTTTATAATAGTGGTTTGTTCTTATACTGTTGGTTTCCATTCAACCTTAGACCTAGGTATTTTTTGTCAAAAATTATGGCTAACACCTCTACAGACACCAACTAGGAGACCACCTTTCCTAAGGATTCTTTTGTTTTTCCTTTCACTAGGAATGTTGGTGTTCCTTTAATGGCCACCTTGAATATACTTGGATTCACCCTAAGGATACCGATTTGGTTGTTTTCCACTCCAACTGTCATGAATGCTCTTGATGCTTCACAAGTAAGCTCTTTATATCAAGGGCATCAAAATAATACCTCTCATTTTCCTATAGCATCCTCTCTTCCTCCTTCTACCATGTGGTGAAGTTTTTGATACTAGTAACCAACAGTTTAAAAGGAGGAAAATAAGGAAGAATAGGAATAAGACATGTAAGCAAGGGGGAACCCACCCATCCTCTGCAGGTCATGTTGGGGGCACACATCCATCCTCTACAGGTCATTTTGGACCCACATACCTTGCCTTTGTAGGTCATGTTGGGGTAACTCGGGCCAGCCTCTACAAGTCAAGTTGATCCTAGTCATCCAACCTTTGCAGGTCATGTTGGACCTAGTCACCCAGACTCTGGAAGTCATGCTGGGGGCACTCACCCAGCCTCTGCAGGTCATGTTGGGGTCACCTTTCCAACCTCTGCAAGCCATGTTGAACCTAGTCATCCAACCTCTATAGGTAATGCTAGAATACCTCCCTCAATATTTTCAAGTAAATTTGACCCTAAACACCTAGCCTCTGCAGGTCATGCTGGGGGAACCTATCCAACCTCTGCATGTCACGTTGGACCCAACCAACCAGCCTCTACAGGTCATGCCGAAGGCACACACTCAACCTATGCAAAGAAAGTTGATCCTAACCACTCAGCCTCTGTGGGTCATGCTAGTGGAACCCTTCCAACCTCTGCTGGTCATGTTAGACCTAGTCACTCAGCCTCTGGTGGTCATGTTGGGGACATTCATCTAGCCTCTAGTGGTCATGTTGGGGGAAAATAGTCAGCTACTACTAGTCATGTTGAAACGGTTGAGAAAACCAACCATTCGAAACACAAGATCAAGTTCCCTTGTAGGCTTTGTGAGGGAGACCACCTTATTCATCAATTCCCTACTATCACAGAGGTACAAAGTGTTTGGTTTTAGGGACATCCCATTTCTTAACACTCTGAAGCTTCTCAATAGCCTACTCAACCTTCAGTTGATTCGGTGGTGGAACCATCCCAGTATTTGGTAATTCACCCCACTCTCCCTTCGAAGAGTGACTTTCATGAAGTGGTTGAACCGATTTCATCTTCACTCAATCCCACTCTTCCTTTAGAGAGTGAAGTTTCTGCTAGTCACATTTAATTCACTGCTAGTTCAGAAATTTCTGAGTAAGGGGGAACTGACTTCATTTCGAATGAACCCCTACCAATTTCTAGGATTGGTTCCTTCGATTGGGACAGCCTAGCTAAGCCGCGCCTCCGTTCTGATGCAACCTTCTAGATAAACGTGAAAATTGGATAGTACACGATTGCTCATTGTATTGTTGATGAAGGAGCCTCATTTAGTATTCTATCTACATGTGCTTGGTGAGGCATGGGATCTCCCATCCTTATTTCAACTAATAATAAGTTACTACCTTTGATAGAAGAACTAGTATAGCTTTGGAAATTCTTACTCAAACATTTGTTACTTTGGGTGGGAAGACCGTCCTAGTTGACTTCATGGTTATTGAGGACCTTTTGGACTTTAATATGCTCCTTGGGTGTGATTATGTCTATGCCATGCAAGTTGTGGTGTCAACATTATTTTGTGTGATGTACTTTAATTATAACGAAGACATTGTCACTATCGATCAGTTGGATTTTCTTGATCCCTCTCCTGATCCAACTAGAGACCAAGTCTTTCATTTATTGATTCCTAGTGTCTCGATAGACACTACCCTGCCATAGGTGATCTATGTGGCTTCATTTTCCCCGTGCTTAGCTTCTACTGAGAAGAAGCCTTTGTATTCATGCTTTCCTTCTTGGGACTCAGTCCCAACAGTTGGCCAGGTGATCTATCCTCTATAGAATGTGGATCTCGCTCTCCGCCCTGTTGATCCTTTTGAAAGTTTAGACATGTGTCTTATCTCGGATGATCCTCTTCCCTCGTATGAAGTATTCCTAGAGTCCTTTAGACAGTCTAACTTTTCTTTTGGATGTTAGTTTAGTTGTGACTAATTCTAACCCAAAATTGCTAGTGAGTCTGATCGGTCTGATGATCAATCCTCCTATGTTTTCTTTGTTGATTCTTTGGACTCTCCCATCGCGTAGCAAGTCAGCGATCCTAATGAGTTGATTTTTCTTCTATATTTTTCAACTCCTGTGACACAGAGTTTGTTCCTACAGAATCTATCTCCCTTGTTGATTTTTTCTTTTCTTTTGAGGTTGATCTTGTTTATTATAAACCCTCAGGCCTTGGCACTATAGAGTCCTCTTTGGTCTATTATGCCTTAACTACATCTTATGTAGAAGATAGAAAAATTGCATGTGTTTCTGCCAAAGTGACCTACATCAGATATTTTCTTTTGAATATGATTATGGTGTTGTTTTTTATTGGAGACGATATTTGTAGTTGGATTCAGAACTACTTACTGTCCTTTCCTTGTTGTTCAAGATGTAACTACATTTGCATGCACCCTTCTCACCCTTATGATCTTGATGTTGGCTTACACAGTTTTAGCTCATTGTATAAGCCTTCATTTATGCTCTCAATATCGCCCAGCCTTATACCATTTTTTCGGTACACCTTAACACCCTTTATCTGGAGGAGACACTGACCAAGTGTCCTTATCTTTCTTGTTTTCCTTACACTATACTTATCATTGTTCCTTGCGCTTGGAACTAGTTTCACATGCCCTTGACACTCGTCACCTTGCATTTAGAGCATTCTTTATGCTTTCCTTTGAGCTCGTTAAAAACATTAAGGAGGCCGCGAGTTTACTTTTCTAGGCTCATTACAACTTTATGGGAAAGATATGGAGTTTTCTTCAAGCCCTGTTCTAACTCCTTAATTGTGACTAGATCATCGAGCTCGCATGTACCTTCAAACTTGTTAAAGGATGTGAAGGAACATCCACTTTGGTATAAGTTTAAATCTTTTTTCGTCCATGTGGATTACTTAGGAAAAAGGAATACTCTATTTTCTTTGGAATCTACAAGAGTATCTTCATGTATAGGTTTATCTCTTTTATGGGCCCGGAGGAATAAAATTACGGAAAATGACCCTTGTCGAGATTAGATTTTCTATTTTTCATGCTCTGTACCTAAACATGAAAAATATTCTGAGCGTTCGTTATGCCATTGTCATACTCGTTAAACCCTAAGTACAAAACATCAAGTTTACTGTTGTCTGTTCCATTCTCATAAATAAATGGAACCTTCCGAGTGATCTTGATTTCCTTCACACTCATTAAAACTAAAGCATTTGTGCTTGTTTTTGAAGGAGCGTCAGTATGGTGATAGTTTAACCCTTTTTTCTGACCTTGTTGACTAACTACAAAAAATGAATACCCTAGTTGTATTGGACTAAGAGAGTTCTTCTCTATGTTGTTTTATACTTTTTCGGACTTAGGAGACTAACTTTACAACAAAGCAGCCCCCTAGAGTTTTGTTTGGAGTTTTCAGACTCTCAAAACTATGAAAACACCATCGATCATTCACTAATTTGTGCTTGTAAAATCCACGGATCTGTGCTTTATCAAGCATTCTTCTGTCTATTCTTTGAGCTTGTCAAAAATAAAGAAGTTTCTAAGTTTTATTTCTTAGGATCGTTAAACCTTTACAAGAAAGAGGGGAAGGGGATGTTCATTCACATGTTTTTTACATCATGGCAGTAAGTACTTCCTCCTTGAACAAAGAACTAGTTTTGAGTCTATCAACAGTTGGGTTCTAGTTTTTGAATTTATTCCGATTTAGAGTTTTTAATCCTCTAGTTGGCCCTTTTTCCAATTATATGGGGAATATGACAATTTATCCTACATTGCATATTTGTATCGTTGTTTCTATTGTGTCAAAACCTTCCTAAGTCACTTTTGTGTCATGCTCACTATTCAAGGATAAAACTTTGTCGGCCATTTTGCAGTTGCCTTGACCTTTTATGCCGGTCATTTCCTAGTATCAGTTCATTACATTTAGTTTTCAACAGTCCTTGCTATAAAACTTTGTACCAATTCCATATCCATCACTCTCTGATTTACCTCGTGTTGGATGATGGAGGATGCCTTAATTCCTTCCTTCCAACAGATCTCTTTCTATAAATTTCAATACATCTTGCTTTGGGAATAATATTTAGAGTTTATGACAGTACCTTAGGGATTGTAGTCATTATTGACAATTTCCCTCACTATTGGGTAGTGGCAATACCTTATTGTCTCCTACTCAATGAATTCTTCAGGTATTCGACTTCAAGTCCTTTTATTCACACTTGTTAAAATGTACTAGGTACCTTGGGAACCATTTTCATTAATGGTGGTTTCCCTCATGTTTGTTAAGGACTCTCATCAATGGCCAGTAATCAAACAATTTCCTTTGTGTTCGACTTCAAATCCTTTATTAACATGGTTAGAATTTGTACCTTTGGGCAGTTTGGATTGAAGACCTTGGGCTAACAATAGCATCATCATATTTTTCTATTGCCCGAGTTGCACAAGACCTTGTCACACTTCATATGAAAATTTCTGAGACATAGATCCACCTTGTATTCTTATGGCTATGATCGATTGTTGAGCATGGATCCACCTTGTTCATTTGTGGCCATGACTCCTTAGATTTGATATGGTGCCTTTTTGCATATTTTGCGACCATGATATTTCCATCAGTTACACATGTTGGATCTGTCAATATCCTTATGGCGATCATTGTATATGGACTTGTATGTCCTAGATATCAGTTTTGTCTAGCATTTATTTGTCTTTCAGGTACCTCTGTTCGAGCCTTTTGATCTTGGATTCTCTGCCCTCTCCATAGTCAGTTGTTTCCTTTTTATAATGTATTTCAGTTATCATCTTTCCCTCTAACCTCGTACATTAGGGGGCATCTGTTATAGCATAAAATGACACATATATACCTGTGATCACTTTCCTATGTTTTCGTCACATGTTGACACTCCCATGACCACACTTCAAGAAAGTCACTTAAACAACACCTATATTGGAGGATCCATATCTGGAGTTCTCTAACTTTGTTTAACCTATTTTCTAGACCGTTGGAAATCTATCTGAGTCAGCAAACAACTTTTCTGAAGACTCTAAGGCATGAAAATTCCCAGAAGTACTTTAAAAATAATCTTTTTTGACCTACCCATGACTTTTCCTTCATGGTACCTGTTTGTGCTAGAAATTGTTCCCAAACTACTATAGGAACAAGCTAGAACAATATAAAAAATAAATCAAAATGAAAATGGTTTTTAATAATTTTGGTTTGAAAATTTATCAATCAAGAAGGTAAATCATCAACAAGCTAACACAAGTACTAAATCATGAACCAAAATGAAGAACTGGGATGCAAACACATAAAATATAAACCATAAGCATTATAAATAGAACACTGATTTCATCCACAACACATAAGCACTTGCATGTGTTGATGTATTTGTTACTTCAGAATGTATTCACTCATATATTTTATGTATTGTACCTCGATGTTCCTATCGAGAAGTATTTGTAATGTAATTGATTCATGTCATACCCCGATGTTCCTATCGATAGAATCAATAATGTAAACAAGTCATGTAAAGTCATAGAGGGTAACCCTCCTTATTGTTCAAGGGTTAAAGTCCCCATAGTTTCGGGGCACTAGGGTTATTAGACTCTCCTAGAGAAGTCTACCCTGGTAAGTTATTGTCAAGTCCGAAATTAGTATAAATAGTGAGTGAGCCTCTCTATTTATCACATAGTCACTCACACTCATTTGTAGCGCATGAGTGAGAGAGAAGCTGGGATAAGAGAGAGAACAGTTGTTGGAGATCATCTTACTGTCTTTGGGTTTTAATGCTGCCATTGGTGCTTATTCTATCTCTAAGGAAATTGCGAGTTTTTCTCCTTTATGGTTTCCCCGAGGAAAATATTTGTGTCCATTGTCTCTTGTGATTGATTGTTGTGCATGTTATTCTCTCAAATAAAATCCTAAGATAATACTATCTAATTGATAAAAATCTAACATGGTATAAGAGATAACCTGAGAAGAAGACACTGTGCAGCTGCGGAAGATAGGGATTCTTACTTTTTGGGTCTCTCTCCACAATCCATCAAAAAAAGGAGGCTAGGTCGAACCTTAATTGAAGGGTGCATATTTTTGTCGAAGCAGAATCTGATTCTAAGCATTTCAGTTTTTGACCTACCACTGCATCGAGAAATTAGGGATTTTCACTAAAGAGGAATTTTTGAGTGAGCCCAAGATAGGATTTATTTCCTCCTCAAAATTGAAGTTTAGGGACAAGAATCAAGGTTTTTGGTTGGGTAGAACTTTGGGAAATGGAAACCCTAATATTCCCTAGAACCAGAAAACCAGCACTGCAAAGATTAGCTCCAGATCCAGTTTTCAGCTTCTCTAACTGGTAAGATCTAAATCCTTTGTATTTCCATTTGAGGTTCTCAATTGAGATGTCTCATCACACCAAGATTTATGAAAAGCTTGAGGGAGCTGATAAATTCCGAGCCTGGAAGTATAGGATCTCCCTAGTCCTGGAAGAAAATGAGTTGGACTCTTACATCAGTGAAGAGGTTCCAATTCCAGAGGGAGATGAGGCTAAGGACTTACACAAAAGGAAATTGGTCATGGATAAGACGATTATTTCTGATTCAATCAAGGATCACCTTATACCACAGGTGTCCTCCCTAAATACACCTAAATATTTTATGATGCCTTGACCAAGCTATTTGAAGGGAAGAACATTAATCGAAAGATGACTTTGAGGAACCAGTAAAGATCCAGAATGAAGAGAACATACAGTCATACTTCACAAGGGTCTCTCAAATCAAGGAAAAACTTGAAGCAGTGGATTAAGAAGTAGAGAATGAAAAAAATGTGATGACCACCTTGAATGGTCTCCCTAGGCCATGGGTTCTTTCAACTAAGGAATCTGTGCCAGAAAGAAGCTAATCAAGTTTAGTAGGCTATGGGAAGAATGCTCTCAAGAAGAAGCTCGAATAGTAGCTTGAGAAGAAAACATGGGAAATAAAGATCAAACTCTCATAGTACACTCCAAGAAAAGTAGAAGGGACAATCATCATCACCAAGGTAAGCATTCTCACCAGAAAGATAACTCTGTAAGATCAAGAAAGGATCTACCCAAACTCAGATGCTATACATGTGATGAAAGAGGACACTTTGATAGAAATTCTCCTATGAATAAGAATGGTTCTAAAAATAAGAAGAACCACAAAAGAAGATATCATGCTCACACTGCAGAGGATGATGATCCTCCTAGGAAGAGAGTCAAACAAGAAAGTGAAGACTCTTCAAGTGATGAAGAATATGTTCTGATCTCTACTCTGACGGGAACTATCACACATGGAAGCAAAGATTGGATTATTGACATTCGGGAATCCAAGCACATGACAAGATTCAAGGAATATTTTGTGAAACTATCCAAACATAATTCACCCCACAAGGTAAAACTTGGGGATGACTACCAATATCCCATAAAAGGTAATGGTGAATCCTCCTACAAGCTAGACTCTGGGAAGTCTATGGAGATGAAGGATGTCTTAATAAAAACCAGGACTAAAGAAGAATCTTCTCTCCATCTTGGCATTATATGCAAAAGGCATGAGGGTTACATTTATAGATGGCCAAGTCCTCATGTGTCCAAAAGGAAAGACTATTGACGATGTAGTAGTAATTGGAGAGCAAGAGGGAGGACTATACAAATTGAAGGGCCAACTAGAACAATCCTTGGTCCATGAATCGGTAGATCCAAATGAACTTTGGCATAGAATGCTTGCACATGTGCACTATAGAGCACTACCACTTGCAAGCAAAGCTGTTGAAGGACTTCTAGAAATGCAGGAAAAACATGAAGGAGTTTGCAAATGATGTGCGAAAGGAAAGAACACAAAGAAGACATTTCCAAGTAGCGAAAGCAAGGAAAAAGGAATCTTGGAAATCATTCACTCCGATGTATGCGGTCCAATGTCATCCAGCTCATTAAGCAGGTATGTATACTATGTTTCTTTCATTGATTATTTTTCTAGGAAGACATTGATATATTTCATGAAAAACAAGGATGAAGTATTCAGCAAGTTCAAAGAGTTCAAAGCCTTGATCGAGAATCATACATAAAAGAAAATCAAGACCTTTTGATTAGATAATGGTGGAGAATTCACATCAAATGAATTCAAATAATTATGCGGAGATTCAGGGATTAAGAGGGAGTTAACCTGCTAGAACAACACAGAACTGTACTCCGCATAAAGTACTTGAGAACAAGACACTTGAAGAAGTCTTCTCCGATAGGAAACCAGAAGTCAACCATCTCAGAATATTTGTCTATCTAGTGTACATACACATTCTGAAAGAAAAGAGGAAAAAATTATATCCTTAAGGGAGGAAGGGTATATTTTTGGGATATAGTGAATGCTCAAAGGCTTACAGAATATACTTTCTAGGATTCAAGAAGATCGACATCAGCAGGGACGTAACATTTGATGAAGATTTAGCCTACAACAAATCCAGAAAGAGACCTACTGAAGACCCTAACGAAATAGAAATACCTAGAATACAAGATACAACTATGAATGATGCAACTCAAGAAGAAGATCAAGAAATAGAAGAACCCCAGGAACCTGTGGATCCACCCCAAGAAAATAACCCTCACAAGAGGAAACCTGCATGGGTACAAGAGGTTATCCAAGGTGCAGAAAGATATGGGGCTCTAGAAGAAATACACAGAGAAAGGAAAAGAACTAGGTCCTGCATCGGCTATGTATCCCTATTGTGTGACTTCATTGATAAAGAACCTTCCAATAATGAAGAAATGGTAGAGAAGAATGAATGGAAGGATGCTATGATCAAGGGGTACCGGTTGATCATGAAGAATGATGTTGGGATGTTGTCCCAAGACTAGAGGAGAAATCTGTCATGACTTCCAAGTGGATCTACAAGATCAAGCATGCTGCAGATGGTAGCATAGTGAAATATAAAGAAATATTTGTGGCTCGTGGCTTATCCTAGAAATACGGGATAGATTATGAAGAGACTTTTGCACCTGTAGCCAGATACACTTCCCTCAGATCAGTACTTACTCTAGCTGCATTAATGAAATAAAAGATACACCAAATGGATGTCAAGACTACTTTCTTGAATGGTGTAGGGAAGAGGAAGTGTATGTGGAGAAGACACTCGGTTTTGAGACACATGACAAGGAGACTCATGTGTGTAAATTGAAGAAATCCCTGTACAGTTTGAAAAAGGCACCCATGACATGGTACGACATAATTGATGGATTCCTATACAGTTTGGGCTTTACCAAGAGTAAAGCAGATTCCAACCTTTACTACAAGGTTGAAGAAGGGAACCCAATGATACTCCTACTATATGTCGATGACCTGTTTGTAACAGGTGAAGATGGGTTGATTGCTGATACAAAGAGGAAGCTTGCTTCTGAGATTGAGATGAAGAACTTGGGTATGATGCACTACTTTCTAGGCATGGAGGTGTGGTAGAATGTGGATGGAATCTCCCTGGGACAAGGGAAGTATGCATTAGAGATCTTGAATAAGTTCAGGATGATGGACTGCAAGGCCATGACCACACCTATGGCATCGAACTTGAATCTATTAAGTGATGCTTCATTAGAGTCAATTGATGCAATGATGTATCATTAGATGATTAGGTCCTTGATGTACCTGACGAATACAAGACCAGATATTTTCTTTGTTTTGAACACATTGAGCCAGTTCTTGACAGATCCTTGACATGTTCACTTGATCGTTGCAAATCATATTCTGAGGTACCTAAAGGGTATAGTTGATTATGGGCTCAAGTATGAGGCGAATCAGAAGATTAACCTGGAGTGTTATGTTGATTCAGATTGGGCAGGAAGTGCTATTGATAGGAAGAGAACTTCAAGGTGCTGCTTCAGTATGGGATCAGGTGTGATCTCTTGGTTTAGAAGAAAGAAATCATACGTGCAGGCACTAAGTACAACTGAAGTAGAGTATGTCGCAGCTTGTTCAGCTAGTTGTGAGGTAGTGTGGATAAGAAATCTACTATCTAATTTGTTTGATCTCCAGTTGGATGCTACTTGTATATATTGTGACAACCAAAGTAGTGTGAAGTTGTCGGAGAACCCGGTGTTCCACGACAGTGTTCCATGACAAGTCGAAGCATATTAAGATCAAATATCACTATATCAGGGATATGGTGCAGAGAGGAGCAGTGAATCTTGGTGTTCTCCAGATCGAGGTTCCCTCCAAAGGGAAGTGATGAGTCTGTGAGCCCTTCTAACATGGATGTAGGATTGGTTCCTCCCATGGTCAGATATAAGTGTAGAGCCATTTTGACATGAATGTTGGATAGGTTCCTCTCATGGTTAGATGTAAGTGTAGAGCCCTTCTGACATGAATGTTGGATTGGTTCCTCTCATGGTCAGATGTAAGTGCATATCCCTTCTGACATGAATGTTGGATTGGTTCCTCTCATGGTCAAATGTAAGTGCATATCCCTTCTGACATGAATGTTGGATTGGTTCCTCTCATGGTCAGATGTAAGTGCAGAGCCCTTCTAACATGAATTTTGGATTGGTTCCTCTCATGGTCAAATGTAAGTACATAGCCCTTCTGACATGAATGTTTAATGGTTCCTCTCATTGTCAGATGTAAGTGCAGAGCCCTTCTGACATGAATGTTGGATTAGTTCCTCCCATGGTCAACTGTAAGTGCATATCCCTTCTAACATGAATGCTGTATTGGTTCCTCTCATGGTCAAATGTAAGTGCAGAGCCCTTCTGACATGAATGGAAGATTGGTTCCTCTCATGGTTAGATGTGAGTGCTGGGCCTTTATGACATGGATGCAAGATGTGTTCCTCCCATGGTCAGATGTGAGTGTTGGGAGTGCATTTCTAACATGTATGCTATATGTGTTCCTCGCATGGTCAGATGTAAGTGTTGGGCATGCCTTTCTGACATGTATGCTAGATGTTTTCCTCGCATGGTCAGATGTAAGTGTTGGGTGGACCTTTCTGACATGGATCCTGGATGTGTTCCTCCCATGGTCAAATATAAGTGCTTAAGAAGATGAATACCTACATGAAGGCTAGGCCTACAACCAGCATGAAAAATGGATGGCTCTATCGAACTTCCTATGACGAGAAGAATTGAAAGATATCTCTAGTTGATAGAGATAGCGGAAGTAGTGATGATGATCCAGCTTTGATGATGATCCAGAGAAGAAGACTTGTGCTTATGTATTGTGTCAAGAGAATACCTTCCTAGTTAAGAGGGAGTGTTTATGTATTTGTAACTTTGGAATGTATTCACTTGTATATTTTATGTATTGTACCTCAATGTTCCCATCGGAAAGTATTTGTAATGTAATTAAGTCATGTCATACCCCGATGTTCCTATTGGGAGAATCAATAATGTAAACAAGTCATGTAAAGTCATAGAGGGTAACCCTCCTTATTGTTCAAGGGTTAAAGTCCCCACTGTATTGGGGCACTAGGGTATTAGACTCTCCTAGAGAAGTCGGCCCTGGTAAGTTATTTTCAAGTCGACAATTAGTATAAATAGAGAGTGAGCCTCTCTATTTATCACATAGTGAATCACACTCACTTGTAGTGCATGAGTGAGAGAGAAGAAGCTGGGATAAGAGAGATAACAACTATTGGTGATCATATTACTATCTTTGTGTTTTACTGCTGCCATTGGTTCTTATTCTATCTTTGAGGAAGTTGTGGGGTTTTATCCTTTATGGTTTCCCTGAGGAAAATATTTGTGTCCATTGTCTCTTGTGATTGATTGATGTGCATATTATTCTCTCAGATAAGATCCTAAGATAATACTGTCTAATTGATAAAAATATAACAACACGAAAAAAAACACATTAATCAGGAAGTGAAATTATATATTGAGTGGCCAAACAGACCATAAATAAAACCAACATGGAATATAAAATGGCTTATAAGTATGTATACCTCAGTTTTAGTCTTCAAACTTACATGAGAGTCACGATTCTTATATTTTCATACATCCATCTCTAAAGTCTCTTCTTGAACAAAATTTGAACCCTACTTCCATCATTTCTCCTACTTTTATCCCTTTTCAACTAAAGTAGTTCCATAACTGTCATAACTAACTTCTAGGTCTGAATTCGAAATAGTTACAAAAGTGATTGTATATTAAAGATAACAAAAAAATTAACTATAAAAAACTAAACTACTTGACACATGGCCACTAGAAAGTATTCATAAATTCTTAGAAGCTTTAGCCAACATAGCAATCCCTTCCAAAGCATGAGACTGCTTATTGCTTCACTCCTGTTCTGTCTCTAAACTTCTAACTCTCTTTAATAACTCTGCATTCTGCTCGCTTAGATTTTGAAATTTTTGGGTTAATTCTTCAGGCTAACTTTGGATCTCCCTTTTCCTCTTCAGCACCTCTTTGGACACAGTTATTAGCTCATGATAGTGTGTGTTGATATCATCCAAATATTCTCTTAGTATTCTATTGGTCATTACCAGTCTATCATTAGATTCATTTAGAAAACAAATATGAGATTTGTGTTGTTCCATAGTTTTCTTAAGGTTCTCAATTTATGATTCTATGTGCCCTCCTCCCTATAATGTAGAACCTTGATTTGATAAGCATGGGATGTCAAACTTTTTAAAAATCAAGTCATCTTCTTTCCCATCTTCCAATGATTCTTGTACAAAATGAACTTTTGAAGACATACCCTATTCAATACTGAAAGTAGTTTCCTTTTCTGAAGCTTTATGTCTTCCTTGCACTGGTTCTAATGAAACTGAATGCTCTTCCTCAATGTAGACTTACTGAGGGATTAAAACTTTTTCACTCTCCATATCCTCTTAAGTTGAAGAATCCTCGATCACTTTAATCTTTTCTTTCTTCAATTTAGGGTTCAATATCCTCTTCATATTTAACCTAAGTTTGTTTTTATCCCTAGTCTTGGGCCTCCACTTTGATTCTCTCATCTGTAAAATTGATTTTTTCTGACCTTTAACTTCTAAACCTTGCAAAACTTTATCCTTTAAATTAGCTTCAACAAAAACTTGGGTTGAGCTTTGCTGTATACACATAGAACTCTGTTTTTGATTTATTAAACCCATACATTTCTTATGTTTTGAAACAACTATCTTTTCCCTTTTATGATTCTCCAAAACTTGATCCTGGTCGCCATCCAATGTTTCTATTCCATCTTCATCCATAGGTTCTTTGAATTCCTGACCTGAACTATTCTCCTAAACATTATCCTGCACCAGATCATCAATTAACTCTTTCTTGAACCTTTTAACAAAACCAAACTGTTTATTCATCAGGATTTTCTTTACTTGGTCCTCTTCTTCAGTAATAAAGCCTAACCATAATAGGAAATGGTCCCAAATCATGTTCTCCCTCTGCAAGACTGTGCAAATAATTAACTTTATCAATCCTTGGTGAAATACAGATTGGTGTGTATGGTCAATATGCCCCTTAATTATGATAGACATCTTTTGGGGACTCTTTAAGAGGAAAAAAGGCAACTTCATTTTTGACTACTGGTTCAGATGTTGTAAAAACCTAATATGGTATTTAAATACTAGAGCAAACCTTTCATCGCATGTAACATAGCTCTGCACAATCCTAATAGCTTTCTTCCATTCAGGTTTGAATTTGTCCAAATGAACTCCTTTTCCTCGATCTAGGGCTTCAATCTTTGGTAACAAGAAATCTGTTGGGTCAAAGCTGAAAGGGATATTTTTAAACCATAATTCTCCCTCTCTTGATACACCTATAGCTTCAACAATTTATTCCTCTGTTAATTCAAACTTAAGAGTATCGAATGTTACAGTAATTTTGATATAATTCTGGGCAAAATGGTATGAAACCTCTGGGTTGAAACCTGTGATATTTTCAAAGAAATTGAACCAACCCGCCCTTTTAAATAATGCTGCACATTCTGGAAAATTATTTTCCGAACTCGTATAAATAGGTTCATACCTGTAAGTATTTCCACTCTCCTTCATATCTACACTGTAATATAGCTTGCATGCTTCTTTAGGAAGTTTCAAATATTTTCAACCTCCTTCTCTATAGCAGTAAACTCATAACCAAAACTAAATCGTTACAGTCAAGACCACAATTTTCTCAATGATCTATACACCATGAAATCGTGACAGTCCATGATTTTCTCAATGATATTTACATCTCTTCATACATCTATCATGATTAGGAACTCAAATTATGAACAAGTGTCATGATGTCTTCGACAGGTGGATGAAAAACTTCCATTATATTCGATTGTCCTCAGCTGTAACGACCATGATTAAGCACCACTCTTTCCAATGATTTGGGATTCCTGTAGCGCCTTATTGCATTAACCCTAATTTTTGTGCTACAGGAATGTTCTCATGAAAATTTTGACAAAGAGCTCAAAATCAATGGTTGGACTTTAAATATAATTCTTGGAATAAATTTTAATATAAGAGTTTTCAGACTTCAAAAGATATATAACACCTAATAAGCCACAAAGAAAACTTTAAAATGAAATAAAATAAACTAAAGCAACTATAACCTAAAAAACCAAAACAAAATGTATTTAACATTATTAAACTTTTAAAACAAACTCAAAAATGAAAAGTAATAGGAAATTTTTTTTTTTCAAAGAAAACAACATACATAGACTAGGAACAATATTCAGCCTCAAAATCTGGCTCCTGCTGTGGGATGAAAGCCTCCTTGTGAGGTTTCAAGAACCTGTAGACCATTTCCTTCTGTGATCTCAACTGAAACTGCCTGTTATTCTGCAAAAATTCCATTGGGCAATTGGAGTCTTTATTCAACTTATCCCACACCGATATATAGAATGAATGACAACTCTTTTAGCTTTAGTAACTGTAAAAATGTTTGAGGAATCGTCCATTCAATAGATTGGACAATACTTCACCTTCCATAGTATGCAGTATGAAGGTATTATTTTCCAGAGTTTTGAAATCATAAAACGACCCAGCCACAAATTGTCAAATTTTCCATGCTTACCTTTTTTCTCTTTTCTGGCATCCCATCTAAGTACCGTGTCTCTACAATAAAATGTATCTTCTTTTACTTTCTTGTCAAATCTTTCCTTAATCTTTTTCCTGTAAATTTGAGCTTTTTCATCTAGAGCTTCATGTTCCCGCTGCAATTCAATCAATGAGAAAATTCTTCTTTGAATATCATTAGGCTCTTCTTGACTATCCTGCAAAAAATTGATTATTGGAATACCTAATTAGATTGGAAAAACAACATCAGTTCCATACACTAACAGAAAAGGAGATGAACCAATGGCTTTCTTGGTGGTTATTCTATCAGCCCAGAGTGCATACTTCAACATTGAATCCCAAGATCTCTTGTTACGACTTAACAATTTTCTAATACTCTGAATGATGTTCTTGTTAGTTGATTCTGCCAATACATTATCCTAAGGGTAATAAGGTGTAGAATGCTTCAAAACAATCCCATTTTTCTCACAAAATGTAACCATATATTTAGACTTGAAATCCTTAGCATTATCAGTCAACAATTTCTTAGGACATCCAAATCTACTCAAAATATTTTCTTGAATAAAATTAATGATTACCTTATCAGTTGCATTTTTTGTAGGAATGGTTTCCACCTATTTTGTGGAAAAATCAGTAGCTATAAGTATCCTTTCACATGCCCCAATTTTGCAAAAAACAATTTAATGATATTTGAGGAACATTGTGTTAAATTTAATGCTAAGCTGTAATTGATGACCCAGTGGGGTCAAGAATATTTAATGTAAATTTAGAATATTTTATTTATAAATAAATAAATGATGAGACAACAACTTCGGGAAGCTGTTAAAAGAGCGTTTATTGGTTAATTGGTGGAGGAGACTGGGTGGAGAGCAAACTGACAAGTGGCAGCATCCTCAAACCACTTCCAACTGTTGCAAATGGAAACTTCCCTATATTTGTATTCATGATTCCCCAAGAAAGTGGAATCAGAGCAGGTGGCTCATTAAATGAAAACAGACCCAGAAGACCTAGGCATCTCTATAAAATTTCCCATTGAAGAGAGCTAAGGCTGCTCATTCTAGAGGGGTGATCATTCAGGGTGAATGAATTTACTCAAGAGAAATTCAATGGAGGGGATTACTTAAGTGTGTTTGAGGGGTTAACTGCTGAGACTGAACTAGTTGCAGCTTCTAAGCTGAAGTTCATACTGCTGAGAGCAGATTTTGATTACTAAGGTAATTGGACCAGTCAGGTGACAGAGGTCTTACAGTTGCATTCTCCACCTATTTCTCAACCAAGAAGACTAGGAACAAGCTCGAGGGTCTTGAGGAAACGTTGTCTGAGAGCTCTCCAGGGGTTTGGTTGGGAGGAACAACCTCCTTAAGCTGTTGTCATCTTGTCCTCAACAGGTTCTATTTTATTTGTTTACTGTATTTAGTTAGATATTTCTTAGTTTTTCTACTATAGGCATGTTAGTATTTTAGGTTTTATGAAGGAAGAATAACTAAGTAATGTTGGATTCAGTAAAATTACAGATTATATTAGAAATATAAATGATTATGTGATAAGTGAAACAGATAGAATTAAAATTCCAAAGCTGTATTTTTCCACACCTAACTCAGGTCATACTCTAGTACAGCTGGATTGCTTAGGTGAATGAAATGATTCTTTTATTTGAATGAGAACAATAATTAGATTTTACTTCATTTGTTTATGAAACTTACTAAATAGCAGTGCTAAGTATTGTCTTTATTTATTTACTTCGGCTAACTAAATAAAAGCAATAGGTATGAAAGAGAACAGTAAATATTATTATTATAAAAGTAATTCCAATATTAGTATTCTGTTAAAATATAGATATTATAGTTTAACATAAGCAAAGTAAGTAGATTAGCATCAAACATATAACTGTAAGTCATATCTTCATCCATTATCCTATTTTTTTAAATAGAGTTAAGAATGTAGAAACAAGGACATTATAAAACTGTAGGGTTATACAATAATTTAACCCTTAAAAAGCCGAGTTCTAGAATTAAATAATATCTCATAAACAACGCTTTAAAATTCATTATATTAAAGAGTATTAATAAAGACATTACATATGTAAATTATAGACAGATAAACCAGTAATAGTTAACCATTTGCAAATATAAAATCCTTATTCAAGGATAGGCTTATAGACTGTAGAGTTGAAGGGTCAAAACCCAAGCCTTCTATTAAAACCGAATATGTACAAAAGTCTTTTATATTAAAACTGTAACAAGATACATTACTGACAGGAAAAGTAAAACCTAGCTCACTTTACAACCCGACTGTTTCCATAGTCTTCATTTTACTAAGTTCAATGAAAAAAGAAAAACTGAAGTAACACTTGACAGAGGTTGTTAAGCATCTCTGAGCTCAGATATGGGCTCTTTTTAAATCATAAACAAAAGCATTTACATTGCTTAATCCGTAAGGCTGAAACTTCATATCAAAACCACATTTACATCATGGCTTCAAGATCCTGTGTTACCCAGCAAAGTATCGCGAGGGTTTTAGTTCAAACATGGATATACTTTAACAAACTAAAAATCATAACAAACATAGAACCAAGCCATGTATCCACCCATAGGAACCACTTCCAACAACCCAAATCACATGCGGGGAGAACCCTTGATGGGACCGGGGCTTACTAGATGGAAGCCCGCGAAAATAACTGGTGCACGAGCTTGATTTTCCACCTGTATCCTGGAGCTGGTAGCAGGAGCCTGCAAAACAATTTTAAAACAACATTTAAACTCTGTTACTTAAAATGGTAAAAACCCTAATAAGGTAAATCGATTGTAAAGAGGAAATGAGTAAGGTAAATTTTTACCTGTGCACTGAAAGTCGAAGCTGAGAAGAAATGGCTACACCAGCTCTATAGCACTGAACCAAGAAGCAAGAAAATCTTAAAGCCAACTCTACAATAGAGACAGCAAGGAGACGGACTCAAGTTCACAATGCAAAAGCAATGGACGAGCAGTTACAAGAGTAATACCATTACAGGATTCGAGCCACTTGAAGAAACCATCAATCACTTTCACAGTGTATTCTTCACTTACAGAAGAAATCAAACCATAAACCACGATACCAAGATTCACATTACAACATTGCAAACTAAAATGCCCAACGAACAAGGAGGTTGCAGGCCTCTCATGGCCGCAAATCTCACAACTCGTCCAGTAAGGAGGAAAACCCTTGGACCAAAAAAGCAAAGGAGTAGGGTTACAACATTATAAGTCAACCAACATATGGAGGAGGCCCTGTCCACGTGCCCTTCCAAAAATCTCAACAAGTGTGGGTCGAGTTCTAATGTCAATGCTGCACAAATGTTTTTGAAACTTATCATTGCCAATACCTTTTAATGTATGATTTCCAATAATCATGCCATCGATTATAATAAACTAGTTCATATGATTGCTAATAATATCAATCCTGCCATTGAATATATTATGCCATGGAAACTAGTGTAGTATTGGATTAAAAACTTATAAGGTTTGTTTGCAATCGTTTTGACTATAATATAGTAGTTGATAGGTAGGTAATACTACCTTAGGATATAAGTTAAGTTAATTGTTATAGCTTAATACTGTTAGATTATAAATCAACATAGTATTATAACATTGAAATAATAATTGTATCATGGTTATAAGTTGACTACTATGAACACAACTTGTTTACTAGCTGTTCCAAGAAAATATTCATACTTGCAAACAAATCGAACAAGTTTGGTATTGTTTTAGAACTAGTAAAAGAAAATAGGGTATACATATGATTTAGTTATGGATTTTTATAAACTGGAAAAGCCTTAAACTTCACCACATAAAATCTTGATGCTGATAAATGAGGGAGTCTTCAAGAAGGCTGAAGACTAACTTTATTTAGAGAGTTTCTCTTAAGAAGCTAATCACTCATTGTAAACTTTACAATCGAAAAACATAGGAACATGTTCATGCATAAAGAGAAGTACACTTGAGTATTGAAGTAAAAATAGCTGCAAGATCACTAATCAGTCGAAGTAAATACGAACCAAAACCATGAGCTCTATGCTCACTATGGAAATCTATAAATGACCATGTACTATAAATTTGTAAAAGATAATCATCATACGATTGAAGGAACCTTGGTAAGAACTTACTCTTTTAAAAACATTGATTATGTTATGATGAAAGGTCATTATGGCCTTAGTTATAAACATTGTCATAGATTCAGAACGACAAAAGAAAATTTACTTTACCTCTTCGGAGACTTGCAGCTTAAATAATCTTCTCTTATACTAGCATCTTAATATGCTAGGAAAGTACTTTTCTTGACGTAATTTAAAATAAACACCTACATGAACTTACGCTTACCTGCGAAACCTATAAGAACCAGTAGTCCATTTGAGTTAGCAGAACGCTAAGTAAGCCCCGATATCAAACAAGATTTCTCACCTACTTGACAAAAGTAAATCATTAGTATATCTAGCAGTAACTAAATGCAAGTCCTATTTCTAACTCGGTTGACAATTAAAGCTGTTAAGTCAGTAATAAAATTAACACAGGTGTTTAAGATTTCATCCTTCATGTTCAGATTTATTTTATTGAAACAAACCCTTAACTTTTGTTAAACTGTTTCAATTTCCGCTAACCGCTAGCAGTTACTAATCTGCGGACTTAAAGACATTTTATGTCATTTTAAAAAAAAAATATTTTTTACGAAATTTTGGGTTATTACATATCCATTTATGTTTCCCAGAAGAAGGAGGATTGATTTCACCTATAAAATCCAGACCCCACCACTGGAAAGGAGAATCTACCATAATAGGATTCAAAGGTAGGGACACAAGTTTTTGTTTTCCAACAAACTTTTCACATTGAATACAAGCTCTGACCTACTGATAAACATCAGAAAACAAAGAAGGCCAGTAGTATCCAGAGCTTAGAATTTTATAAGCAGTGGATTTCCAATATTTGTGGCCTCCACAGACTCCCTCATGTAATTCTGAAATAACTTCTTCAATTTTAGGCTTCTCCAAATACCTAAGCAATACTCCTCCTGGATATTTCCAATGTAACTGTTGATTTGCTAAACAATATTTGGTGGCCTTCAACTTTAGTGATCTAGCTATTTTCTTGTCCAAATGCAAAGGACACTGCAAATGAAATAAAAAATAAATTTTATTAGCATACCATTCTGATTCTACATACTTATCCATGATCTTCTCTTTACCTTGCTCTATTTTCCACTCTTCCTCTATTGAATGTTCTTCCATCAAATGAAGACCAAGGGCTTCAGAATTTGAATCAGCCAATAGTTTGTCCAAGCCCTATCCTTTTACTAGCTTAGTAGGTTTAATTTCCACATCATACTCCATAATTTTCACAATCCATTTCCCCCGCTTTCCTTCACTGTATGGATGGGTTAAAATATCCTTAATAGCAACATTAGGTATATAAGCAATGATCTTTGAATGTAGAATATAAATCCTAAAAAATTCCAATGCCTTTACCAATGAATATGCTTGTTTCTCCAGTGTACTGTATTTCAATTTTGAATCTCTAAGAGTCTTACTAAAGAAAGAAACAGGTTGCTCTAGTCCATATGTATTATTTTGTAATAGAACAATAGCTATTGTATCCTAAGATGCAAAAGAAAATTTCAAAAAGTATTTTGGAAAGTCTGGGCTTATCAACACTGGTGCTTCTATAAGAGCTTGTTTAATTTTCTCAAATGAAGCTCTGGCTTTTGCTATCCACTTCAGCTGTTGGTATTTCCTTAACATAGTTGTTATTTTCTTTATTGTTTCAGCAAAGTTTGGAACAAACCATCTCATGGAATTTTTTTTATCCAATAAATGACTGAACATCCTTCTTACTCATTGGAAGACTGGTCTTTAAAATAGCTTTGACTCTTTCAGGATCTATTCTAATTCCATCTGCTGAAACTAAATGTCCTAAAAGATTACCCTCATGAACAAAAAAATGTGACTTCTTTGGATTTAATGACAGTCCAAACTTCCTACACTTCAAAAAAGTTTGTTTGAGATGTTTTAAATGATCTTCGTCAGATTGAGAAAAAACAGTAATATCATCTAGATAAATTACTACAAATTTTTCCTTTTTCCCAACAAAATCTATATCCATAGCTCTTTGAAAGGTCGCACCAACATTCATCAAACCAAATGGCATCTTGTCATACATGAATGTATCCCAGGGTGTAGTGAAGGTTTTTTTCTCCCTGTCATCCGAATGCATAGAAATTTGATTGTAACCTGAGAATCCATCCACCATCGAAATTATCTGGGCACCTACTACTTTTTGCAAATTTTGCTCAATATTGGGCAGTGGATAATTATCTTTCACTGAAGCTCTGTTTAAATTACGAAAATACACACATAACCTTATCTCTCCATTCTTTTTTTGGACTGGAACCAAATTTGCTACCCAAGAATATTATCTGAGTGGAACAATTATCTTTGCATCCAATAATTTCTTAATTTATGTTTCTATGACTGGAAACAAAGCTGGATTAATTCTTCTTAATTTCTGTCTAAAAGGTTTCACATTTGGTTTTAAAGGAACCTTATGGTGAATAATGTTGGTATCATAGGTTTTTAAATTCTCATAAGACTAGGAAAAGACATCAACATATTCCTTCAATAATTTAATATACTTGTTCCTTTGTTCAACTGAGAGTTTTTTTGAAATTTTCACCATCTTGGGCTGCTCTTCTGTGCCAATGTTACAGCTTATAACATTCTCTTTTGAAGATTGCATGACTGGTTTTATTAGAGTATCATCTTTAGAAAAGATCCTTTCAAGGGGTACCAAACCCCTAGGAATAAAATTTCCCTTCAACTCAATAATCTTATGCCCTGCAATTGCATTCTCTGAATATTCATCAACATTCTCAACTTCATCATCCTGATCTTGATCAATCAATGAATTTGAAAAATCTCTAGTTAACTCGAAAAACCTTTTGATTTCCAAATCATCTTCAACAACTCCATTGTCTGATATTATCAAGTACTGAAGGTCTATATCTGATTTCAATTGGATAATTTAACTGGGTCTATTTTGGAATTTTAAAATGTGTTGTTGCACCTAATGCAAGTGAATTAGTTGTTTGATTATGATACTTGGCAATGAAGGAAATATTAAATGCTATAAATTAATTATCAATCATATCCCACACTTCGTTTCTGTATACCTTCAACACATCCTGTTTTACTTGATATTTGTCCCTAACCTGTTGGACAACTAATTCGGAGTAGCCATAAAAATAAATCTACTGAATGCCCAGGTCCTTAGCATCTCTTAAGACAAGTATGAATGCGTCATACTATGTTGTGTTATTTGTAGTCACAAATTCCAACTTGTACATCAAACTAATCATCTATCCACCAGGAGAAATCAAAACAATGTCAAATCCTGCTCCTTCCTTGGATGAGGAGCCATGAAAATACATTTTCCATAACTCATCCTTTTGTACAACAATACATTTGATTGGATTTTCCTTTTCTACATGTAACATACCACTTGTATTGTCATCACTGAAATGTAGCATACAAGACCCCAAATCTTTTTCTACAGCATAAAGTGGATGGTTTGTTGGGTTCTTATCATCTGTGACAATATAAGAATATTGTAATTCCCTATACAATCTCCTATTTTCTCCTCCAAAAATAGGAATAGTTGCATATAATAAATCCATTTGTAATGTATCGCCTACCTTCTTTTCCCAATACCTTGAAAGTAACATTCCAAACTTAGGAGTAATATCAGTAACCACCACATCCATAATGACACTTTTCATAGGTAATTGAGTCAAATTTACCACTAGATCCTTAATCACTCCTAGGCATTTAACAACTCTAGAATCAAATGCATATAAGTCATGATATGGTTTTGTGATACTCAAACCAAGAGCCTCCATGAATGATTTAGGAATCAAATTGTGAGAAGCTATAGAATCCAATAAACAGTTGTGACTCATTTGATTATGAACGGTTAGAGTTATATAAAAAGGTGGAGAGAATTTGAATCATTTTCAGTCTTATCAGCTAGGGAAGAACCAATAAAGATTTTAGGATGTTCTTCTTAGAGATTCATAGTATCTGAAGGTATTTGTCTAGTAGTTGAACTCATCATTTTAAGAATAGGATCTCTATAGCAGGGATTCTTCATCAATTCAGCAAAAGGTACTGGAATCTTGATCTTACATAGTTCATTCTCAAAATTAAAAGTTTGCACATTCCTGTTCACTTCTTCAATCTTTGCATTCTTATATTGGTCACCATGATTATGTCTCTTCTTCTGGGTTTGATTTGATGACTATTTAGGAGGAAGAGCTGTCTTCTTTTTAGGAATCTAAGAAACCTTCTTTGGACCAGACCTCAAGTTAATAGAAATCTTAGTTTCAAATTGACATATATCAGCTGAAACTTCAGGACCAAAATCACTTTCTATTTGATAAATACTTGCATTAAAAAACTCAGAATTTCGATAATCATGTTCAGTTAAGAAACCCTCTGATACTAATTCCCCAAAGTAATTCAAATCTTGATTTGAATCTTCATACCGTGAAACCTCACCTTCCTTAATTTCATCAGCTACATTATTTTGAAGCGGAGGAGGAACTTTTTGATCTTCATTCTCCCGTCTTTCCCTCTGAATGTCATTGTTTCTTTGTTCTCTAGGGATAAATCTAGGAGCAAATGGGCTCCTAAATTGATTAGGATTCCTTTCTCCCTCTTGTGAAGGCTTATTTGAATTCTTTTCTAACTCCAACTTATTTATTTTTGCTGTTAAATTTTTTACTAACTTGGCCTTTTCATGTATTTTTCTATCTGCTATCGATGATGTAGAAGCTGGTTGAATCACCTCCTTTTTACCCTTTTGGCCATATATTTGATGATATGAATGTTCTTTGAGTCTATTTGAAGCTAAAATGTTTAATTCCACTTCCAATGTAGTCTCCTGCATGTTTAATAAAGTGAATGGCCTTCTTTCTCTTGTTAGAATAATCAACCCATAGTTACCTACCTTAGACATTAATTAAATCATTTTTGTCTTATTACCTAGTCTCCTAGATTCCACTCTATGCTAGTTTCCTTCTACATGTCTTAGAAGTCAACACTCGCTAAAAATGAGTCATGGAGCGCTTGAGAAACCTCCTAGAAACCATATTTAGCATGTCTTCTTTATTCCATATCCTCCAAAGCGCATATCTACTTTTTCTGAAAAGCTGCCTGTTTTATTGAGAATTAAGGCCAAAGGAAAAGCTAGACTAGGTGTAGTTGATTTGTTTTTTTCCCACGTCATCCTCCCTCATTTTCTCCTAATAAAAGAATTTATGAGTTGTCTTTCCATCCCTCATAAACTTTCCTACTTGAATTAGCTAATTTGTGAGCATCTTGATGGATTTGGAAACTGCTTTATGCACCTATGGGGGATTTGACTAGATTTAGTAAGTCTACTTTTTGACCTTTTTGAATGGTACCCTTATGCATTTAAATATCTCATGTAATTATATATTTCAGTATCCTATTACTTAACAAGGTTGGCTATTGTACACTTATTCAATACAAATTAGTGTTATGCTCCAATTTTAGTCTCCTTTGATGTTAATTTTGCATGTTTGATTAGCAATTTTGTGAGTGTAATTGTTCTATCTCTTGGGTTCAATTTCCACATGGTATCATAGCCTTTGTAGATATATTTCTCTCCTTCCATATTGCTATTACAGGTTTGACATCTTGACTGGGAGCATATTCTGCTGATTGAAGGGCATAGTTTCTGAGTTATGGACCAATCTCAGAAGATCATCTTGACTCCATTCAATTTATTTGAGTGGAAAGCTAAGATGGAGATATTTTTGAGAGAGAAAGGTCTCTATTGGGTGACTATGGTGATTGAGGTAGAGCCCAATGTAGCTGCAAATAAAATCAAATGGCACAACAGGAGGGATGAGGCCTATGGTCTTTTGTGTCTAAGCATTTCAAGAGACCTCCTCTTCCATCTTGATGGATTGACATCCCCGAATGAAGTGTGGGAGAATATTGTAGAGATTTTTGGTAATATAGATGAGATGAGAGGACATCAAATCGAGAATGAGTTGCTCTCCTTGAGTCCCAGTAGCTTCGAATCCTTGCAACTCTATTTTTCCAAGTTTAAAGCCCTTATTTTGCAGCTAAAATAGTGTGGGATCGAAAAGAAGGAAGAAAAACTAGTTTTGGCCATACTCTCGAAGCTTGGCCCTAACTATTCAGTGTTTTTTTTGACCTTCCATGCCACCAAGTTGACATCTCGAGCCTAGAAGATGCCTAAGCTTGCAAAGTTCATGGAATCCCTCACACAGGAACAAGATAAGTTGGTGATGATGGGCACCATCAAACCTTCCAAAAACCAACCTTTTGTTGTTGGATATTCGAGGGTGGATTCAAAAAGCAAGAAAAAAGATAAAAATCCACTTGAGCAAAAGAGAGACAAGAACAAGTCTGAAGAGGAGCCCCAAGGTTCCAAGAAGAACTTCCAGAAGAAGAAGAACATAGAAGAAATGAGCAAGTGTGCATACTACAGTAAGGGCTATCATCCTGAGATCTCTTGTATGAAGAAGCAAATTGACATGTTGACCCAAATCCTGGAGAAGAATAACATATCCCTTCCTGATTGCTCAAAGAAGAGGGAAGGAGGATCAAATTCAGAGGACAGAGAGAGAGTACATGCCTTGGTTGCTGGCACATCAAGCTCACCTAGCTTCATCATTGACTCTGGAGCTTCTATACATATGGTTTTGACAAAAGAGGCATTCTCCTCTCTTGACATGTCAAAAGGTCCACCAATAGTTTTGGGAGATGACTCTCTCACTGACAGTTTGGGGAAAGGAAGGATTGATCTTGACCATGTTAAGTTCAATAATGTGTTGTATGTTCTAGGTCTTGCCTCTAATCTCTTATCAGTGTATCAGATGACTCACACTAGGTCTCCAAATAAATTCATCTTCTCCCCTGATGATGTTAAAATCACTGAGATTTCGAATGGTAAAGTCATAGCAAAAGGTGTTGTTGATCACACTTCAAAGGTATACATGTTTTCCCATTTTCTATCCTACTCAAACCCCTCTGCTCTTCTGATTCATGGTAATGAGGCAAGCAATCTTTGGCATGAAATATTTGGCCATATTAACTACAAGTATCTTTCTGATTTGAGTGAAAACGATATGGTCATAGGGTTACCAAAGATTAAGTTTTCCAAGGGAGTCTGTCAAGGTTGTATCCTAGGAAAAAACCTAGAGCACAAATTTGAGAGAGCTAGTCATGAGAGAACCTATGCACCTCTTGAGTTGATCCACAGTGACATTGCTTGTCCATTTCCTCATATGTCCATGATTTAAGCCAAATATGCACTGACCTTCATAGATGAATTTTCTAGGTATTGTTGGGTTTACTTCCTAAAGCATAAGACTGAAGTTTTTGACCTCTTCAAAGTCTTTAAAGCCTTGGTTGAAAACCAGTCTGGGAGGAAACTCAAGATCCTCAGATCTGACAATGGTGGTGAGTATGTCAAGTTTGAGTTCATTTAGTATTGTAAAGATGAAAGTATTCATATGCAGCATTCGATCCCTTACACAACATAGCAAAATGGTGTTGCTGAGAGAAAGAACAGGTCACTGAAGGAGATGGCAACCTGCATGATGGAGGCTAAGACTTTGCCACCAAATTTTTGGGCCCAGGCTATAAACTATGCATCCTACATCCAAAATAGGTTGCCTCATAAGCATATTGATGGTATGACTCCTTTCGAAGCTTGGAGTGGGCACAAGCCATATGTGACCCATTTCAGGATTTTTGGCTCAAAGGCTTGGGCTAGAATTCCAACTGAAAAGAGAAAGGATTTGTAGCCCCAAAGCCAAGAATTCCTATTTGATGGGTATTATAAAGATTCAAAAGGGTACAATATGATCAACTTGAGAACTAACAAAGCTTTCATTGAAAGAAGTGTCAGTTTCAAGAAGAGCCTTTAGTAGCAGTTGAAGTTGGAGAGTCTTCTTCACCACCAGATCCATTGATTGTAAGTGGAGAGACTAATGAGCTTGCTGATTCTGATATGTCTGATAGTGATGATTTGATTGCAGATCCAGTTCTACAAGACCAAAATGGGCAGAAAATACCATTCATGCAGCTGGGGAACTAGTTGGAAATCCTATTGACACTAGGAGGACTAGATCTCAGTTTGAGAGTGCCCTTTGTATGAAAGATCCTTTATTTGCTGAAAAGTGCTATCTGATGGTTGAATCAGATCCATAGACATATGAATATTCAACACATGATCCAAGATGGCAAATAGCCATGAAAGAAGAATTCAACTCACTCCAGAAGAACAACACTTGGGAACTGGTTGATCTTCCCCCAAGAGGAAGCTAGTTCAATGTAAGTGGGTTTTCAAGACTAAGTTTGCTGCTGATGGTTGACCTTTGAAATATAAGGCAATATTGGTAGCCAATGGATACTCACAAGCACCAGTGGCAAAGATGAACTCCATAAGGCTAGCTTTAGCCATTGCAGCTTCGAAGTAGTGGGAGGTACATCACATGGATGTGAAATGTGCTTTCCTAAATGGAGATCTCACTAAAGAGATTTACATGCAGCAACCTGAAGGGTTTGTTTCTAATCCAAATTTAGTGTGCAGGTTAAATAAATCATTGTATGGGCTCAAGCAAGTCCCCAGGGCTTGGTATGCCAAGATTGATGGCTTTCTGTTGTCATTGAGTTTTGTTCGATGCAAGTCTGATCCTAATGTTTATTTGAAGTTGATTCATGGTTCTTTGATGATTATTTCTTGTATGTGGATGACCTTCTGACTATAGGAAGTTCAAATAAAGAGATTGCCTCATTAAAGGATGCAATGAACCATGCATTCTCTATGACATATTTGGGATTGTTGAGCCAATTTTTGGGTCTCAAAATTGCTCAATCCCAACATGGAATCAAAGTACATTAGTCCAATTATGCCTTAGATTTTCTGAACAAGTTCAACATGAAAGATTTCAAGCCAAGCAATACTTCCTTCCTTTCAGGAGTTAATCTTGAAAAAGCAGGTTCTTCTCCTATGGTAAATAATACACTGTATAGGCAGTTGATTGGGTGTTTGCTTTATCTTACACACACTCGACCTGATCTATCTTATGCAGTTAGTGTGGCTTCAATATACATGGATCATCCTCATGAGATCCACTGGAGGGAAGCCAAAAGGATCCTTAACTTTGTTCAAGGAACAAGAACTCATGGGATCTTCTACAAAGCAAAATATGATCTTGATTTGATTGGGTTTACTGATAGTGATTGGGAAGGTGACAACACAGATAGAAAGTCAACATCAAGATATGTGTTCATTCTTGTAGAAGGACCAATCAGCTGGTCAAGCAAGAAATAGAGTGCCATAGCACTCTCATCTACATAAGCAGAGTATAGAGGAGTTGTAAATGTAGCAACTCAATGTTTGTGGTTGCAGGGAATACTTGGAGAATGTGGCTTCGAATCATAGTTTTCAACTATTATCTAATGTGATCATCAGAACACCATTCTAATTTGCAATGATCCAGTTCATAGAAAATGAACCAAGCACATTGATATCCACATGCACTACATCAGACAGCTTGTGCATGATGGCACCATTCATCTACTCTTTTGTGCATTTTCAGAACAAGTAGCAGACATCTTCACCAAAGTTTTTTGTGAGAAGAAATTCAGCAATATCAAATCACTGCTGGGGATTGTTGATAATGCTATGAGGCATGATTGATGACAAGATTTCCATTTTTTTTTTCCTGTCCATGTTTAAGGGAGGATTTTCCCACTGGGTTTTTTCCTCTTTCCTTGGTTGTATGGACAAGCAGTATGTAAAGGGTGACTAAGCCTTGTTGCTAGGCCCTATATTTTTATGATATTTACTCATAAATTCAGGCTTAAGGGGGGGTTTTAGAATAATCAACTTATAGTTACCTACCTTATACATTAATTAAATCATTTTTGTCTTATTACCTAGTCTCCTAGATTCCACTCTATGCCAATTTCCTTCTACATTTAAAAGACAACACTTGCTCAAAATGGGTCATGGAGCACTTGGAAAACCTCTTGGAAACCATATTTATCATTTCTACTTTATTCCAGATCCTCCAAAGCGCATATCTGCTTTTTTCTGAAAAGTTGCCTGTTTTATTGAGAATTAAGGCAAAAGGAAAAGCTAGACTAGGTGTAGTTGACTTGTTTTTTTTCCACATCATCCTCCCTCCTTTTCTCCTAATAAAAGAATGTATGATTTGTCTTTCCATCCCTCATTATCTTACCTACTTGACTTAGCCAATTCATGAGCATCTTGATGGATTTGGAAACTGCTTTATGCACTATGGGGGATTTGACTAGATTTAGTAAGGCTACTTTTTGAACTTTTCGAATGGCATCCTTATGCATTCAAATATCTCATGTAATTATATATTGCAGCAGCCTATTACTTCACAAGGTTGGATATTGTACACTTATTCAATACAGATTAGTGTTATGCTCCAATTTCAGTTTCCTTTCATGTTAATTTTGCATGTTTGATTAGCAATTTTGTGAGTGTAATTGTTTTATCTCTTGAGTTCAATTTCCACATCTCTTATATGCAATGAAAATTCATGATCAAAGGAATTTGTATAATTCAGCTTAGATAAAGTTTCAGAAGGTTTCATTTCAGTTGGGATCCTACCATACATCTTATTAAAGCGTTTAGAAAATTCTGCTATAGTTTCATCCTTTTTTCTTCTTAAAGCTCCAAATTCTATGATGTAATAGGTATGGTATTTAGTGTGTCCCCACTACCTCATAAACACCTCTTGTAGCTTCTCTATAAGAGTTATTGAATTGGATGTTAGTTTTCTGAACCATCTCCTTACCTCCCCATCCAAACTCTACACAAACATCCTCATCCACACATATTTAGCCTCAATATTTTGATTGTCTACATAACTAAGGAATGCATCCCAATTCTCTTCAGCAGTTGTCTCACCCTGACCATTAAACCTAGGTAAATACTTCTGATAATCTCCTCTTGGAAGAGCATTTAGAGGCAGAGGAATAATTAAAGGAGCATATCTAGCAGCTACCATTCTATCCATCATATCTAGAGGTTGAAGTCCTACCATTTTGGAGCTACTTTGGTTTGATGAAGGAAAGAGTTTATTTACTTTTCTAGAACCTGGTCGAAAAGGGATTTTACTGGTTTTAAACTGAAACAAGGGAATCTTACCAAGAGATTCAGTTTTTTCTTTTTTATAAGAATGTGGATTAGTAAAGACTTGAAAACTGTCAACTGGTATAGTAGGGATTGACCAAGATAGATTTTGTTTTTCCTCTTCTGAATGTGCAAAAGGTAATACTAAACCAAACTGATCAAGGGTACACAAAGAAGGAGAAGACTGAGATTTTTGAATTTTTCTTGCTTCTTTCAAAATCTGTTATGGGTCTGAGACACCCAAATGTAAAGGTGAAGTAGGGTTCCCTCTTGTTCTAATATTTCCAGTAGCCACTATGAACCACTACTTGGTGAAAAATTAGTCTGAAGGATTTTGTGATTTTGTTCAGCTCTCAAAATCAGATGAATGGTGATATCCCAGGGAAGATATACTTCAGTTTCATTCCCGGCAACGGCGCCAAATATGTTTGTGCTAGAAATTGTTCCTATACTACTTTAGGAACAAACTAGAACAGTCTCAAAATAAAGCAAAACGAAACTGGTTTCTAATAATTTTGGTTTGAAAATTTATCAATCAAGAGGGTAAATCATCAACAAGCTAACACAAGTACTAAATCAAGAACCAAAATGAAGAACTGGGATGCAAACACATAAAATATAAACCATAATCATTATTGACAGAACATTGATTTCATCCACAACACATAAGAACTTGCATGAAAAAAACACATTAATCAGGAAGTGAAATTATATATTGAGTGGCCAAACATACCATAAATAAAACCAACATGGAAGATAAAAATGGTTTATAAGTATGTATACATCAATTTCAATATTCAAACTTACATGAGAGTCATGAGTCTTAGCTTTTCATACATCCAGCTCTAAAGTCTCTTCTTAGAAAAAATTTGAACCCTACTTCCATCAATTCTCCTACTTTTATCCTTTTCCAACTAAAGTAGTTCCATAACTGTCATAACTAACTTCTACATCTGAATTCGAAATAGTTACAAAATTGATTGTATGTTAAAGATAACAAAACAATTAATGATAAAAAACTAAACTACTTGACACCTGGCCACTATAAAGTATTCAGAAATTCTTAGCAGCTTTAGCCAACATAGTAATCCCTTCCACAGCATGAGACTTCTTCTTGCTTCGCTCTTGTTCTGTCTCTAAACTTCTAACTCTCTTTAATAACACTGCATTCTGCTCGCTTAGATTTTGAAATTTCTGGGTTAAGTCTTCAGCCTAACTCTGGATCTCCCTTTTCCTCTTCAGCGCCTCTTTGGACACAACTATCAGCTCTTGATAGTGTGTGTTGATATCATCCAAATATTCTCTTATTCTTCTATTGGTCATTACCAATCTATCATTAGTTTCATTTAGAAACCAAATCTGAGAATTGTGTTGTTCCAGAGTTTGATTAAGGTTCTCAATTTCTGATTCTATGTGCCCTTCTCCCTGTAATGTAGAACGTTGATTTGATAACCATGGGATGTCAAACTTTTTAAAAATCAGGTCATCTTCTTTCCCCTCTTTCATTGATTCTTGTACAAAAGGAACTTTTGAAGACATACCCTATTCAATACTGAAAGTAGTTTCGTTTTCTAAAGCTTTGTGTCTTCCTTTCACTGGTTCTAATGAAACTGAATGATCTTCCTCAATGTAGACTTGCTGAGGGCTTAAACCTTTTTCACTCTCCATATCCTCTTCGGTTGAATAATCCTCGATCACTGTAATCTTTTCTTTCTTCAATTTAGGGTTCAAGATACTCTTCATATTTAACCTAAGTTTGTTTTTAGCCCTGGTCTTGGGCCTCCACTTTGATTCTCTCATCTGTAAAAGAGATTTTTTCTGACCTTTAACTTCTGAACCTTACAAAAATTTATTCTTTAAATCAGCTTCAACAAAAACTTGGGTTGAGATTTGTTGTATACACGTAGAACTCTTTTTTTGCTCTATTGAACCCATACCTTCCTCATCTTTTGAAACAACTATCTTTTCCCTTTCTCGATTATCCAAAACTTGATCCTGATCACCATCCAGTGTTTCTCTTTCATCTTCATCCACAGGTTCTTTGAATGCCTGACTTGAACTATTCTCTTTAACATTATCTTGCCACAGATCATCAATTAACTCTTTCTTGAACCTTTTAACAAAACCAAACTACTTATTCATTTTGCTTTTCTTTACTTGGTCCTCTTGTTCAGTAATAAATCTTGACAAGAATAGGAAATGGTCCCAACTCCTGTTCTTCCTCTGTAAGACTGTGCAAATAATTAACTTTATCAATCCATGGTGAAAGACTGGTTGGTGTGTATGGTCAATATGCCCCTTAATTTTGTTAGACATCTTTTGGAGACTCCTTAAGAGGAAAAAAGGAAAACAAAAATTTGATTGTTGGTTCAGATGTTGTAAAAACCTAATATGGTATTTAAATACTACAAAAAACCTTCCTTCGCATGTAACATAGCTCTAGATAATCCCAATAGCTTCCTTCCATTCAGGTTTGAGTTTTTCCAATTGAACTCCTTTTCCCAAATCTAGGGCTTCAATCTCTGGTAGCAATAAATCCTTTGGGTCAAAGATGAAAGGGATCTTTTTAAACCATGATTCTCCCTCTTTTGATACACCTGTAGCTTCAGCAATTAATTCCTCTGTTAATTTGAACTTAAGAGTATCAAATGTTACAGTATCCTTGATATAATTCTGGGAAAAATGGTGAAACCTGTGATATTTTCAAAGAAATTGAACCAACCTTCCCTTTTAAATAATGTTTCACATTCTGGAAAATCATTTTCCCAACTCGTATCAGTAGGTTCATACCTATTAGTCTTTCCACTCTTCTTCATATCTGCATTGTAACCTAGCTTGTATGCTTCTTTAGGAAGTTTCAAATATTTTCAACCTCCTTCTCTGCAGTAGTAAACTCATAACCAAAAAAAAATCGTGAAAGTCAAGACCATGATTTTCTCAATGATCTGTACACCACGAAATTGTGACAGTCCATGATTTTCTCAATGACCTTTACACCTCTTCATACATCTGTCATTATTAGGAACTCGAACTATGAAAAAGTGTCATGATGTCTTCGATAGGTGGCTGAAAAAATTCAATTATATTTGACCATCCTCAGTTACAACGGCCACCATTAAGCACCACTCTTTCCAATGATTCAGGATTCCTGTAGCGCCTTATTGCATTAACCCTAAGTTTAGCGCTACAGGAATGTTCTCATGAAAATTTTGATAAAGAGCTCAAAAGCAATGGTTAGAATTTAAATATAATTCCTAGAATAAAGTTTAATATAAGAGTTTTCAGACTTCAAAAGATATATAACACCTAATAAGCCACAAAGAAAACATAAAAATGAAATAAAATAAACTAAAGAAACTATAACCTAAAAAACCAAAACAAAATTTATTTAACATTATTAAACTTTTAAAACAAACTCAAAAATGAAAAGTGATAGGAAACACAAGTTTTTCAAAGAAAACAACATACATAGACTAGGAACAATATTCAGTCTCAACAGTACCCACAGTTATACTTTTGTATTCGCGAATTGTCCTAAGTTTGACCCGTGGTTACCCTATGATATTTGCGACTATTATGCAGTTGAACCTACGATTTTCTCTTGTGTTCATGACTCTTGTTACTGCAACGCATGATTTTATCTTTGCATTCGCTACTATGGTCACTGCTACTCGCGACTTTGTCCTGTACATGTTAAAAAATGAATGTTTCTAGAATTTTGGGTAGTTTTGGTGGTTATACAACTGACTCCTTTGGTTGTAACTACTTTGTCCTCTCCCATAACTCTTCAACAAACTATATAAGAGAAGGGGAGGGGTCCATGGAGAGGGACTTGAACCTTTGCATTATTATTCTGGTGGAATTGGGACTCTCATTCCCCCTACCTTTTTCCTATATGCTATCTCCTTGTGTTGCAGACCTTGGAGGCTAAGTTCCTTGGAGAAGAGAAACAACGAAACCATATCAAGGTTTTGAGGTGCCTAGCAAGAGGAGAAGGTGAACTATGTACTTCTTCCACTTGTTTAATAAAGATGTGATTTCCTTCTTCTTCCCAAATCATTGTCTAATGTATGTTATGCTTTTTTTTTAATCATATGTTAATGATAATAATATTAGGTTTTCATATTGCTTTAATTATCATTGTTTTACATTTAGTCAAATTGGTTTGAGGAAGGTTTGACTTGTTTTGTAGGTCTCTTGGAGCAAGATGAGCAAGAGGAAGGGCTAGAGAATCAGGTATGGAACATACTTATCTATGAATATTGCTTATATATGCTTGTTGAACATTGTACGTCTATCTTTCAACCTTAGTATGTTGATGGCCTCTTAAACCCCAGCCATAGGAACACTTTCCTCTACAACACATGTAATGATTTTGGTCACATGGATATGGATTGTAGATTCTATGAAATAAGAACTTTTGGAAGGCCCAACAACAAATTTATATGTTGGGCATGCAACCATGTTGGTCACATTATTGCACATTATTGTACTATGAGATGTTATAGTTGCAGTGGCTTTGGGCCCAAAGATCTGGCAAGATTGTGTGAATTCAATAAGACAACCTATGAGGAATGCCTCATACACATATGCAAGAAAATATTATGAACCATGGAAGAAGAAGAATGCATGAATAAATACATCTCAGGAGACAAATTCTCATAATCAAGGACATTCCCAAGTATGGATGAAAATAATGAACTGTTGAATGTGAATGAAGTGGATTAGTGCAAAGAAGATGGATTCCATATGGAAATCCAAGTCAGAGGTCTCCCAAAGACCTTGGAGCACCTTGAGTTCATGGATTTTGAAGGAGGAACTCAAAGGTGAGAGAGAGAAATTGATACTCTTTCATTGAAGTAGGACAGTTCCCTAGATTGTGATATAGATATGCATATTCATATGGGGAGCACTGAACAATTAGCAGTGACTTCAGATATAGATTTGTGGTCACCCTTTTCCATTTATTCCAAATGGGGAGAGATGAATATGGAAGGGGGAGTATGATCTTAGGGGGAGCATTAGTTGTTGTCATCAATGGAAAAGGGGGAGATTGTTGTTTGAGTTTTCATTGATTCCAGCGTGGGACTTGTAGTGGAGCCTTAGGTTTTCATTGATGCCACCAAGATCCACTACAGTGGACGAGCTTGATGAACATGTATGGGTTTTATTATGGAAACTTGCACATGGTCATTGTATCCTTTGTGGGGTACTTTTCATAGGTTGTAGTCCTTTACCCACACACAATGGTCAACTAGATTATAGCATTCACAGGTGTCAGCATGATTGTTGACTAATGGTTGCATGACATTAGTACCCTTGCATATGATAACTTGAGATTTGGAATCCTCTCCATGGACACAAGTTGAATACAGAGGTATGGATAATGAAATCTACCCTCACACATGGTATCTTGGGGATTTGAATCTCATACTCAGATAGTCCATGGTTCATGTTGTTTGTTGATGATGGATTCTTTAATTATGATGCTACCATGCATATTGAATGATGATATTATCCTTGGCTCATACTTGATGAAGTGGAAAAACTCTTGGAGAAATGAATAAGGTTGATTAGGTCTTGGAACCCACATATGTGGTAGCTTAGACATTGGATCCCATTCACAAATGGTGTGTAGCACATGGTGGTACAAATTACCCATTATGTGGTCATTTGTTGAAAATGGTGTGGATCATGTCTGTGGAGCCCTTAATGTGTTGATGGATCCCTTTGTGCTTTTAATGATGAATACCATTGAATCCATTATACTTGCATGGATATGATGGTTTCCTTCCATATGGAAACTTGGAACCCACTCATGAACATTGGAGGAAGCATTTAGTGATTAAGATGAAGAATCCCATTGCACTTGGTTGTAAAATTTATTAAGCCCACAAGTATGGATCATGGATCCCATTTATTGTTATGATGATGCCCTCATATTATTACATGTATGGTTGATATGACCTTGATGGTCATTTTTGGAACACTTGGTCATGATTTGGACATATGACCCTCTTTCATAAGGAGACTTGAACCCATACATATGAAGGTATGTTGCACATGATATATTCATGTACATGATGATGTCCTGGTGGAATTCTTGGCTATTGGAATGTTGTGGAGCCCTTGGAAATGCCCTCAGTATGATGAATAATCTCTTAAACCACTTGAAGAAACATTGAAGCGCTTATGAACCATTGAAGAAGTGCTTGGACCCACAAGTTGGTCCTTAAGACCACAAGCTTTATGGATCTCATGTTTGATTCCCTTGGGGGAGTTTGGTTCTATGATGAAGTCCTTGACATTGATGATGAGGTATTTGAAGGTTTAGGAATCTCATATAGTAACAAATCACATGTTACCCTCACCATTTGGATACTTGGTGCCATAAAATTACTTGAAGATGCCTTCAAGATGAATTCAAGTCAAACTGATGTTTTGCACAAATTAAAGAAAACAAGGTTTAAGGAAATTGTCCATGCATGCAAGAAATTCACAAAGTGATATCCCTCATCAATCCATTTCGATTTATATGTGGAGTGACTCCTAACTCCCTAAGGTTTAAGAGTTATTGTATTTTAAATTTGAATGGTATTTTTATCCCATCCAATGGGTCGTCCAACTTATTGAATCAATTTTTAATTATTTTTTAATGATTATTTAAGGTCATCCAAGCATTGTTTTAAGCCTAATATTCATGTACTTGTATATATATATATATATATATACAACAAGTTTATAAACAAAAAGGAAATTTGAAATATCTTTGAAATTCGGGTATGAGGATAGAGCTGATGAATTTGTAATAGGGTAAGAAGTCCACTATGGAAAACACATGAGGAGGTATGATATTTTTCCTTTTGGCAACAGTAGTCAAGCAACTAAAGTTTGTATTTTTTATATGCTATGAAATTCAAGTGAGACTGAGGAAACCGCAACACTTGTGGAGGATCTAAGTTTGGGCTAGAATATACACTAAAAAATCTTTGTCTTCTAGGGCATCTGAATTTCACAGTGATAGCAGCAGGAGCAGTGATAGTAGCAACAAGACGCAATGCAATTTTTTGAAGGACATATCCTATGATCTCAGGTAAGAAGAAAGTTGCATTAGTGTTATCCTAGGAGATTTGATATCTTATAATGAAGCCATCTGATATATTATAACAAATCCATCTGATCCCTATCAAGAATTTGTAGGTAGAAAGTTTTTTTGAACAAATTGTCATGTAGTGAAAATTTGGGTCTTGTGGTCTTCTCTGACTTTGGATAAGATCAAGCCTTATGTTACACACATTCATATAGAATCAATTACAAACTCGATATATTTTAAAGAGTGATGGTATGTTTTAAAGAACATATTTAAAGTCCTTGGTTTTCGAGTATACAACATGATATCAAAGCACTAAACTTGGTAAAGTGAGACATAGGCATACAACAAATCTATAATTAAATTGTTCTTAGTAGCACTAAAGGAAACAAGGAGAAGATCCAAGAATGAAATAAGTACGGAAGTTGTCATTTTTGAAAGCAGTAGAAAGTTGTTTAAGTATATGAGCTCTGTAAATTGATTCTGTCCCATGCTCTAAACATTTAGTAGGTATATGTTCAAATTATAGAGTAGAAATATCTCTAAGACCTAGACAAAGATAGAGTTAAGATATCAGAAATTCCACCTTATTCCGAGTCTTTGCATCCTTCTCTTTAAGTTTGTTTTTGTTGGTATATAAGTTTGGGTTATGCTTGTATGATGTTAGAGCATCCTATTTGAATGATTGACATCCCTAATGATAAGTATCACACGCTGATGCTATAGGTCACATACCTTATGACTTGACATGAATGATGATCAGCAAACGAGTAGACCATTGACATTGATTAGAAAATCTTATGATGTGAAGACTTATGATGGGTATGTGGAAAAACATATTTGATGAGTAGACTTATGATGGGTATGTGGACAAACATATTTTGATGAGCAAACTTATGATGGGTATGTGGACAAACATATTTTGATTAGTAGACTTGGAATTGGCAGACTTCTTGGTGATTTGTAGACATGTTGACATAGCCTGATAACAACAGTAATAGATTGAGTTGCATTTAGGATTGAGGTTAAAGCAATCACAAGAATCATACCTGGTATCCAAAGAAATTGTGAAGTGTATCTCTATTGAAGTATGGTGTATGACACATCTTAGAGCAGATGGTTGGACATGATTCATGAGAAAATTTTGTATTGGGAAATACTTATGAATGGTACATGAATGGAGACTAAGTTTTGTTGACTTGAGAAGACTTGATGATTGGGATAACAATTGGGATATTTCTTTACGATAGGAAGATGACTTGGCATGATCCTTGATCAATAGAGTAGATGATGATGAGCATCGATTGAATTGTGATCGGGACAATGGTAGAAGTGTTGCTTGATTGCAATCTAAGTCTTGCATATGAGGTTTGGGTACCTCACACCTTCTTAATTGGAGCTAAGAAAACCAAGTTGGGTCCTGGAATAGGAGTTGGTGTTGATGTAATCACGATGATTAAATTCTTCCATGAACAATTCATAAAGCACTTTACCAAACAAATGTTGTGTTCTCTTGTGTTGTGATCTAGTTGATAAACATGCTTATGATCCATTGTTGATTAGTTGATTTATGCTTATGCAATGATGATGTAATTGGTAGCATAATGCATTGAATAACTCTTCTTGATTAATAGAATTTGAAAAATGACTTAAATTGCCTACACATTGATTCACCCCTGTGCCCCCCTCTTAGTGATGACCATTGTGTCCAACAAAGTATGTAGAGTTTTCTCTGTAAATTGGAGAGAGACAACTCCTAGGAAAATCACCCCAACATATTTAGATTTATGTTAGTGTTGGAAACAAAAAAATAAATGTAATATCCACATTGGCCAAGTAATTGAAGAATCGATACTCTTGGGTTCACTGACCTTCATCTATCCAACTAGTTATGAAATTAGCACATTTCCTTTCATGCATGAATGGAGGAAAGATCAATGTATTAAATTTTCCTTTAGTTGACTTGTTTATTCTCATATGTTCTGGACATTAACTTTGGTTGCCACTAAAACATGGTACATCATTTCCATCATCTATTTCTCTATGAGAATCCTCATTATTTTGTACACTAAATTCATTTAATTGAATGGTCAATGATTTTATTACTTTATAACTTTTTTTTTCTTGCCATTTTGTTTAATAAGAACATGTAGACCAAGTTCAACACTTTCATCTTAAGCAACGCTCACAATAACATTGTTGATATTATTTTTAGTTTGTTAGCATCTATTTCAAAGCTTAATATGGGAGAAGTCGCTTGATCCATTTCTTTACTTTTCATTTTCCTGTCCATCTCCTTAAAAACGTTTTTGGTCTTGGAAAAATACTTGGCAGGAATTAGGAGCTTAGCAAGGAATATTGAGTACTTTAGGTTTGTTTTTGTTTTGAACCTAACTCCTAGTTTTTCTCACTATCATGGATGGTATTGTTTCCATTATTTCCTACTACCTCTAATCCAATTTAACACGTACTTCGATACATGACACTAGATCAGGAAACCCAATTGTTTCTAAAGATATATTATTATATGAGCTAGTTTCTTAGTATATTCCTAGATTAATTTATGTTCTTGAGGATAAAATTGTTGCAATTTTCTGCATAATGTGTATGTTTACTATGTTTTGTAAGTCGCACCTTAGTGGTGTGATAGTAGTCGACTTTGCAAGTTTCTTGGATTGGATTGTTTTCTTTGTTGTTTTCCTTAGTATTTGGCTATGTGGGTGGCTTTGATTGGTTGTGTTAGTCTATCTGTATTTATTAGATGGTTTCCTCGGCTCGGTTAGGAGGCATATTTTTCTGTCAGTTGGTGGAATTGGATCTGTTAAGTGGAGGCTTTATCTCTATTAGTTAGTTGATTTGTATTTGTTAACTAGGGGTTTGAATTTCCTAGTTGGTGGCTTGGCTCTGTTAGTTGGTTCAACTTTGTTGGTGTTGGCTAGATCAAGGTTTTCTCTATTGGTATTTCCTTGGCTCATGATGAAGGAGACAATCACTTGTGAAGGAGATGACTCAATCATTCTTAGTACCTCTACTTTTTTTCTTAGAAAAAAATTGTAATTTCATTAAGTAAAAATTCACAATTGTATTTGTATAAAAAAAATTATAGTCAATAGATGCTTAAAAAGTTTCCCAAAATATATATTAACCATTTGATAACTCTCTCATAGAGATGCTTACAATGACTCTTTCATGATAGATAGTTCTGTCTATACAAAAACCTCTCGTTTTCTTGAAGTTGAGGGCGTAAAAAAAACACAAACCATTCTTGCTTCTCTAATAGTTTTGTGACCTATGTCTCACTACATAAAAGGATTCTTGGACATAATTTGTACATTTCCTTATGGTAAATTTTGAGTGAAATATATCTAATTCAAAAGCAAACTGTTATCCTTGATCTCTTATACAAGAGGAAGAAGAGAAATATTCTTTGTATGTAGACATTGATTCTTCATCCTATTAATAACCAACAATGAGTCACCAAACACCCATAGATGTTGGAATCCCTTTTCGAAAACAATCATAATCAAGTCTTTTAGTGTCATAAAATCCGTGTAATTATTTGTGTCATGTTGAGGCCACACCATCCCCCCTACTTTTCTTTACTTCAGAATAGAAAAGCAGTGACCCCCCACAAGCTAAATTTTGGTTCCCTGAGCATGAACTAAATTGATTTGTGAATAATGAATAATCCAGTTGAAGCCCAACTGTTGCAATGTGCATTGATACCCTTATGATGATGTCACTGTTAGCTTTGAATGAGTAATATGAACTGTTAGGTATAGTTGTTTTATCCTTTATTGGTAGCTTGTTTTGATGAGACTTACTGAGTGATCTTAGTGTTGGTCTCATGGCCCTATATGGTACTCTTGAGCTTCCAACACATATCCCTGACCATCAACTCCCAATCTTTGATTGCAACCATGCTTGCAAAACTACATGGAAACAATTGAACCGAGATAATCAAGGACACTTCAAAAGTGGTCCCTAGCACTTTTTAAAGTGAGAATGAATCTATTTATAAAGTGAATTTTAAAAGTGAGTTTGAGTCATTAAAATTTACAAGGTGACTGGGTGTGCAAATAATGTCTCACATTAAATATTTAAAGTTTTATTAAATGTTTTTTAATAAAAAAAGTGATATTTTATTTTGGCCCTAGATATCATCTAAAGTTATTTTAATCTTGGCCATTGATTTTGAGATGGTGTTTGCTTAAACAAAAAGGCTAGGGAAAGGAACGAGGATCATTCATTGTTCGCATTGCAAAAAAAAAAAATTCGAGAGGAGAGAACAAGAGAAAAGTCATTTTGAGAGAGAAAGAAGACAAACCCTTGCACAAAAATTGAGAAGGTTTAGTGGGGCATGATTCCCAAGTAGTGGACACACTTTTCAAGCAATCTATACATTAGCATTAATGAGGTCGTACTAGAACATCATCGAGGAAGGGCACAATTTTTGAGAAGGAGAAACAAGGCACAAAAATCGAGGCTCTGGTATAAAATTAATTGTAGTCGTACAGTAGTCCATATAGGCTTAAAAATCGAGGAGATAGGTACAAATTTCAAGTTAGAAGTTTGGCACAATTTTCAAGGGAAGGTACAAAACATACAACATCGTTTAATGTTGCATGTACAGTCACATGTGTGAGCCGTATTGTACAGAAAATATCGTTGGTCGCACAATATTTGTTCAATGGAATTGCGGCACACATTTCAAGAATGAAATGTTGAGATAAGTATTGTTGGTTTTGACTTGTAAAATTTGCCTGAAAACAAAATTTCTCTCTTGAATAGGTTTTCCCTTCGGGGTTTTGTTTTGGACCATTTTGCTCAAAATTCTGAGTCTAAAAATTTCATGTGTGTTGGATGAAATATTTTTGTGAGTAAGAAAAGTTAGGCTGTAAGAAAATTTCTGAGTTTGCAAAAGTTGAAATTATCGCATGTGTTTCAAGCTAAAAATTTTAATTTTTATGAACATGCATACTGGGGCTTGGGCATTAAACTATATGCAGTGAACTGAAATTGAAACCTATTTGGAGTTACAAAATTTTTCATGGTACCAGAGTTGTGTTGAAGGTTGTAAATTAAAACTCGAAAATAAATTTCAGACTTGGAGAAATAAGGGAAAACATGGTTTTGGGAAGAAGCAGGTTTCTTGGACTGATTTGTGATTATGGCTACTGGTATTAGGATAGAAAACAAGTTGGATGGGGCGACAAATTTTATCGCATGGAATACTAGAATAGTATTGATCCTACAGGATAGTGAACTATGGGAGATAGTAAACATTACTACAACCAATCTAGTGAGGGTTCATACAGATGCAACAACTAAATCCATATTTGACAAGAAGAACATAAAGGCTAAAAGAATCCTTCTTGATGCAATTAAATACCATGTGATTCCACATGTATCAGATAAAGACTATGCTCATCACATGTGGACTTCCTTGACTAACCTTTACCAAAATTCCAATGAAAACTAAAAAATGGTGTTAAGGGAGAAGTTAAAGAGTATTCAGATGAACAAGGGTGAGAATATGACCGCTTATGGCTCTAGTTCGATGCCCAATGAATACTAGTGGAATCACCAGGATCACATGGGTTCATGATGAGCTTCCAGTAGTTGGAGAGGTGATACAAGGTGCTGAGTTGGTATGTACATCCTTGAATGGAGTGACAAATCTATGAGGTGTATTCATGGAGTCAGTGGTTTTCTGTGAGCACATTCCTTCATGGGATCGTCTTTGGGACGATTTCATTCAGGAGGAGACCAAGAGAGGGTATGTACAGGGGAGTACATCTCACAACAATGAATATGAGGAGATGTGGCATTAGCAGCGAAGAGTAAGAAGAAGAACTCCAAGAAGGGTTCCAAGGGTGGAACCAAGCAGCAGGATGGTGAGAAGAAGGACATGAGAAAATTGAAATTCTTTGCTTGTCATAAGTTGAGCATGGTACAATATTCTTTGATTGATAGTCCATGGAGCCCATTTTACTAAGGGATTCCTTCTACGTCCATGGGTTGAAGAAGAATCTTGTTTCAGTTTCCACGATTGAGGACAGATATTTTTGGGTTTATTTCCTTGATGGGAAAGTTTATATCTTTCCCAAATCATAGGGACCATATGCTTTGTATACAATTGGAGTTAAATGAAATATATTGTGCAATCTTCTCTTCCAACTACATCATGCACTAACATACACACACACACACAAGTAGTGAGTTGTGTGAGTTATGGCACAAGAGGATGGCCCACCTTCATAATTCAGCTTTGAGGATGTTGAGATACATGACTACAGGTTTTCCATATTTAAAAACACAGTAGAGTGGTGTATACAGAGGGTGTGCTTTGGGAAAGTACAACAAGTCTTCTTTTATGAGCAGTGACAACATATCAGAGGGAATGCTTGATTTGATTCATTGAGATTTGTGTGGTCCCATGTATTTTTCCTTATTGACAGGTTTTGAGTACTACATCACGTTCATCGATAACTATTCCAGGAAGACTTGGATCTACTTTCTGAGAAGAAAGAAGTAAAAGGAGGTATTTCTTCGGTTCCAAGAGTTTAAAGCTCTTATAGAGAACCACACATGAAATAAGATCAAGGTGCTCAGATCAGATAATGGGGGTAAGTATACCTCCAATGCATTTGATGAATTTTGTAAACAAGAGGTCATTAGGAGGTAGTTGATAGTTCCTTACACCCCACAATAGAATGGAGTTGTTGAAAGGAATAATCGTGTGATACTGGGAGCATCTAGAGCCATGTTGCATGATCATATTCTTCCTTTCTTCCTATGAAATTAGTCCTATAGCACAGTTGTTTTTGTTCAAAACATGAGTGCAAACTAGTCCTTGGGGTGCAAAATTCTTGAGGAGATGTTTGCCAGGAAGAATCCTGAGATAGGCCACTTTCGCATTTTTGTATGCCCTACATATTCCCATGTCCCTTCTGAGAAGAGGACAAAGTTGGATGCTACTGCAGAGACGGGTACTTTTGTTGGATATGACGAGACTTCAAAGGATTTCTACATATACCTTTCTACACATAGGAAATTTGCAGTGAGGAGGGAGGAGTGATTTGAGGAGGAGCGATCCTTTAGAAAGTATCGAGAGTCAAAGGAGAATTAGTAGTAGGTTACTAATCCACAGGTGACAACATCACATAGTTCAACAATTTGCGGAACATGGTTCAACGAGTCAGGGAACAGGATCACAAGTCTCAGGGGTGACTGGGTCATAAGGTCACAAATCCCAGGGATGACTAGGTCACAGGTTACAGGTTCAACAGTTCTAGGGACAGTCTATAGGGACTTTTGGTACATGGATAGGTTCATAGATCACAATTTCACACCTATTACCTTCATGGGACTTCTCATATAGGGACAGGTTCATAGATAAAAAGTTCACATGTATCACCTTCATGTGATTTGGGAAAAAATGGTTCAAGTACAGGATCTTAGACCATAGGTACTTCTTCGGAGATACATGCGTTAGATGAGGATGTAGAGGAGGCTCTACCATAGGATGCTACTTACAATAACAGAAATCCAAGTTGGATTAAGGATCTTGTGAAGGAAGTTGACGAGTTTGTGGGGCCACCTAGGAGGGAGATTAGAGAGAGCAGGGAACCATAGATATTTTCTGGTTACATGGCACAGGTGACCATCTTGCATGAGTCCGATCCTGCTACTTATGAGGAGGCATCCACATGTCAGTTTTGGACAGATTCCATGATGGAAGAGTACAATTCCATCATGAAGAATGATGTGTGGGATATTATTCTGAGACTAAAGGAAAAGTCAGCTGTGACTTCCAAGTGGCTCTATAAAATCAAGCATGATGCAGATGGAAGCATCAAGAAGTACGAAGCTCGGTTTGTAGCACGTGGGTTCTCATAGGTAGAGGGATTTGATTATGATGAGACATTTGCACCGGTTTCTATATTTTCTTTGATTATAGCAGTGATTTCCATTGTTGTAGAGATGGGTTGGAGGATTCATTAGATGGATGTGAACACCGCTTTTCTCAATGGTCTTCTATAGGAAGAGGTATATGTGGAGAAGCCATGAGTATTTAAGATTCATGAGAGGGAGTCTCATGTTTTCAGGATGAAAAAGGCCTTGTATGGTCTGAAGCAAGTCCCTTGAGCTTGGTACTCGAGGATTTATTCATATTTTCTTTCGATTGGGTTTTAGAAGAGTGAAGTTGATCCCATCCTATACTTCATTATGGTTGGAGGTGATCTTCTCATTCTTATGCTATATGTTGATGATTTGTTCATTACAGGAGGAGAGCACCTGATTGAGGCATGCAAGAAATATATTGCTTCAGATTTTGACATGACACGCCTTGGGTTGATGCGTTATTATTTGGGCATGGAGGTGTGGCAAGAGGATGGACAACTTTTCCTAGGGAAAGTAAAATGTGTTGTAGATGTTCTGAAAATATTTCGGATGGAGGAGTGCAGGCCCATGTCCACACCTATCATCACCAACTGGAAGAAGATTCATGCTTCTGAGGGAGAGTTGGTGGATCCTACCTTGTATCGTAAGATTATTGGTTCGTTGATGTATTTGGTCAACACTAGACCATGTATGAGTTTTGCAGTGAACTCTCTTAGTCAGTTCATGGTGGAGCCCAAGAGAGTGCACTGGATAGTCACAAAACAAATTTTGAAACAACTTGTTGGGATAGTAGACTATAGTATAGACTACAGGAGGTCAAGTGGAGTGGGATTGGTTGGTTTCATTGATTCATATTGGGTAGGTAGTGCTTCAGACTGAAATAACACTTCCAATTATTGTTTTAACTTGGGCTCAACAATTGTGTCATGGTTCAATCCAAAGAAAAAGTTTGTTGCTTTGAGTTCTGTTGAGGCTGAATACATGGCACACAATCAGTCTAGTTGCAAGGAATTATGGCTTTGAAATTTGATGGTAGACTGATTTGGTTAGGAGCTGAGGCATACTATTATTCATTTTGATAATCAGAGTTGCATCAATCTCTTTAAGAATCTGGTGTTTCATGACAGGTCAAAGTATATTGAGATCATATATCACTTCATTAGAGACTATTTTCATAGAGGAGCTGTGGAGTTGTCATACATTTCTACTGATGACCAAGTAGCATGGATTCTCACGAATTATTTCGGAAGAGGAAAGCATATTCATTTCAAAGACAAGATGGGGGTGGTGAAGAACACCTTACTCGGTAAGAGGGAGTGTTGAAATTTTACCTAGGAAGTGTTTGTCCATTTATGCCTTGGGGTGGACAAGGATATTTTATAAGTGGTCCCTAGCACTTTTGAGAATGACTTTATTTATAAAGTGACTTTTAAAAGTGAGTTTGAGTCATTAAAATTTAAAAGGTGACTTTAATGAGATTAAAAAGTTGGGTGTGTAATTAATGTTTCACATTAAATATTTAAAATGTTATTAAATATTTTTTAATGAGAAAAGTGAGAATTGATTTTTGCCCTAGATCTCATCTAAAGTTCTTTTAATCTTGGACATTGATTTTGAGATGGTGGTTTCTCAAACAAAAATTCTAGAGAAAGGCATGAGGATCATTCATTGTTTGCATTTAAAAGAGAGAATTTTTGAAAAGGAGAGAATAAGAGAGAAAATTCATTTTGAGAGAGAAAGAAGAGAAACTATTGCACAAAAATAGAGAAGGTTCAGTAGCCATGATTCCTAAGGAGTGGGAACACTTTTAAGGAGATCCATACAACAACATTAATGCGGCCATACTAGCAAAAAATCGAATAAGGGCATAGTTATGGAGAAGGAGAAACATGGCACAAAAATCAAGGCATTGGTACATAATTAATTGCAGTCGTATAGTAGTTCATACAGGCTCGAAAATTGAGGAGAGGCACACATTTTGAGGTAGAAGTTTGGCACAATTTTTGAGGGAAGGTACATACAGTACAACAACATTTAATGGTGTACGTACAGTCGCATGTGTGAGTCGTACTGCATAGAAAATCTTGTTGGTCGTACAATAGTTGTTCAGTGGAATTTTGGCAAGCATTTCGAGAGTGAAATGTTGAGATAAGCACTACTATTTTTTATTTGTAAAATTTTCCTAAAAACAAAATCTCTCTCTTGAACACGTTTTCCCTTCGGGGTATTTTTTCTAGACGATTTTGGTCAAAATTCCGAGTCTAAAAATTTCGTGTGTGTTGGATGAAATATTTTTCTGACTAAGAAAAGTTAGGCTGCTAGAAAATTTCTGAGTTTGCAAAAGTTGAAATTATCTCATGTGTTTCAAGTTTTCAAGTTAAAAATTTTAATTTTTATAAACATGCACACTAAGGTTTGAAAATTAAACCATATGCAGTGAACTAAAACTGAAACCGAGTTGAGATTACAAAAATTTTCATTTATGTGGTGACCTATCGATTGCACTCATGTATTAATCATGTTAATAGAAAGGTTTTTTTACTTATCACTGAAGCCTTGCAAGAGAAAATCAACGTGTGTCAGAGCTTCATTTGAATTGCGACTGATAGACCCCATCAACCATAAGCTTTATCCGCGTACCTCAGTCGTTACTGAATTTTTTCTCAAATTAATACATGCTCTTAGCTTGGACTATCTTTATACAGTGTTAATTCTCCATCGATGGACTTAGAGCCATCTGAGTAACTTGATCCTTCCACCGATGTTGAGCGTGAGGAGTGCCAAGTGATCAGTTGGCTTATTTTGAGGGATAATATATTTTAATTAGTGATAGATGGTGTTTATAAATACTAACAAACTGATAGTCTATATAACATAGAAAATGGAGAAACTAACGGAATTAATTTTGGGTGGGCAAGTAGATTGCAAGCATGAAGCTTACATTTTTAAAAAAAATGCATTCCCGCGTATTTTCAAGGGTTGATGAAAATGAAAATTTTGATGACAAACCCATACATCTTTGATTAGCTTGCCATTTATGCCAAGACATGATTTCTATAGCCCAAAGTGGATGAGATGTGTCTCGTGTGTCACATGTCGACTCTAAAAAACTAAATATATAAGATTTTATAAATCCAATCACATGTCCAAAATTAAATTGGCTAGATTGTAAAATACATTTATACAAATATACATAGAATTTCAATTTCAAATTTTATTCAATCCTTCTCACATTTTAAATAAATATTAAGTAGATATTAGTTTTGTGAAAATTGAAAATTAAATAATTGTGTAAATTGCAAGTATTTTAATTCACAATTAATTACTTACACCGATCCATCTTAAATATGGCTCTAACAAGGGCTGAGAGGGATCAAGTTTTCTTGAGGTGCAAACCCTTTTTAATTTACAAAAATGTCTAATAAGTATTCCTACTTGGGAGGGAAATCGCCAACTAGCTTAAGTAATTTTAAAATAGGGTAAATATCAGTAAAAGAATGAGCTAAGTAAGATTAATACTCATATAATCAAACAATTTTTCAAAAATTACTCTACTTGTCTTTCTTTAAAACTAATAACGAATATTAAGAGTAGTTAATGAGTAAAATAATCCATATAAAATTTAAAGAGAGTTGTAAATATGGTTGTAATAATCCATTGTAGTGTGCCAAAGTGAGCAGAAGAGATGCTCTTGGGAGCCTTGGTCGATCAAAAATAAAACTATTATTGAAGGTTGCTTTTTCCCTACAATTTTTCGTGATAATTGAAAATTAAATAATTGTGTAAATTGCAAGTATTTTAATTCACAATTAATTAATTACACCGATAGGCCTATATACCTTAGAATTTTGGGGTGGACTGCCATCTATGATTTTTTATCTATGGACGAGAATGAGACAAGTGTAATGTCGATATTGATTCTATGGGTGTCATTCAAAATTCATAATTAATAATTTAAAAAAAATAAAAAATAGCTTAGTTAACATATAACTAACTTAAACTCTAATTGTGGTTATATTGGATAACTATTATATTAATTGATAGATAACTGCTAGGTAAACTCAAATAATGATACAACTATTAAATTAAATTTAGATGAATGTGGTAACTAAAACAATGTAATAAAAAACTATTAGATGAATGTGTAGTTGTACTATTGACTCCATCTCTTATCCTGAAAAGTCGAACTTCATTGCACTGAAACCATGCATTGTCCAATAAGCTTTCCATTTTTTAAAGCAGAAAAATATCAATTCCTTGATATTCATTGAATCAAAGGTAACGAGTTACAATTCATTGATACATTGTATCAATATCAATACACAAATACACAATGAGCTTATAGCAAATAAAAGCCATACATATTACAGAGTTACCTATCCTCAGTTACAAAAATACCAAAATGTACTACAAACTCCCAAAAGTATCCACGGTCTATTTCTCCAAACATTACCAGTCCTCTCCCCTTCGATATAGCTAAGAACAGAAATATATAGACCACTAGACAAGTTCCAAGACATGGAAATATAAAGTAGTCAATTGAAGAATTGTTGAAAGCATCGTAGATCAACTCTCCTTCCATAAATTCTAAATAAGTTAGACTCCCCTTGTGTATATCCAGTTCCTCCTTTGATAAGTTGTCATCCATATGGTTATATTTCTTATAAACATTTTGAAACTTGAGGGAGAGGAAGGATATTTTTAAAGATTCTATACATACACACTAGTGGTTAAGATCCAATACAAAATACGAGAGTCAGAATTTACACAATTGATGATGACTTTGGAATCACCAAAGATATTCAACTCTAAAATCCCAATAATAGCAACAAATTGAAGTAGAGTCCAGAGCGCAAGTAATTCAACACGTGTGTTAGTGCCATCCCCATAACCCAGCCTCAGATTGAAGTAATGTTGATGGCTGATATATAAAATAATTCCAGCACCACCAGTTCCATGAGACGCTGCTCCATCAAAGAAACCAGATGCAGGAGAACAAACTAGAGTCGGTTCAATAGCTCCAGGAGTCTTTTTGTTGACAGTCAGCAGGGTAGTATTTTAAAAGACCTAAGATTCCGTAGAACACATTGTTATAATCTGGTCTATTCTCCTCAAAGATACGACCGTTGCGACCATTCCAAATTTTCCAAATGCAGAAGATTGAGAGAAATAAAAATTATGCACTTGTTTGAACTAGTGGAGTAGATTTTCTTGTAGTGTAGATGCATCCCATCTAAAGGTCACACCTAAGGAAACAACCATAATATTTCTAACTTCCGGGAAAATGTGCATCCCACAAATATATGATCCATTGACTCAGCCTCAGTATTACGCAGGAAACACCTGTTGGGTCCAATCCACCGCCTTATATTGGTTAAGTTATCCCAGGTGCTAATGTGGTTTTCAACACAGACCCAAGCAGAGCATTTTAAGTTGATCGGCAATTCCCAATGGCATAGTTGATGATGCCTCCAGCACTCCAACCGAACCAGGTGATACACTATGATATAATCATATGCACGTTTTGATGTGTGTTGAGCATTTGTATGGTTGATTGTCCACACCAAACTATCATTTTGGTCAATGAGTCTAATTCCCCCCTGATATAGATTGCTAGTGTAATGGAATCATTCATCCTTCCAAGCACCAGTTAATTCCATATCACACCCAATCAACCAATAAGAGCTAGAGATTAATCCCCCACTCAAATTGTGTGCATGGTTAAGGGTAATAAGACCATAATCATTTAAATAGGACACCAACTCTGAATACAGAGCAGATTCCATACCAAAAATCTGATCAACCCCAACATAATAGATCTATTGTCCCCACTTTCCAACTCACTCCGTTTATCCAACAGAACACCCAAAGAAACCCATTCCAAAAGTAAGAAGTACGGTCCACGAACTTCACTGCATCTCTAAGCCACCCGTGGAGAGTTGCCAAGATTATGTAAATACTTTTCATGTATAACATGATTCTATAAGCCCTTGCCACAAATTGTTACCCACATACTCTTCAATCTAAGAGATGCTAAGCCATTTCATATTTTTGATATTCCAACTCCGAAACTCATACGGCCTGGAGATGGTCTGCCAATCAACCAAGTATAATTTACGCCTGGAAGACGAGCCACACCACAAGAAATTGAAAATTTTCTGCCGGAGGGTCTTTAAAATAGTCACGGGAATCCTTGCCAAAGATAACCAATACATCGAAATCCACACAACCTTCCACCAAGCAATAAAAACTGAAACAACCAATTATTAAGTCTTCTTTCAAAATTCTTTACTATCCAACGCTAATCGTTAACATAATATTTCAGTGGCTTTAACCAGTAGCCTAGATATTCAAAACCAATCTCAATGGGTTCCATTTTGTAGGGAAGTATGGAACTAATGCTGGTGACTAGATCCTCCTTTAGCTCATTGCATAGAAATGGAAATTTCTCCATACCGATACACATTCTTGAATCCGAACAAAAAGGGTTGATGAGTGATTTGTAAGACTCATTTGTAAGGTTGATAACTGATCTGGCAATGTAGCATCATGGGAACAATAGGTTAGGTAATGTACTCTGAGGGTGATAGGCTCAATGTGATCTAAAACTATGTATTAATCATTTATTATAGATCTCAATGTGTCAAATATTTAATATATACCTCTCAGCTTATTTGGAACATATTAATCTTATTATATGGTTGTTGCTAGTTAATGCTACTTTTACCTATTTGTAGGATGTATATGTTATACTTTACAACAAGAAATAGTTGTCATTTTGACGTGATTAAATTGGGATAAATAACTATTTTATTTCATAATTAATTAATTAATACAATATTTTTCAATTTACAACATGATTCCAAATAGGAATAGTTGGTAGTTAAACAATTATAATGGAAAACTAACAGATTATGTACTTTTAAGCTAATAATATAATAATAAAATTTTTTTTTCCAAAGAAAAAATTCATAATTTTATTCAAAATTATATAGAAACAGATGATCCACTTTCACCAAAGAAAATGATCATTAATCTGAATAATAATAGCTCAAATACATTAGTGTAACTTGATATAAAGTCACTTGTTGTAAAATAGGCCACAAGATCAAATTCCACCAGATTTAAGTGTGTTCTCATGTCTTAGCCCAAGGCAAAAGAAAATTTGAGGTAAGAGGATTGGAAGCTCCATTTTCACTCTCACTTTAAAGATCTCATACTCTTAATGCTACATGCCACTCGTTTCAAGTATGGCGATTTTGCTGTAGGCGCTGGGCTCAATCACTGCCTTTTGACAGAATATCTTCATTCGATTATGTATTTCTATTATATCTCGGCTATTTGTATAGTTGGTGTGCATCTTTTCATATGGGAATGGACTTTTATACAGATTGCACTTGGTAATTTTGAATTAGATTTCAAATTTATTAATTCTTTACCATGTTTTGGGATCCAGACTGAAAGGTTTTTGTTTTAACCAGGATTCTTGTATTCTTTAAAACACAGAGACTACGTGGAAAGTATGTCCTCTTCACACTTCCCAAGTAACATTTAATTATTTCCTTGAAAGAGCTTCTAAGACGCTCAACTAGCCAAGGTCATAATCTGGTTTATTTGAAAGGAAGACTGTTTAATTCCAATGCTACGTTTTCATGACAAGCTTTATGGAAAGTCCTGCATTATGGAATTTACTCGATGAAAAGCTTTTGTCCAGAATATATTTTTTTCTTTCACAAAGGTGGTTATACTTCACCCGGAAATATACTCCAAAATCACAAAGTATCAGATTTAGATGAGCACTCACTCATTTATTGCGTTACTTCACCCGGAAATATACTAAAATCACGAAGTATCAGATTTAGAGGAGCACTCACTCATTTATTGTAAATGGATATAAGACTTAAGGTATGGCCACATTACAAAGGGGTTTAATAAAGGTAAGTATGTCACTTACAAGAATTGAATTAGAAGGGGTGGGTACTAATCATTTCTCTCAACAACCCAAGTTATAACTAATGGACAAAACAAACTGTATATTGGTAGTTGGGAGGAATGATTCTTATCCTCCCCACCCAGGTTCAATTCTTGTAAGTGACATGATGCTCTAGCCCTCTAAAAATCAATGGACAAAACAAAAATAAATCATTAATAGAGTATGTGCACAATAGAAGTGAAAGTTAATAAATCATTAATGGAGTATGTGCACTATGAAAGTGAAACTTGTTAGTTTTGTTGTAATAATAGTAGTTGCAAATCAGTTTTAATTTTAAATATGAGTTTTTGTGGTTAGAGTTCTCCATATTTGTATGATAGTTCTCATTTCTTTGTGTATTGTGTTTCTTGAGTCTCTGCCTCAATAAGCCTATTATAGTAGGGTAAAGTAAGCATTCTTAAATGTGTTAGTTATCAGTAGTGAAAAAATAATTTGAAGGACAAAATACCCTATTATTTGGGTGGAGTGTTGGTTGATCACCAAATGCCATAGGGCTATTTTGTGGCTTGTCAAGGTCTCAGTTCTATCCACGACATGAGGGGTATTTTATACATCATTAAAAAAATTTGCATACAATTCACTAAAAACCTAGGTTAGGGCATGTTGACGGGTCAATAGTAGGGGTTGTCCCCAATAAGAAGTCTCAATTAGACCTCAAACCATTTGGAGTAGGGAACCCATTCAGATTCTATCCCGACAAGCATTCCTTATTGAGTTTCACCGATTGCAACCCAATTCACCATTTAGGGTTTTATAATTAAGGGACGATATGCAAGCTAATATAATCTAAATGCAGTTCTTAACTAAACTAACCTATCCTAGTTGAGAATGAAAGTAAAAGGGGTGAGCAGTGAAATAATGATTGGACATCCATGATTGTAATTTAGTTAATTGTTTTAAGAAGAAAAAAAAAACCATTAAAAATAAAGCATGAACATAAGAACAATCTTACTAGTTATGTCATTCTGATTTCATGCTCACAAGAAGCAAAAGAACATGAATAACATATGAAATAACTTGCAATAGATATCTACAAGAATAATCCATTTAGAAATGTAAAACAGTCTTACTCCATATCCATGAACGAAAGAGCATGAAAAAGTTCAAGACTTCCATCCACATTCATATGGTGCAAAAGCTAATCCAAGGCTTTTCCCCACTCACAATTTAGTAGTAGTATATGTGAAAAGTTCTAAGAGAAAAAAACCCCTTTTCATCAAATGAAATAACAATAACAATATATAGGCAATAACAATAACAATATATAGGCAAAGGCTTGGTGACCCATGGCCTTCCATATTCCCTTGAGACTTTTGAAACTCTTTTCATAAATTAATTACACAATTGATTTAATTCACCTTTATGTGACTTTTGACATTCTACCGATTTGACTTTTAGTGATATTGTCATCATGTAGCAATGTTGACTCGATTGATTTTTTCTTGCAAAGATTTATTATATAAATATGAAGGTTAAGTTGTTAGCACATAAAATATGATATGGTGAATTGGCGATTGAGATTTCCATCTTCGTTCCTTTATTTACCCTTTTCCTTGGTCATTCTTCGATCTTCTCAAGTCTGGCGCAAAGCTTCATGTCGCAATGCTTCCTTCAACTTCATTCAAGAATTTTAGTGTATTTTTTTATCTCGATGTAGCCTAATTTCATCAGCTATATAAGTGTCATCATTGGTCGGTCATGATTTCTCTTCATTTTGACCTATGACCACTGCTTACCGTTGATGAAAATGTTTTCTTCCAAAATTCTGGATCTTGTCTTGGTCGGTCTGGCATCATAACAACTTCTATTGTTGTGCTTATTCAATATGTATTTTGGGTGTTCATCTTCATGTTCTACTTACTCTATGGTTATCGTGGATGAATGTGCATGTATGCAACCACATAAGTTGGAACTGCATTCGTCTTGTAAGGATTGGCACTATCTAAAATATTCGATCAAATCGACCCCTCTAGTCATTGATGATGCAGTTGCTCTTTTGTCTTTAAACTTTTAGATTATTCAGTAGGTGACAATCACAACCACGGATGTGTAGGTCTCGTCAATACCTTTTTGACGATATAAGGTATGTTTGAAATGGACAACCAGATTGTAAGTTGTGGTCAAATCACCTCTATGGTATAGTCATCGTAGGTGTTCGATTAAAATAAAATTAATTGAAAAAATAAAAAGTAAAATTAAATTAAATCAGATTGAATAAAAACAAAACAAAAACTAATTAATTAAACGTTAAAATAAAATATTAAATAAAAATTTTGTTAAAACAAATATTAAATAAAATAAGCCTTGAAGTTTAATTTCTAATTTACCTGAGACCCTAAATTAAAACAATATATCTCACCCTTGTAATGATTATGCTCTTGTAAAGGCTATAAAAACATGGCAGTGGATAGCATTGTAACTAGACACTTTCCTTCTGACTTCATGAATACCTTATTTAAACTAACTAATTTATTTACTTTTACATTTTTTAATCTTTATTTTGGTTTTAAAGTCGTTCAAACCTTTTTCTTCATAATTGGCCTCTCTTCCAAATATTTTCCATAGTGCACATACTCAATTAATGAGTAAATTCCAAAAGTTTTTCAACTTAGCATTGGAGTTAATCCAATGTTACGTTCAGCGTCTTAGAAGATTTTTGAAGCAAATAATTAAATGTTGTTTGGGAAGTGTGAAGTTTTACAGGATACAGGAATCCTGGTTAAAAACGACAAATTATCAATCGTATCCCAAAACTTGATAAAGATGTAAACTGGCATATACATCTATGAAATCTAATTCAAAATTACCAAGTTCAATATGTATAAAATTCTAAAGATGTAAAGTGGCATATACATCTATGAAATCAAATTCAAAATTACCAAGTGCAATATGTATACAATTCTATTTGCATATGAAAAGATGCATACCAATTATATCAATTACATAAATAGCCGAGATATAACAATACATCAAAGCTATGAGGTGGCAATGTTTTTGATATTGTTAAAAGTTTTTGCTATAGAAGTAAGTGTGATGTAGCTTAGCTTTGATGGATTGAAGAAATGCAACTTGATTTTCATGTTATTTAATAATTGCAAGGATCTATACCAATGACAAGAAGCAAAAGAGAGCTAGTTTTTTTCGACTAGCCCTATTTTCCCCAACTAAAGCTATAGGAAAAAAAGCTAGAATAAAAGCATCTAATCTTCTTTGCTTTACATTAAGGGCTAGTTGCTTTACTCTCAACCATATGCTTCCAACTTTGCTAAACCTCTCATTAGATCCTGGTCAAATGTTGGTTCTCAACCATAGAATACGTGGAAATAATCATTCCAAACACCTA
>LPNX010722199.1:0-47325 GCA_001517045.1 Pseudotsuga menziesii | reverse complement strand
TATATATATATATATATAATGATTATAAAACCCTCAATGTCGTACTAGGTACCTCAATGTTGCATCAAGCTTAGCTTATGTCGTAGTTAGGGTCAAGCAAAATCTCAATGCCTTATCTAGGTGAAGTCGTAGCTAGAATCACAATCTCTTAAGCAGAGACTAAGTTGCTTCGTAACTACGCCTTATATATATGTATATATGTAGACACCTTTGATAAAAATAAACAAGTAATTATTATTTTTACTATGAACATTTATTTTAAAGAAGTCTCATACCTTATAACTTGGTAAGCCATGTCAATTATCTTTAGATTAAATAATTATGATTAGATTTAAAGATATGTATTTAAATTATATGTTTTTATGAAAATCTCCAATGTTACTATACATTTTATTTCTAATGTTTGTATTATGGTTCAATAAAATACCAATTAAAATTTATGATGATTATTTCATGAGTTTAAATTTATGATGATTATTTCAAATAAATTTAAATAAGTTCTAATTACCTTTCTCTTTAAAAAAAAACATCAAACTTGAAAACAAAACATATTAACCCATTTCAAAATTTTAAAAAGTCCCATAAATAGAAATTATTTTCAAAATTATATCCATTGATTTTAACACCTTCAAGTCTAAAACAAATAACTTTAATACAAATGAAATACAATCTGGAGTTAAATGACTTTACAATACTATTATTTTTTAAATATCTTATTATAAATAATGAAATATTAATTATATAATGATATATAGAGTTTACCATCCTAACTTAGAATGAAGCATTCCACCCGACCAATAAACTTAAAAAATGAAGTTTGCCAAAAATGATCTCTCATATATATTAGTCTAAATGTGACATCACTATGGTCCCTCAAATATCTTAACGCACATGGTCGTGTAGAAGCATCCTCTTTTATGGACGTACATTGAGGAATATTCTTAAATCAAATGCTTGGGACACCAAAGAGATACAAAAATTACATAATTCTTAGGAAAAATCATTCTTATAAAATTGATGAGGAAAAAAACCACAATTGGTTGAAACTGGAGACGGTTGCTATTGATCCGCAGAAAGCAAAATTTTCTTGCATGATCGGTTTTATTTTTATCTAAAGGCTTTGAAAGGGCCACCACTCTCTCTCTACATTAGATATTCAAGTCTTTGTTCCCCGAATTTAAACATAACTTTTTAACTATTCTAAAGTGAGGGTTTCTTCTATCAATTGAGGGATTTGATTCCTCGAAGGGTTCTTTATGAAAAACAATGGCTTAAAAAAATAAAATTGATATTTAATAATTCAAATCGAGATGACTAGTCCATCTGTTTCTGTGTGGCTTAATGTCATTTCCTCTCATAATTAAAACAACAACACAAAATTAATAAGCAATAAAAAAATAATTTAAATAAAAACACAGTTGCCATTTAAACAATTGTTAGAAGTTTATGTACTTTGTTCCATTAACACTTAGCGGTAACAAAACATTTGAGTAAATGAAATAAAGAAGGGGCATGGATAAATGAAATCAATGAGGGAAATATGAGTTTTGAAATGAAAATCGACAGTCATCTCGGATTCTTGTTTCCATTCTCTTTGAATCCATTAGAACAACACTGAATGTAAGCCTTGGCATGCAATTAGCTTCGAGAGTAGCAATATTACTTTATCCTTAGCCTAACCTAGCTTGGCTAATAACATTTCTTTTATATTCTAACTCCTCCTCCATGGAGGTGTGTGTATTAACGTTCATTCTAATCATGTTTGCAAATAATTGAACCCTAAACTTGAAAGCAACAATTCACATGCAAATGACATTGAATTGCTTCAATAACACCTATTTCTGAATTTTGTGCAACCTGGGCAGAATATGGTTCATGTAGATTAGAAAGCATAGAGCGGAGAGTAAAGAGATTTGCAATGGAAACAATTCAACACGATGAAAAAATAAAAATATCTGGCATTGAAATGCTAGTCATGCTTGAGAATACGATACGAACTTGCTATCTCGGACGCTTGCGATAGTAAGGAACTGTGTTGATAAACATGCAACCTTTATTTCAACACATTAAAATTTAAACGCCATCCTTGTGGGAGAAAATTGAAGCGTCCCCATTCTTGAAAATTGAAATGCCTCAAAGGTGAAAACTGAAATGATTCGAGCTGGCATTGAATTCATAACCTAACTACCTAATTCCTTGTTATCTCCCACGCTTGCAATAGTAAGGAACTGCTAGGTGAACATGTAGCCATTATTTGAATATATTAAAATTGAAACACCATCCTCCTAGGTGAAAATCGTACGACTCACAAGAGGAAACTTAAATTGGGTGAAAACTTAAAATTATAACGCCTTAGAGGTGAAAACGGGTGAAAATATACATGTTTTCCTGCACAAACCAACACAAGCCTTATATTGAACCTAGGTCAGAACAAACTTGCTAATAAAAACTATGGGAACTGAGTTTAGCAAAGATTAATTACTAAATACACAACCAACCAAACAACGATGGAAATCAGTTTACATAATGATACCATATTGTCATATACATTCCATTCTTGATATTCTCGAACTCTCAGATTTTTACAGGGTAGCTATCAATACAATCCAACCATGGATTATTAGTGGGAATTTTAACAGTCCCCATAGCTTTCCAAATCACATTGTTGCACTTGAATCTGGAGCTGAATGCTACATGCCATACTATGTCCCATTTCTTGATTCTCCCTTTGGCTTTAAGGTATGCTAGCTCATACCACACTGTACTGCTCGATATATTTCCAAACCTATGAAGATTAATCTGAGAAGGATCCATGTTGTGTTCACTTAAATATAAACTCTTCTACAGTGCATCAAGCAAAAATCATCCTTCTGCATGCAAGCATAAGTGTTGAGCTACCAATTTTAAGTCAATGATGTAGGGTTCCAGGTTCATTCTCAGAACTTTGTGACAAAACAAGGACCCCATGACGAGAATTTGTGTAACACCCTAGTTTTGAACCCATTTGCATTAAATGTATATGATGTATATATTGTATTTAATCGTGGTGTGGAGCTAAAGGAAAAAGCCCCACCATGGATTATCGTTTTTATGTTTCGGGGATTAAACTCGTTGCTGATGGGATTTTGTGCTAGCCAACACATTATAATTTTGAACATTATCTAAATATGCAATTTAATAAAAAACCCACAACCAGCTATGTCAATGCAACAAATAATGAGATGGGGACACGATTTCCTAAGGATTGGGGGGGGGGGGGTCTTTAAACTTTGGGTCCATTTGGGAACAACCATGTGACACAAGATGAACCCATCTAACTGCCAAACACCCTTTTGTCTTACTCATCCTTTCCTTGTCTCATCCACCAACTGAATTAATTCCCCATGAGATTGGTTGGGACAGTTATTTCCTTCAGGGACGTATGCATGGGTAACAGTCATTGATTGGCAGGATTGTCAGTCCTTTGACCACATGCATGCCCAGAGACGCAGATCGCATTGAGTTCCTCATGTGGGCAGGAGGAATCCCATTCCACTCTCACGTAGTTGTTTGGTGTCTTCCTCACATAGGAAAAGCTGGGCCTCTGGCAGATATTGGCGTTCTGCATTTTCCCTTTCACGATTTGGGTCTGTGTGGTGATTTTGCTTCACGTTGGGGCCGTTCTCATCATTCTATGCAGGTTAGGAAAATCATTGTTGTTTTCTCCATGAATTTTAGGTGTTGTGAGTCATTTTGGCCACATTAGGGCCATAAACGACTCTGGAATTCAAGTTGCTTAGTCTAAGTCGTTTTAACCAATTTGGCCTTCGTGGTGTGTTTTCATTCAAATTCCAGAGCTGTGAATTGCAATGTATTATGTGGTTGTTGGTCTTTGGAATGTTTGTGAGTGGAAATGGAGTGTGAGTCTACTTGATAAACCTAGTGTGTGCAGGAACCTCATAGATAGAGCTAGAGGGTTGGCTTTCTTCTTTGCACCCCCTGAATAGAACTGGAAGGGAAGGCATAGCCCGAGGGACTATGTAGTAGAGAAGGGGATGCTTCCTTGTGTTGGGTGTGTGTACTGGATGTTTTAGAAGCCAGGCCAGTTCTGGTGTAGGTGTCCATAATTCTTCAGTCACGCCACTAGCTTAGCAGCCAGCTTTTCGAGCTCCATGTTATCCTGATAAACCCAACCGTGTTGGCTTGGCTGAGTTGTGTATCCTTGGCTACGTGTGAGCCTGCTAGTTTCCCCTTACTCCTTGTGGAATCATGCCCAGCTCGGGGGTGGCAATGTTGCTGAGGGATTGATGAGCACACTAGCCTATGGTTGGGTGGAACGTTGCAGCGACATAACTGGTTGCGGGACAAGCTTCTTCTAAGATAAGTATTCTTGTGTTAAATCCTTGCAACTGTGCTTGTTTTATAAATCAATATGAACATGTTAAATGTTGTGAATGAATAAATGTGCTTCCATTGTTTGATAGTAATTTATGCATCTGTGTATGTTTATTTCCAATGCATTTTATATTGTATTCATGGGGCTTAGTTTTCCCATAATGTTAGCATTATAGTCGTGTCCTCTCGCCGGTAGAAGGGTGGGAACGTGACAATTTGTTATAATAAGGGAAGAACCAGGGGGCCCATAGTTGTTCATAAATATATACATGTTGCTTGGCATTTTCATCCACCAACTATTGAAGACTGTTAATTTATCTTTCCATCGTCGCATTTTGTTTAAGTAAATCCTCCAACCTCTCTTTTATGCCTACAGACACTACTTCCAATGCTTCCTTTTCATCTTCCATCCTAACTAGGTTTTCATTGCACTCATCCAAATGCACTCCAAATGGCCTTCAAAGCCTCTGCTTCACTAATTAGTTATCTATTTTTCTAACTCAGTGACCCTTTATCGCTAACTATCAACTCGAGGTTTGTTTGTAGCTCTGCAATGCGGGTCAACAGGTTATCCTTCTCAGCATTGAAACCTTCCCCTGCCATTAGGCTACTTCTAGTGATTTAAGCAGTCTCCTTTTTGGATGTTGCAATCTATGATAAAATATCCTTTGTGTATAGATCATCCATCTGTTGTTGATGCAACAAGTGCAGGGCATGCAAATGCTGAATAACACGTCAGTTCCCTCTATTGCATTGCACTACAACTACTCCATTAAAACTTCCCTTGACCACACTGTAGTGCAACTACTCCATTAAAACTTTCCTAGATATTAGAGTTACTGATTTAGAGAGGCTTCCACCATATTAAATGTCTAGTCTGTAATCAATACTATTGCAAAGGTTGATGTTAGCCTTTGGAGTGCTCAAAGTAGAGCCAATAACAATGTAAACAATTTAATATTGATAAATCCAAATACATGTTAACTTGACCTTGTGGGCTAGCTCATAAATGCCCAATGATGTCATCCCAATGCCGAGTTATGGGCACCATTCCACGAGGATGACAGCATAGTGCACCACCAATCACAGTTAAAAAAATTCATTTATAAAAAAAATCAATTAAATAAATATTTTCAAGGTTTAAGTTTAACTTTAGCTCTAATGAAAAATCAACCTTTTAGACATAGATTATTACATCTGAGCGATCCATATATATCCCTGTCGAGGACATAATAATATAATATAACTTAAACTTTATATTTATATATATATAAAATTAAAGTAAAGTAAAAATATACATAAAATTTAAATCAAATTAATGTTTAAAAATATTTATATAAAACAAAGTAATATATTTATTTCCAAAATATATTACATATAAGATGGTATACAATCATGCATACCCAGGGTGAAAAACAACTGAACCTTAACTTTATAAGTATTATGGGAAAGACAAATCAACCTTAACTTTCTAAGTACCAAGTATATAATTTTGATATTCCATATTTAATGGAAGGCGATAAATATTTTTATATACTTAGAGACACAACATTCATAAGTCAAATAATTACCTAGCATATAATTTTGATTGTCAATATTTAAGGTTAGGTGATAAATACTTTATATATGTGGGAATACAAAATAAAAACAAAATAATAATTAGCAATTTGAATTTCAAAGATAAGATCAATTTAAAATTAAATTTCAAATATAAGATAAATTTAATATTAAAAATTTGGAAAGGCATGATTTTTAAAAATAAAATTTAAGTTTAAAAAGCAAAGTAAAAAAAAGTGAGCCATAAGTTCCAATAATCTAGTATTTTATATGAATGATATACAAAATATTTTATTAATTATTTGAAATATATAAAAGTTGATTGTATGTAAGAATTAAAAGGAAATATTTCAGATATTAATGAAGATAAGTTTTAATTGTGGAACAATAATCTGAAAGAATTATAGCTAATTTTTTAATTTAAAAATATAATAATTTATTTAAAAAGTAAAAAAAAAGTGAGTCATAAGCTCAAATCATTTATTATTTTATTTGAATGTTATACAAAATATTTTACTAATTTATTTAAAAGATATAAAAGTTGTTTGTATCTAAAAATGAAAAGGAAATATTCAGGTTAATCAAAATATCTTTTAATTGTGCAACAATAATCTAAAAGGATTATAGCTGATTTTCTAATTTAAAAAATATAAAGCTTAGAATACGATAATTATAGTTGATTTTCTAATTTAAAAAATATAAAGCTTAGAATACGATAAAACATATTATTATTTAAAAGATAAAATTATTGAATGTGAGTAGTGGAATAGGATAAAACATATTATAATTTAAAAGATAAAATTATTGAATGTGAGTAGTGTTTAATTATTTTCAGAGGCATGAAAATATCTTATAACATATGGGTTTCAATAAAAAAATATTATGACTGCAATTAAAAAATAACGCTTCTGCTAAAGTTATCCGAGCTATTATATTTAAATTTGTGAAGAGCCATATTTGTGCATCCAATGCAAACATTGTTTTATGCTTATAAAAAAAGTGTTTAAAAAAAATATTCATAATAAAAAATAATAATATATGTATTTAAAATAAATGGCGCGCAATTTTTCATTACGTACTACCACTATTACCTCGATCCCAAATCCCAAGAAAGCCTTGAGTGCATTTTGGTTTTCTTGGAAAATTGTACTAAACCAAAAAAACCAACGCAATCCCACCATTAAAACCAATTTGCAATAAATTATATCTACAACCTTGCTTACGTCTATATGTCGTCGTGTCCTGGGCACCAAAGCTCGAGGTAAACGTCAGCAAAAAACAATAAAATAGAAAATAAATAATTTATTTTAAATAAAATATAGTATTAAAACAAAATTGCTATGTTAAACTTTAGGTTTTTGGCAAATATTATTTGTATGGATCAAATTAATAGAGATGAGCGATTTATATATATATCCCCCGTCAGGGACATAATAGTCGAATGAATATATTATTTCAAAAGGTAGTGATTGATCCTAACACCTACATCAAAACCACCATACTTGAAACAAGTGGCATATAGTGTTAAGAGCGGGAGATCTCGGAGGTGAGAGTGAAAAATGACTTTCCTTTTGAGCTATTGGCAAATATCATGGAAATGCCTCAAAGGTCAATGAAGAGTTGTATTTTTCATCTAGCCAGGATATTGACAATGGAAGCAATGCAGTTAAGCAAGTTGATTCTGAAGAAATTCCCAGCTTTAAAGATTTTGAAGGTACTAATGATTATTTTCCTACGAGTGATGACTTTAAAGGCATTGGGGATGATGAAGACCTTCCTCTAAGTGGGGATTCTAAAGAAAGTGAGCAAGATGATGACAATTTTCCTCCAAGTGATGATTTCAAAGGCATTGATGATGATTTCAAAGGCACCAATGATGATTTTCCTCCAAGCGATGATTTTATATGCACCAATGATAATTTTCCTCCAAGCGATGATTTTAATGGGAACGATGATGATTTTTGTCCAAGCAGAGATTTTAATAGGAGCAATGATGATTTTGGTGAAGACGAAGGCACCAGTAAACATGATGAGCTTTCTCTAAGAGGGGATTTTAATGGGATTGATGATGGATTTACTCCAAGCAATAATTTTATTGGGACTGATAATTATTTTGCCGAGGATAAAGACACCAATAATGATCACAATTTTCCTCCAAGTGAGGATTTTAATGGCACTAATGATGATGTTGGTGAGTATGAAGGAACCAATAATGATGAATCTCGTGATTTTCCTCCAAGCGAGGATTTTAAAAGGATTAATGATGATGCCGATGAGGATGAAGGGACCACTAATGACGATTCTCATGATTTCCTTCAAGAAATGATTTAAAAAGCATTATTGATTATTGTGGTGAGGATGAAAACACCAATAATAGTGATAATGGTTATCCTCGAAGTGATGATTTCAAAGGAACCAATGATGATTTTCTTGATGAAGGCATCAGTGATGAAGATAATGAATTTCCTCCAAGTGATAAGATTGAACTAAAATTTTCCTTAATCATTAAAAATAAAAGGAATATTTTCCTTGGTCTTGATGAAGAGCTGCAAATGGACAACTTGAAACATTGACTACATTGTACATAATTCCAGATACTCCAACACATTCTCCTATGATAATATTCATAATAAAATCATAAGTTAAACCAACAAAAGTACAAATAATTCATATAAAAATTCAAACACTCCTTCAGAATTTCCGTACAAGCATCATATCAATAAAAATATATAAAGCGTTTCATGTACAATTATTCAAAATGACTCATGGATTCTAACACCTTATCAAAATCTACATCATTTTTAGATGAAGGACTAGATGAATATGTAGATGCCACATATTCTTCTCTATTATCAATGAGTGCACCATTTAAGTCTACATGTATGCCCAACATTTGAGATGTCAGATTCCTTTTGGATCTACGACTTCATTTAGTAGACTCCCATTTTCCAACTATTTCTTGAATCGACAACCTTTTGCTAATATATGTAGTCACGGAGGAAAGAGTTCCTTTCTTTGTCAACTATAAATAAAAAAAATTATATCAAGATGTCAAGATGTCAATGCGGCAACGATTTATATTTTAACACTTTCTCTTTCTCTTTTTACAAACCTTTTTTCTCAACCACCATCTATGGCTTGTACACACCAACAAATGGGTGTGTATCTGTTGTATACCAATGTACTTCAACTGATATAACTTCTTCATTTTCTTCATTGACCTTCATAACTTTTGCAATTTAGAATAGATAGTCACATGGATCATTGTAGCCAAAACTGTAATCTTCCAACCATCCCTAATTGTTAGGATTATTAATTAGTCCTCCCTTGACCACCATAGTCTATTTTTCTTTTCCTAGTATGACGCCACCTCACCAGTTCCGTGGGGGACTCATTTAGGGGACACCTACCACCTTTTGCACCAGTTTACATGAGTTTGAGAGCATTGGAGATAAATCCCTATAATTTAGGAACCCACACTCAGTGCCACTAGTAGTCACCAACAGTTGTCCCTAGTCTATGTTCAGTCATGGTCCGATTAGCCATAGTTAGCTCACTTTTAGTCAACCTAGCGCCACTTTTCCATTATTTGAGGAAGTTGGGCACCTTTGTTAACCTAACACAGTAAGTTAACTAAATGTGAAGTGATTTAGTCATTTGGAGTTGCATTAGTGAGTTCTAGTGGTGTTTTTCCACAGATAGAGTTATCTAAACTCATTCCAGGTTAGGTAATTTGAATCATACCTAGTATATTTGAATACTCCTTTTTGTATCATGATTGTATTACAGATAGATTACTGATGAATGGATGTAATGTTATTCTTCCAATTTGTCTCCATGTGTGTGCAAATTTTCTATGAATAATTGATCAGTGTTCACTAAATTCTTCCTCTCTTCTGCACCCTTATTTTCAAAGTTAATTCATACAATCCTGAAGATCCTTAGCTTATCTAAAATTAAACATGGTATCAAAGCAGGTGTTCAAGCCAGCTTCAAACCTAGAAATCTTCCATTGATGCACCATAATCAATTGGGTTCCACATAATTCCTGGTATTCTTGCCTTGTTCCCTCTAGATTATCTCCAGATAAGTCTATCCAGGTGTGATGCACCTAGAGAAAGTGAACATGTCGAATTTGGGAGTGTTTGAATTGGGTTGATTTCAAATTGAAGTGTTTTTGCAGGTAAATTGAATATTTTCTAAAGAATTAGTTTTTTTTGAAGATGTAAGATGGATAATTCAACAACTTTGACACCCAATATTTGCACACCCTTGAACTATCTTGATTGGAGGGATGATATGCATATAGTCTAGCAAAACAATGGTTTGTACAGGGTCACCATGGGTAGAGAGGTCGAACCCCAACAACCTCTTGGAAAGTTGAAGTATTTGAACAAGTTGGATGAAGCATTTGGATTCATGTGCATCCACATATCTAGGGAGATACTCTTCCATATTGATGGAATACTAACTCCAAGAGAAGTATGGGAGAAGCTCAAATCCTTGTTTGGCAAGCAGGATGAGTCGAGGGGCCATATTCTAGAGAATGAGTTGATGGCACTACAACCCAACAAGTTCGAAACTATACAACTTTTTTTCTCAAAATTCAAATCTCTTGCCATGCAATGTAAGCACTGCGCGATTGATAAGAATGATGAGCAGGTGGTTCTCTCAATTCTGAGAAAACTTGGCCCATAATTCTCAGTGCTTGTATCCACATTTAACTCCGATAGACTGACAACTCCTCATTGGTGAATGCCATCCCTCGATGCCTTCACGGAATATCTTATTCAGGAACAAGACAAGATGATACAAATGGGAGCCATCAGAGCCTCCACAAATCCAGATCTCTTGGTTGGGGAGACAAAGAATGCACAAGCAAGGAGAAAATAGAATGGAAAGGATAAGAGGAACACTGAATTCGAACCTAAAGAAGAGTTTGATCAGACAAATGAATCCTCAGTCTCTAAGAAGGAAAAACATAAAAGGTTTGACAAGGGAAAGTGTTCCTACTGTAAGAAAGGAAACCATACAGAGAAAGGTTGTATGAAGAAGACCATAGATCAGATGTCAACACTCATTGAAAAACACAATATTTCCCTTCCTGAAGGGGCGGGAAGGATGAATATGGAGATAAAACTAAAGATAATGAGAGATTACATGCACTGAAGGCTGTATTTTCAAAATATCATGCCTTCCTCATTGATTCAAGAGTCTCCAATCACATGGTTGCATCCAAATAATAATTCTTTTCATTACAACTTACTGATGGTCCAAGTAATCACATGGGATATGCCACTAAAATACAAGTTGAATGGAAGGGTTCAATCAAATTATAGCATGGAGTGTTCAAGAATGCCCTCTATGGTCCCTCCTTAGCAGCAAATATGTTGTCTATATATCAGATGACTCATACAGGCTCACCAAAGCAAGTTGTATTTGGTCATGACTCAGTGGAGATATCAGACATCTCAACTAGGAAGTTGATAGTGAAAGGTGTTGCAAACCATGTTTCCAAGGCATATGATTTCTCACACTTTCTTCCATACTTAGATCTAGTGCAATCTCAGTTGCATTTGAAAGGGAAGGTAAATTCATCCTACCTAAACCTTTTACATATGATAATGTTTCCATTAATGTTTAATATTCAGAATCTGAAGCAGAGGACCAAGTTGAATCAATTTATGGAATTGAAGATGAAGTTCAGTCGAATACAGATACAGATCCAATCCCTACTCCCAATCCTAGGCCTAAATGGGCTCAAAATATTATTGAGGTTGTTGGGAAAATGGCTAGAGAGTCATCTGACATGATGAGAACAAGATATTAGTTTCAAAAAGAGAGACTTGAGTTATGTCAAGAAACCCCACTTCTCTCATAGAGGTGCTAAAAACTCCCAGAGAGATGCTTGATGATGGTAAGGTCTAATCAATAGTTCTTCTCACTGAAGAATGATGAGAAATTGGATCATGTCACTCAAATTGACAAATTGGAAGGAAAAATGTATATGGAAAAGCATAAGGGGTACATTGATTCTGTCTTGACATGCAAGCTAAGGAAACCATTGTATGGGCTCAAGCAAGGCCACAGGGCATGGCATCCCAGGTTCCATCATTTCATACTATCAAAGAGGTTTGAAAGAAACAAGATTGGCTGCAAAAGAAGCAACATTTCTTCTCATATCTTTTATCATATTGGAAGAAGGTGGAGAGGTTCACATGCATAGTACCAGGAAACTAGCACACACAAGGAGCATCAAACTACATTATTGCCCCATAGGGATATAGACTGCATACAATTTTCACAAGTTTTTTAACTCAAGAATTTTTTTTCTCTTGGTGTGAAATATTGATCTTTGATCCACTGCTCATTTTGGGGGGGAGGGGTGGATTCCCATGAGGTTTTCTCTATTTTCCTCGGTTGTNGGGGGGGGTGGTGTTTGGATTATTAATTAATCCTCCCTTGACCACCATAGTATATTTGTCTTTTCCTAGCTTAGTATTCTAGTTCCACCTCACCAGTGTCATGGGGGACTCATCTAGGGGCCACCTACCACCGATTGTGCCAATTTTCATGAGTTTCAGAGCTTCGAAGAGAATTCCCTATAATTTAGGAACCCACACTCAGTGCCACCAATAGTCACCAGCAGTTGTCCCTCGTCTATGTTCAGTCATGCTCTGATCAGCCACAGTTAGTTCACTTTTAGTCAACCTATCATGACTTTTCCCTGATTTGAGGAAGTTTGGCATCATTTTTCACCTAAATCAATCAGTTAACTAAATGTGAAGTAATTTAGTCATCTGTAGTTGGATTAGTGAGTTATCGTGGTGTTTTTCCACATATAGAGTTATCTAGAATCAATCCAAGTTAGGTAATTTGAATCATACCTAGTAGATTCGAATTCTTCTATTTGTATCATGATTGTATTACATATAGATTCATGATTAATGGATGTAATGTTATTCTTCCAATTTTGTCTCCATGTGTGTGCAATTTTTCCATGAATGATTGCTCAATGTTTACTAAATTCTTCCTCTCTTATGTAGCCTTCTTTTCAAATTTAATTCATACATGACTAAAAATCCCCGACTTAGCTAAAATTAAACACTAATATCTTGTACTAAGCACATGTAAAGGTATTCCATCGCTTCATGCTATGCATACGATCTTCTAGATCCAAAATACATTTATCTTTCCTTTACTTGAGAAGACTCAACACCTTGAAGTTCAACATTTTTTTCCTCGATTTCAATTGACATACTTTGTGGCCAACTAAATGGAGTCTTCAGAAATATTTCTCCATTTGTAGAGTTTGAAATTATGTCATCATGATCAATGAAAAAATACTCCCACCAAACATAATCAATGACATCAAAGTAATCATATGTATCTTTGATAGACTTTTTAATTTCTTCCAAACATTGAGAAGAATAGACATCTCTATGATGTTAGCATGTATTATGAATCTCAAAATTTGATTGCAATAAAAATAATTTTGAAGCATACATTTGATGACTTGGGATGAATTTTAGAAATGTTAAAGTTCATTAAGGCCCCATTCTGCACTAGTTGAGTACTTCTTTCTCCATATTAGTGTTTTTCCACAAATATTTTTTTTCTATGAAATTGATGTTGAAAGCTAATGCCATTATGTTTTTCAATGTGCCTTTCTTATGTTGATTTAGTATCTGCATGAGGCATCCTCACCATGTCGTCCCCATAATAAATGTGAAGCTAACACCTATTGTGCACACGAAAAGAGAAGTCGACCCAACATAAGAAGACAAATTGGCCCCACTTGAAATATGAAAAATTCAACACGATAAAGTATAAATAGAAGTCGACCTCACTCATTCTCATCAATCAATTAAGAAAGTTTGCTCCAAGCAAGAAGAAGTTGGCTACTGCAACTAGAAGAAGACTTTTGAGGGTTCACTATCTTTGGAGGAGTTACTCCTTTTTTTCTTGGGGTTTTTTTTTATCTTTCTATTATATGTGCTACATATGTTTTTATATGTACATTGATATATGAACTAATTATCTCTATTAGAAGATTGCATGGTTTTCTCCCTCAATTGTTTCCTAGATCAAAATCTTTGTGTCTATTGTTTCTGTGCTTGGTTATTCTGTTCGTGATCTTATTTATTATGCAATCGAAATTATTTTGCTATATCTATAAAATCTAACATGGTATCGTAGTAGTGCTAAAATAATCCATTGCCAGAAACTAGGGATCCATACTTTGGAGTGTTTGCAATCTCAGTTCATCTTGAAAGGATAATTAAGAAACAAGCCCTATGAGGGCACACCTTTCGGTGGAGGAAAAATCCAGATTGGTGAATTTTTAATTTTGACGAAATTCTGTCAGGGTCAAGAACTAGGGATCCATGTTTTTATCCCTTTTTTTCCACTAGATGGGTTCAAACTTAGAATTCTTTAACTTGTCTTGGGAGGGCACATCAATATTTGGAAGTAGATTTCAGATCTGAAAATTCTCATTTTGACCTATTCTCTATCGGAATTGAGAAAATAGGGTTTCTAGTTTTGAGTTGTTCTATCCACATATATGGGATAAAAGAAGGTATGTTTTACTCGCACTAGGAAGGTACATTTATATGTGGAATCATACTTGAAAGAATCCAAACTTCAAAATTGACCTAGGTCCTTCTAGGGTTTCTGAATCAGTTTCAGCTTTGTAGTCAAGATGATTGGTAGGAAGGTTGAAGATAGACTTGATGGGGCTTCCAAATCCAGCACTTGGAAGTCTAGGGATCTCCTCATTTTGGAGGAAAATGATCTATTGAATTTTTTTAATGATAAGGTTCCATAACCAAATCAGGAAACATAAAAGACTCAATGGGGTAGAATGATGCAAAGGAAAGACGGATCCTGGTAGATTCAATAAAAGACCACTTGGTTCCTCAAATTTCTCAAAAGAAGACAACTAGGAATATTTTTGAATTCTTGAAGAGGTTGTTTGAAGATATCAACATCAACTGATCTCTTGTGCTAAGACACAAATTATCCAATATCAATATGACCAGGTCAAACTCAATTGCTACTTAATTCATGAATATTTATGAGCTAAGAGATCATTTCAGTACCATTGGAGAGTCAATTGAAAACATAGATCTTGTCATGACAACTATTAATGGTCTCCCTCCCTCTTGGGAACCATTCATATAGATTCTTATTGGGAGATCCATGTTGCCCAAGTTTGATCGATTATGGGAAGATTGTACACGAGAAGAGACTAGAGTTACAACTAGAAGCAGATTGCATGGCACTCAACACGAAGAAAATCAAGCCCTTACATCTCATGTCAAGAAGGAAAAAGGGAAGGGAAGAAAGTATCATGGCAAGAAATACAAGAAATATCAAGTCCCATTCCAAAAAAAATAAAAAGAGGGATCTTTCACATATCCAGTGCTTCAAATGTCAGAACATGTTGTGGTTCAAAGAAGACAAAAATCCAAGAATCAATTGCTAATGTTAATACTCCACATAAGAGGTCAAGGAATGATGACTTTGAACAAAATTTAGAATATTTTCGAAAGGGGTTCTTCTTCTATCACTCCATGTTGAGATGATGTGATTATTTTTGGGCCTAGGGAAAGGAGAGCTGAATTCACTTGGAATTATTCCTAAGTATGGAGAAGAGATAGAGAAGAAGAGAAAAGAGTTGCGACAGAAGCAGCGACAAGAAAGGAGAGGATAAAGGAGTTGTGACAGAAGCAGTGACAGGATGGAAGAAGAAGGAAGATGTGTGATATAAGAGGAAGTCACGACAGAAGGAAGGAGTGTGAAAAGGTAAGATGTGACAAAATAATAGTACCAGAAGGCATGCAAGTTGTATAACGACTAGAAAGTGACAGTAGGGCATGATGGCCAGAAAGCGGTAGTTCAGGAAGATCGTATGGGAGAAGGTGGATAGAGTCGGTGGAAGCCACACGTTTGAAATCATATTTGTAAGTCGGGCCATTAGTGCCTATTTTCGTGTATTGCTAGAATAAGAAGCCATCTTGTTGGCTAAATGTAGGAAGTCAGCTAAGAAAGCGATAGGTAAAGTGTTTGTAACAAGTCTGCAAAAGAGTCTATAAAATAAGGAACCCAAGTTGTATGCGGGTTAGCCTCTTTGTTGTTATCTCTTCACCATTAGACTAGTATTTTCTCTGTATTTTGTTTCCTATTAGTATTTTTCCAATGATTATGAGTTGAAGAATCTGCAGCTAAGTGTGCAAAAGTGTAGGAGAAATTAAGTTGATCCAAGTTGTGTGCGGATCATTAGTAGAGTTAAGTAGGGAGAGAGCAGAAGAGAAGATCAGAGACCATGAGAGGAAGAAATAGTTTGTAAAAGATAGAGAAGGATATCTATAACATAGTCTATAGCTTAGTGCATAGAAAAAAGGTGTGTATATTTATCATGCAAGATGAAAAGCACCTTTGTGGTTTTTCCTGGATGGGTTTCCATGTTAGATTTAATGTATATATGTGAATGTTGAATGTGTTTGAGTTACCTGTGTAAATGTTGCATGTAATGAATGCTTATAGAATTTCTTATGAATGAATAAATGTATATCATTCACATTGTTATCAGTTGAATACGTTTATGCAACACAGAGTTTGTTTTTGTTTTAGTTGCACAGGAGAGGTTGGGTTGTAGTCTAATTGTTCACAATATGCATTAATAATCAACACACATGATTATTTGAGTGCCTTGGTAGATGAGCAAGGGACTAGAAATCCCCCACCCAACTGCGAAAACCTAATTCTAGAAATTACCCATAGGAAGATATCTCGGTTGAGACTGCATCTGTGTCACAGGTGTTGCTGACTGAGCGTTTCTCTATCAGGTCGATATCTTGGGCTTTGTTGCGCTAGCAGAAGGGACTAAACCTGGTCCAGGATCCTAAGAGGAGGGAGAAAATCCAACAAATGGTTTTGTTTCCTGGACCTAAATCATTTTGGTGAGGGATATGTTGTGGGAACTAGCAAAACTTGAAATCCAAGATTGGGTGGATTTCAAAGTGTTATAATTTGCACGAGAAGAAAGAAAATGATCTCGGTGGAATCTTATAGAGTGTATGGTTCGGTACGTTTATATGGATATCCATGAGATTTTATTTTCCTATTTTCCCATTGTGTTGCATGAGTGGTTGTGTAAGTTGGCGACCCAATAAAGAAACTTCCAAGGAGGAGAACCAAGGAAGTGGAATCATTAGTTAATTGAGCGACTGAAAAGAGTAAGAAACCCTGTGTCAAGGGCTGTATATTTTTGGATAGATAGTATCTTGGAGGGATACATTACTGAGTTTGTTGTTGACACAATAACCTCATATAGTGAGGCAGAGCAAATTTTTTTTCAAGGACCAGGCGGTAGAAATTTGTCGTCTTTAAAGACATGGATAACAATGCTTGTATGTGAAAAAGGAATTCTATGAATGTGACAAGTGGAATATGTGCACAAAAAGGGTGGGAATGTCGCAGCAGAACTCTGTGAAAAATAACACAAACTGAGTTGAGATGTTCCTACAAGATAGTGGAACTGAACTATAGTTTGGTAGTATAATAAGCGGAAGAAGGATTTGGTTCAAAAAGAGAAGAACGACTTTGATAGGAAGAAGGAGTTGCAACATGACTAGAGAAGAAGAAGACTATGATCTTGTGTCATACGTAGATGAAGGATCTTGCGACGAAGAAGAATAATATCAGTCGATATCTGAGGGAGAGGAAGAATGGAAAGAATTGACTAAATCTCTAGATCCAGAATGCGAGAACGACACACCTACAACACTGCACATAGCGCTAGAGGAAATATATAGAGGATTATCTCCAATTGAATTTGTAAATACAAGTATTGCTAACATTGTAAATAGTGTACAAGGGAGTCCAGCTAGTCAAAAAAAAATTATGAACATACCGACAGTTAATACAATGGCTAGGACCAACATTAATTTTCCAATATTCAATGGAAATGGGTTGAAAGACCCAAAGCAACATTAGTTTCTTTGTGAAGCCATATAGACTGTGTGACAGATCCAGGATGAGAATATCAAGAAAGAAAACATGATCACAACTCTGTGAGGTCATGCTCTAGACTGGTACATGAAATTTTGTATAGTTCTAGTAGGAGTTTCCTAGAAAACGCTCAACTGAATTCGAGTGGGCATGATAGATGATTTTAGGAAGCCAAAGCCTGAGTTGTGATGCATTAGTGAGATAAAAGAAATTAAGAAGCTACCTACATATTCTGTTTGGTACTTTGACCATAGATTCAAGACATTAATGGCCAAAGTGAGATTTTAGATGTCATATGTACAACATAAGGAGTGGTACATTGCCACCTTGTTTCCACATATATGGATCCCATTGATGCAAGAAAAGATTGGGTCACAAACAAAAGATCTGGAACTAGTAATGAAGCTGGAATCCTTGCTGATTGGAGACATCGATGTAGGAATGATTCAAATTCAGTCACAGCTGGCCACACTTACGGTGTATCTCCAAGACATCAAGAGAGGCAAGGAAGTTCAAGAAGAGATATGGTGTACAAGATGTAGAACAGACGGAAACCATAAAGAGAATTGTTTGCCTCTCATCAATTATGTTGCAGCAGGAGCGTCGAACCCGATAAACACCCAAGCGATTCCTTGGTGTAGAATATGTCATACTAGGGGCCATAAGTCCAAAGAATGTTTTTATTTACAGAAGATTGTAAGTACACAAGCTAGTATGTACTGTAAATTTTGTAAATCAATTGGACACAATGAGAAATACTACAGAGCACTTCAGCTACTGCAAGAAAAGACAATCAATACCTACTTGATGAAAAATGATCACCAGATGCAAGCTAAATGAGTGTAGCCTCAGTACCATCCTACTCAATATCCACCACCGCAATATCGACAACTACAATATTCTAAACTACAATATTAGCCAAATCAGTTCATCCACAACAACAGTACCCTCAGCAAAGGGGGGTAGAATTTTTTTAGGCCAAGGACAACAACAAGGAGGAGGAGGATTTGGTCGAGCAAGATGCCAATTCATATGTTAGAACCGTGGGAAGCCATGACACTTTGCTGAGATTTCCAATGTCCTACAAAAACATGTATATATTGTAAAGCATTTGACCACACTGTCGAACAGTGTCCACAATTAATTGTGAAATGATAGGCTCAAACAATGGGAAATACCAACCCTATGCAGAATTAGATTTCAAACCCCAAACATAACATTCAGATGATTTATGCTAAGATGAGAGAACCAAACATTGTTGTTGTTACAAGAGGAGGTGTTGTGATAGGAGAATACTAGAATACATAGCATGGACAACTGCAGGTACGAACTGCGACACAAAAGAAAGCCCCATTAGATGTTCGAAAGGAGAAGGAAGTATTCTTGGATGTGCAACCAGAGTTTGTTGATATCAATCAACCATCGACATCTGGACAAGTAATTACCATGCCCTAAATATTTGAACAATTACTTAGGAAGCAACCAATGAAAACGGTTAATAAGCTTAAAGGATTTTTCAAAATTTGTTTAGCATTAATCCATGATAAATATAATGTCACGGAATTAAAAACACTCATAGAGGAAACTCCAGAAGACCTGCAACCTGAAAATAGAGTTAACCATATCAGGACGAGATTAAAAATTGGTTAAGAACTGTGAATGAATGCACAAATAAGAGATTATGATATGGACTATATCATATTGGATCTGGGCTCGGATGTCAACATATTGACAATATATACATGGGAAAGCATGAATAAACCATGACTGGATTGGTCTCCCATTTAGCTAAGTCTTGAGAACCAATCAAAGGTACTACCTATTGGTAGACTAACTCAAGTACCTGTCGAAGTCAAAGGCTCGAGGACATATGCACAATTTGAAGTAATCGACATTGTCGATGACCCAAATACATACCCTGCACTTTTAGGAATTGATTGGGCGACAGATAACAAGACCATTGTTAATTTTAAGAAAAGAATCTTATCATTTGAAGATTCTGAAATTAGGGTGGTCACGTCAATTGATCCGCTTGAAGGACAGAGATATGTCGAGCCAATGAATAGTGAAGGCCAAGGTAATAACCTGGACCAAATGTATAATATCATGTCTTCAAGATACAATTATATAAACCCAACAACTGATGGAAATATGAGTTGTCGGAGTGTAATCTCTTGCATGTACAATTCAAGTGACGCAGTAGAAAATTGGCAGAACCGGTTGCATGAAGTCTACATGAGAAGATGCGCAAGAATTACAAGATTTGTGTGACGGGTAGGAATTGAGGCAAGTGATTTTCCTACGTATGAAGGTTTACCCTACTTCCCATCTTTTCTGGTGGAGTTTGGAGAAAATTTTATAGAATCACAGTGATTTTCCGCCTTGGACTTTGTGTTGAAAGCTATGCTCCCTAGATGGTGGGGTACACATAAACAATCTATCTCTGAATGGAAAGAGCGTAGAATATTATTAGATATTAGATTTGGAGAAGAGATCAGTTATATTGGTTATAAGTATACAAGATTGACAAATCTTGTTGAACATATTGAACATTCTTGCACGACATGGAAAGAATATCCACGACAAGAATCGGTTCATCGATTCATACACACATTGGAGATGGTACCAAGGAATTGGTATACATCAGTGGAGCTGCGAAGAGGAACTATTGAGTGGGAAGAGTTAGCCACAAGATTCTCTCATACATTTGAATTTGCAAGTGAACACCCAACAATTGATCTTGTGCTACAAATAATAAAGGAGAAGATATTTGAAGAAATCCTGATTACATACATGAATTTCCATTAATGCAGCATGATAGTCTGCCATTATATGGAATTTTACAATGTCACGGGAGAACTGGAAGATGATGACCTACTTGAAATAAACATACCTGAATAATAAGTTATGCGCGCAGTCAAAGGAGTTGTCAATTCAAGTGACCAATTCCTAAGTCCACTTAATATTAAGAAAGTAAATATTGGCTCACCTGAAAATCCAAAGTTTTCCAATATTGGATATTATTGGGACAATGAGATTTTGGGGAATATCACTGACTTGTTACATGAATTCCAAGATATATTCCCTACAAAGTTTCCATAAATGAAAGGAATAGTCAGTGACCTTGGCGAAATGAAGATACCTTTGAGGCCTGACGCAAAACTAGTCAATCAATGACCATATAGATTAAATCCATGATACAAAGAAAATGTTAAATCTAAATTGGACCAAAGGATAGAAGTAGGAGTCATAAGGAATTACCAAGCCCAAAATGTATCCTAAATAAGAAAAAGGTAGAGAGAGATAGGAAACAATGTGAGAGAAAAAAATAATATTACGATATTTTGACGATAACGTTTGATCCCCAAGACCAATTGGGGTTCTCTTGGTACGGTTGGAAAGGTATCATTGAGGGCTACAACTTTTTTGTTTTGAGATTTGCGAGATTCATCATTGTTTGGTCGAAGTGTGCATTTTTGTAAATATGGGCATGAGAAATCTCAAAAAGCATCTTTTCAAAGATGCTTTATGAAAAGCATATTTTAAAGAATCTTTTCAAAGATGCTTTAAAAGATGATTTTCATAAAGCATCTTTATAAATATGTTTTTCGAGATTCCTCATGCCTAGATGTACAAAAATGCACTCCTCGACAAAACCACGAGGAATATCGCAAAGCTCAAAACATGAAAGTTGTAGTCCTCAACGAGACCTTTCCAACAATACCTAGAGAGCCCCAATCCGAATTTGGGTTAAAAAATTCCATAATATTAGTTTTTTCTCTCTCATTTTTGTCTATCTCTCTCTACCTTTTTCTTATTTAGGATACATTGTAGAAGAGGGTAGAATGTTATGGTTATAGAACCTATCAAAGAATCATAAGGGATTAGTCCAATTGTAGTACAATATAAGAAGACCTTAGGTGACGTAAGAGTTTGTGTCGACATGAGAAATTTAATTGATGCTTGTCTGCATGATCCGTTTCCGACCCCATTTACAGATGAGGTAATGTATAATGTTGGAGGATAAGAGATCTACTCTTTCACTGATGGATTTTCTAGTTACCATCATATTAGAATCATGAAGGAGGACTGACACAAGACTAAATTTGTGACAGAGTGGGGCCATTACCAATATACAATAATTCCCTTTGGACTTAAGAATGTGCCTGCAATTTTTTCTAGAATCATAGTCGCTTCCTTTAAGGATTTTATACATAAATTTATTGATTTCTACTTTGAGCATTTGGCCTCGTAAAAGGCCATATAGAGAGCCTAAGAATGATGTTGGAATGTTGTCTACATTATCAAATTTCCCTGAATTTGAAGAAGTGTATATTTTGTGCACCTTTTGGAGCTCTGTTGGGCCATGTGTTCTGTCATGACAAACTTTTGGTTGATCCAGCCAAAGTCGCGATCATCCTCGACCTACCACCACCAACTACAGTTAAAGAGTTAAGAGCAACATTAGGACATACTAGATACTACAAGAAGTTTATCAAAGGATATGCAAAGGTAACTGATCCGATGGAAAATTGCTGAAAAAAGACACTAAATTTCATTGGACAGAAGATTGTTAAGAGAGTCTGGACAAGCTGAAGAACAAGATGGCTACTATGCCAATACTTGTACTTCCAAATTGGGAAAAAGAGTTCCATGTTCATATCAACGCATCATCTGTTGCGCCTAGAGTGGTACTCACGCATATTGGTGAAGGATCGATTGATCATCCCATTTCCTTCGCTAGAAGAAAGTTATCAACTGCAGAGAAGGATTATACCACATCAGAGAGATAAGGGATAGAGATGGTATATGCGCTATAAAACTTTAGACACTATTTACTGGGAGGAAGTTTTAAGATATATACAAACCATTCTGCATTAAAATACTTGGTTACTAAGCCAATGTTTAGGGGAATATCTACCTGTGGCTTCTCCTATTCTAGGAATTTTATTTTGAAATAATTGTTAAGCATGGTCGATTGAATTTGGGACCAGATCCTCTTTCAAAAATTGAAACTAGAGAAGAACCTGCTAGTCTGGAAGACAACATTCCTAATGCACAATTGTTTGCGATAACCATTTTTGATGATCAATATAAATATATCATACATTTTCTAAGTATGGGTCGTGCGCCAACCGAATTTACCATTATGCAGAAGAAGCAGTCGGTGGTATGAGCTGCAGATTTCTAGTTGATCGTTGGACACTTGTATAAAATGGGTCCTGATGAGATACTTCGACGTTGTGTTTTTTATCACTAGCAGATGATGATATTAAGTGAAGCACATGCTGGTGTTGCAAGAGGCCACTATGTAGAAAAATCTACGGTGCACACTATTTTACAAGGACTATGGTGGCTCACTATGCATGCATATGCTCGTGATTATTGTCGTAGTTGTGATGTATGTCAAATAGCTGGTAAGCCTTCCCAAAGAGATGAAATTCCATTGATATTGCATATTACATTACAGGCATTCGACAATTGGGTTTTTTATTTTGTAGGAACTATCAGTCCGGTAGGAAAGTACATAGGAGCATGATATATTATTATTGCGATTGATTACCTAACCAAATGGGAAGAAGCAATGCCAGTAAAGGATTGTATTGCTGCAAAGTTTTTATTTGAAAAAATTGTGACAAGGTTTGGATTCCCAAATATTTTAATCAACGATCAAGGTACACATTGTTTTAATCAATTGATTGAAGAACTGACTCGGGAATTCCAGATACATCATAGAAGAACAACGCCATATCATCCTCAAGCAAATGGAGTTGTCAAATAATTCAGAAATATTATGGAAAATGCATTGACAAAGGTTTGCAATGCATGAAGAGATAACTGGAACGAGAAGATTTATGTAGAATTGTGGGCATATCACATGATGTGTAAGAAGTTGATAGGCCCGACTCCATTTAGGTTGGCATATGGACAAGAAGTTGTTATGCCTATGGAATATATTGTACCAAGTTTAAGAGTTGTTGTGATCATTGAAATGACATAATATTTGTTGTTGATGTTGTGGAAGATAGATTACTCCAACTAATACACTTGGAGTAAGAATGTTTTGTTGCAGGATTTCACCAGAATGTAGAAAAGAAAAGGAAGAAAGTATGGCATGATAGACACATTAAGAGAAATAATTTTGAAGTTGGAGGTTTTTTTATTATGTATGACAACAAATTTTTCAAGCATCCAAGAAAGTTGAAAACACATTGGTTAGGACCATATGTTGTAAAGGAAATCACTAATGGAGGGGTAGTGAAGTTATGAAAGTTAGATGGGGTAGAGGTCAGAGAACTCATAAATGGGAGTTGACTGAAATCTTATTTCGATAGCTGTGACTCGGTCACATAAAAAAAAACAAAGATGATCCAAAATATATAGTCGTGGACTGTTAGTTTATCGTAGGGAGAAGTGAATTTGTCCAGACTTGGCATCTGTCCAAAAATAAAATTGGGAGCGAAGACAATTGGTACGTTACAAGACGGGAACCCTATTGAAAGGGAAATGCAAGTCGCAAGGAGTGAGATGAGAAAATTAATGAGTCAAACAAGGAGGGGACTCTACCAAATGGAAGAAAGTGGGTCATAAGTTATGCAGTCTAAGAATGAAAAGACTTGCTGACAAGACAATTGTCTGTCATTTATTTCGAAACCTTGACAGAAGTTGACACCGTATATTTCAAAGTCACTTCGATCATAATTATAATAGTGTCATAGAAAAAAGGGGTGGATAAGTTCGTAGCGACTACGTCATGACTCAGATAGGTGGCCCATGTGATGGTTCGTGTTTTCATTATTCCACTCGATGACTATGCATGTGAAGATTTGACAGACTAAGCAATTAGGCATCTCTTCTATTTTTCCTTGCTTTCAATTGAGTCTGATATATTGCAACATTGAGCTGCTTCCTCAAACACCCATAGACATGTCATGTCCCCGGTTTTGACCCCGTTTGCATGATGTATATATTGTAATTAATCGTGGTGAGGAGCTCAAGGCAAAAGCCCCACCATCGATTTTGTTGTGTATGTTTCGGCAATGGGGATAATTGCCAGTGGTATCTCGTGCTATAAGGCACATTATAATTCGGCATCATGTAAACCCACACATCAATTAAAATAAACCACAACCAGCTACGACAGTGCAACGTTGAATGAAAAGGGCATGGTTCCAAAGGATAAGGGGTGGGGGATGTCAAACCTTGGTTTATGGGGGAAAAACCCATGTTTTATTACCTTGTTGTTTTGCCACCTTGTCTTACCCAACCTCTTTCAACCTCTTTAATGTTCTGTTGGGTGGTTGGGCAGTTATGGCTGCTGGTGGATGGGCAGTTATTGCCTTTGGGAGGGGGGTGGCAGGACTGTCAGTCCTTTGCCCACATCCACACTCCACCCACGACCCCATGCTTGCCCTGCCTGTTCTATTCTCCTCACGCGCCTGTTCATTATGCCCATGGTGCGTTCTCTCCACAGCCTGTTCACTCACTCACCACGATTTTGGGTCTGTTGGTTCCTCACGCACAGGTTTTGGATGAATTTGGTCTCACGTGGGCATTTTGTTCCTCTCCACGAGTGGCTGAGCACCCGCTGACTGCAAATTCGCGTCCTCTCCATTGCTGTGCATTCTCACGAAGAGGGATTGCTTCCCGTTTTTGTCTTCTCCACGTTTTTGGGTTGGCCGTAGTGCCCAATTCGTAGTGAGCCATTTTCCTACTGTGGTCTGTTCAACCCCACGCAGAGAAATCGGGTATGTATTTCCCGTGCATTTTGCTGTTGGGTGTAAGTTCTTCCTCATGCACAGGGTGTTTGGGTCGTTTTCCCATGTTGTGAGAGCCGTTCTCACTGTCATGTTTTGGGGCTGCGGTTTCCCCTGTGTTTTGTTGACTATGGTGTTCAATTTCGTTTCGAGCCACTATGGGTTTCCAATTCGTGGGCTGAGTTTCTGTGTTTTGGGACTGTGCATAGTTGCCATTGTCTTACTTTGAAAGTGGGCTATTGTTGTTGTTTCCCTGGTTTGGGATGTTGTGGTTGAGTTGTTTTGGCCACGTTAGGGCCAAAACCAACTCTGGGTTGTCCATTGGACTTGAGCTGTGCTCCTCCATTGTTGGGGCTGTCCCCTGTTGTTTATGACTTCTTCACAGAGCTGTGAAGGGATTGTTGGCTGCTGGTATGCAGTGGTTGAGCCTTGAACTGTGCTGGCTTGGCTTGTCTGTTGAAAGCCTGTGAAACCCAGCAGTGTTGGTTTGGCTGTTATGTGTCCCCATGGCTATGTCTAAGCCTACAATTGACCCTTATTCCGGAGGAATCATGCCCAACTCGGGGGTGGCAGCGTTGCTGAGAGATTGATGAGCAAGCTAGCCTATGGTTGGGTGGAACGTTGCAGCAACGTAGCTGGTTGCGGGTGAATTCTTCATCAAGAGATAAGTGCTGCTGGTTATTCCATCTCTGCAAATTTTATATTGATGTTAAATGAAATATAATGAACATGGAGATTGCTGGAATGTGCGTGTTTGCTTCCGCTGTATGAATGAAGATAAATGCATCTGTGTATGCTTAATTCTAGCATTGATTCCATTTGATTTCTGTTTATGTTCATTGGGCATTTTGCCCGGTTGTGTTGTTGCGTTCATCGCGTTCTCTTCGCCGGTTGAGGGAAGGGGACGTGACAAGACAAAGTAAACTTGTCACAGAAGTATGGTGACTGTGATCTTGAGCTTGAAGCTATGATACCTATTATAGTTGAGAAAAATGTTGCTGGATATGTTCCACAGCAAGCAAGAAGGAGATTGGAGACTAAGCATATTCCAGTCCTACATGCACTAACGATACGATTTATCCTGCCAAGGTTGAAAATAAGGAAGTGTCATGGTTCCCGCAAGAGAAATATTGTCTTATCATTGATGAGGATGAATGAAGAAGCATCGGCTAGAATTCAAGGTCCAAAGGACATCCCACCAAATCCGCCAAATAGAACAGTGGAACAAGTCACCAAAGTGCATAGTATCCATTGCTAGAACCTGTCGGTTTGAACTAGTGTTCGTATAACAATAATCAGAGACAAATGGCATTGTCATCACCATCATCTCTGTAAAAATCTCAAAACATGTGGGGTGATGATGCTTTCAATGAAAAAATGAGCTGGCATATCCCAATGAAGGAAGGTAAGACGTTGATGAGATGGAGGAAGGTACCAGCAGTAGAGCAAAGAAAACACTTAGACAATGAGTTTCCTTGTTGACTTTTGTGAGATCCAAGGTTTATACCGATGTTGCATACTCATTCAAGGATGAAGAAGAGGAATATTTTGAAGAGCAGGAAGGAAAAACCTGGGATGAGTGGCAAGCTCAAGTTAGGAATGTACATGAGAAGAATCGGTCATGTTGATCAGTCTTGCCATCTCGTCTATCTTACTGATCTAAAACAATAAATTTATCCGATAAGAAGAAACAATCAAAGTAGTCGCAAAAACTATAAAGAACACACAGGAAAGAAGAAAGAGGAATAAGTGTGACTGGAAACAGATAGAGTAAAGAAAATATTGGAAGATTTTCATGATAAAGCAGAAATGAGTAAATAAATGGAGGGATAGCTTCGAGTGGCTCGGGACGAGGCACAAGTGAGTGTTGGGGGCTTGTTGGTCCTAGGGAAAGGAGAGCAGAATTCACTCAGAATTCTGCCTAAGTATGGAGAAGAGATAGAGAAGAAGAGAAATGATTTGCTATAGAAGAAGTGACAGGAAAGAAGAGGAGAAAGGTGTTGCGATGAAAGCAACAATAAGAAGGAAGAAGAAGGAAGATGCATGACAGAATAGGAAGCCATGATAGAAGGAAGGAATGCGGAAAGGAAAGATGTGACGGAATAATAGTACCAGAATGCATGCAAGTGGTATAATGACTGGAAAGTGACAGTAGGGCATGACAGCTAGAAAGTGACAGTTTAGGAAGATCGTGGGGGCAAAGGTGGCTAGAGTCATTGGAAGCCACATGTTTGAAAACATCTTTTTAAGTCAGGTCATTAGTGCCTACTATCATGTGTTGCTAGAATAGGAAAGCCAGCATGTTGGTTAAATGTAAGAAGTCGGCTGAGAAAGCGACAAGTAAAGAGTTTGTAACAAGTCTGTAAAAGAGTCTATAAAAAGAAGGAACCTAAGTTGTATGTGAGTTAGGTTCTATGTTGTTAGCTCTTCACTGTTAGATTGCTAGTTTCTCTGTATTTTGTTGGTTTTTAGTATTTTTCAAGTGCTTATGATTTCAAGAATATGCAGCTGAGTGCACATAAGTGTAGGAGAAGTGAAGCCGATCTAGGATGTGTGTGGATCATTAGTAGAGTTAAGTAGGGAGAGAGCAGAAGAGAAGATCAGAGAGAATGAGAGGAAGAAAGAGTCTATAAAAGATAGAGAAGGAGATATAGAATAGTGTCTACAGCTTAGTGCACAGACAAAAGGTGCATATATTTATCATGCCAGATGATGAGCACCTTTGTAGTTTTTCCTGGATGGGTAATTTCCACATTAGATTTTGTGTATATGTGTGAATGTTGAATGTGTTTGAGTTACCTGTGAAAATGTTTCATGGAATGAATGCTTATAGAATTTCTTACAAACGAATAGATGTATATCAATCACATTGTTATCAGTTGAATACGTTTAAGCAACACATAGGTTGTTATTGTTTTAGTTGCACAAGAGAGGTTGGGTTGTGGTCTAACTGTTCACAATATGTGTTAATAATTCACCCATAGGCTTAGTTGAGTGCGTTGGTAGATGACCAAGGGACTATAAATCCCCCACCCAACTGTGGAAACTTGGGTCTAGCAATTACCCATAGGAAGATATATTGGGTGAGACTGCATTTTCATCGTAGGTGTTTCCAACTGAGTGTTTCTTTGCCAGGCCGATATCTTGGGCTTTGTTGTGCTAGAAAAAGGGACTGCACCTGGGTCAAGATCCTAAGAAGAGGGAGAAAAGACAACAATTATCACAAAGAACTATATTGTGATGGAATGAAGATCAGAGGGCTCTCGTGATTCCTACTATAAGGAAATGGAATCCCACCCACAAAACAATAAAAGATAAGTATTTGAATTTCCATTATTGCTCTTGTAGATCAGATTTGAATGTTTTGAATGTCTTCATAACAAGTTGTATGTAGATCTATATTACTAGAATTAGTAAGTTTGTTGAGCATGTGATATACTCATTTTATTGATGAACAATAGGCTCATGTAGTACATGTTATGTATATGATTGTTTAAATATCCTATAGTGTTGCACGACATTCCATGAGCTCACGATGGAGTTATTCTATGATGATATCTCCTTATTACATGCTTAAAGAATTGCATTTTCTTGATAGTATGTTTTAATGGAGGTAGAAAGCATCCAAATAGTTTCCATATGTGCTTATGATATATATATGAGCATCATGTTGAAGAATTAGCTAAGATGTTTACATACCCGTGTGAACTATTGCCATTGCATTGAATTGATTGAAATTGATTATGCAATGTCACTAAATATATGAATGAATTTGACTTGTAGAAAAAGGCCATATGATATGGCCTACAAGAGAAGAATAATGGGACATATTCTGAAGAACAAGCGATGGAAATATAGATCCTATTGGTATTTAGTGATTAAGAGAGAACAAATGCTCAGAAGCAGGAATATCCTAGGCACATGAATTTCAAATTAGACTATAGATTAGGAAGAAGGATGGCTTCCATAGAATTCATGCCTATTCAATAGAGACAATATATAGATGAGGACCTAATACATCCAACCACATGTGGATACATGACCCATAGGTCTAGAGGTTCTCATATAGAGATTGGTGATTTAGATCAGAAGGCTCCAACAAATGTTGGTCTCTCTACTACAGATGTGCATACCTTTGATGATTATTGAAAGCACTTGGTTTCCAATTGGATTCATAGAAAATGTATTAGAGTATGATAGTCTTGAAGGATGAGAGCCACTCAGTTGAATTTTGAGGAGGTACACATGCATTCAGTTAAAGTTGTTCCTCAAGATTTCAAATATAATGTTGATGATGATCCATTGCTCGTAATGCTATATACTAGTGATCTACTCCTCACCAAAATTGAGAGACCCAGATTTATATACAAAGAGAGTTAACCTCTGAAATTGAAACAAGGATCTTGACCTATTGATGGTGTGGTATAAAATTGATGATATCTTCTTGGGTTAAGGGAAGAACAAAGTTGAGATCTTGAGTAGATCTAGCTTGATGATTGTAAGTACATGGTCACATTGATGTTGTTTTGATTCAGATTTTATGGATCCCACCTTACATGCAAATGAGAGGATCCTTGATGTACTTGGTCGTCACCAAGACAGATACTTACATTTTAGTAAGGAGCTATGTTTATTTTCTACGTGAGAGATGGTGTTCATATTGGCACTCAAAGTTATATCTCGTATAGGCTAATGAACTATGGAAAACTCCAGAGAGGAATAAGGATGATCAGATGTTGTATTGAACTAAATATATAATAAATAAACATTAATAAACATTAATAATTAAATAAAATAATACTTAATGAAGTGATCCGTCGGACGGTGGACCTCAACTTATGTGCATCAAAAGTTTTTAAAGAATGCGTTTATCAGTTTGTTTAATTCATGGCACATCATTAACAAAAATTAAATGCTTAGAACAAAAAATGAAAAGCAACAGTGATAACCAGATATAAAAAGAAACACAGAATCAAAGAGTCACAAACAGAAGTTGATAACGGAGTTCACCCCCTTCACTGGGCTACGTCTCCGGGTCCCTCTCCAATGGGTACCGATCCAATTAATCTCTTTAAAATGGTACAAAATGGTTCTGGAATCAACTTCAGCAACTGTAAACAGAATGTTGTACAAAGTCTTTAAGACCTCTCTTCTGGAAATTACAATTAGCCTTCAAAAGGCAAAGAAAGCTAAAGTATAACAGAGAATGTCGACTTCCACAACAACAACATCTGGACACTTCATAGCAAAAACTCCCCAAGATTCTCATAACAGAGAAACGATGCGTTGTGCTCTAAACGATCTGAATCTCTCCCTCTGTCCAGAATCCCCTATTTAAGAGTTCAGTGGGAGGATAAGTAATGGATTCACCTCCCCCTTTCATCACAGCTATTCTCTTCTTTATTATCGTTACAACCATATGCTAACTGAACCATGCAATCCCACCAAATCGTTTCCCAAGCGTTATGTTATCACAACGTTCCATATTCCTGAAACGTTGCAACCAACTCCACGCACATATGCTGCTTCACAACATGTTGCAATGACCGCCACGCATCTTGCAACTAGGCTATGCCACATGTAACGTAACCGCTTGATGTCTCCACTAACTTCACAATGTTGCAGCAAACGAGATATGCATTTCGCAGCAAACACGATGTATATGTCGCAGTGAACGTGATAGAGATATGTCGCAACGAACGTGATCGCGCACCCTCGTCTAACCGTCAGTGTAGTGTTATTTAACCGCGCACAAGATCGCTAGAGGGTATATACTTAACCGCGCGAGCTTTTCACGAACCATTCGATGTTCCACTTGACGGTGCACAACTGCGCGGCCTATGCTATAACTGTGCAGCCCATGCGATAAGCTGCACGGCCCATGCGATAATTGCGCACCAAGCGATAACTGCGCACCATGTGATAACTACGCACCAAGCGATAATTGCGCACCAAGCTTAGTCCTCGCACTATGTTTAGCATATGAGTTAAAAACATATGTTATGGTCTTTGAACCATAGATTAATACCCATTATACCATATTGGATCAGTGTAAAATTTGAAGATGAATAATCCATCGGATCATGAAGAGACACCTTGATGAAAGGTTATGCCTCTTTACGAAAGGGCACCCAACATGGGTATTTATCCCATTGTAATATCATCACTTATCTTATCAGTCATAAATTTTATTTATTCATGGATTATTGTAATCTGGCTTATTTGTGTTGATTATTTTCTTAAGAATTGATTTTTCTATTTCATAAACTAATACTTAATGAAGATACATCTTGATGAAATGTTATGCCTCTTTACAAATGGGCACCCATCATGGTTATTTATACAACCATCATTCTCATTGTAATATCATCACTTATGTTATCAGTCATATATTTTATTTATTCATGGATTACTATAGTATGGATTATTTGTGTTGTTTATTTTCTTAAGAAATGGTTTTGTCGTTTTAGATGCAAAGGGAGAAGAATGCCCAAATGCAAAGGGAGCAGGGTGCTCTTGCACATGGGGAGATGTGATGAGCATGAAGAGGTTATGATTTCAAGATCATACAAGTGTTCCCCTAGTATTAGTCATGTGACTTGGCTAAGGGTAAGTGATCTTATGACAGTACCATATCTTCTCCTGGACACTCTATGAGGGAGTGGGGAGATATCCTAGACACCCTATGATGGGGTGGGTAGACTAGTCTCTTGATACTCTCTCATATAGGTGTAGGAATTCATCGATGTGACTTGTTATTTCATTTAATTATTTTAAAAGACACTTGCATTTCATGTTTTGAATAAGGTAGGAAAGAAGTGTTTTCCCTGATACATTTAATTCCCTTGTTAGTTAATATGTGTCTAGGTATATAAGTTCCAAGAATATTCCATGAAGTGCACATTAGTCCTTAGATGACTCAAAATGGGACCATACCTTCTCCCATACATTTTATGAAGGAGCATGAAGATTGGTTCCAATATTTACTCCCTTGTTAAGATGGAAGGTTGAATTTACTCTCTGACACTCTATGAAGGAGTGGGTAGATTGGTTGTTTCCCTCGTTAAGAGGGAAGGTTGAATTTACTCCTTGACACTCTATGAAGGAGTGGGGAGATTGGTCCAATGGTTTTTCCCCTTGATAGAAGGGAAGGATGATTCTATTACATTCTCTTGGACACTTGGAGAAGGAGTGGGGAGATCTCTCAGACACCTTGAGAAGGGGTGGAGAGGCCACTGCATTATCATGATCACACTAAGAAGGAGTGAGGATATCTCTCATACATCCTGAGAAGGGATGGAGAGGCCAGCACATACTCCCAGACACTCTGTGAAGGAGTGGGGATATCTCTCGGAGATCATGAGAAGTGATGGAGATATTTATTGCATTCTCCCGATCACTCTGTGAAGGAGTGAGGAGATCTCTCGGACACCCTAAGAAGGGGTGGAGACGTTGGTGCATACTAGAGTATTTTACATGTAGGTTCTCTGATAGAATGGATTGAGATGGTGCATGTGGACTCCCCGATGGACTAGGTTGAGTAGTTGACTCCTCTAAGGAATATGCTGAGTTGTTGCAGGCTCTCCGATGGACTGGGTGTAAAATTATTTACAATTGGTGTAAATTTTGATTTGTTTATATAGTTAAGGTTTTGTTTATATAGTTGATTTACAATTTTGTAATTTAAATTTGCGAGTACGAACCCCATTTAGTATGCGATCCCATTTTTATTATAGGAAAATTGGTGCATAATACTTGTTCCCCGCATGAACAATGCATGGTATCTTGTACACACTTTGAACCTTGGGTTGACATAACTAAATACATTGATGTTTTGATCTATCCTATGCAATAGAAGGGTGACTAAAAATGTTATTAGTGAGGTTGTTGGTTGATCTGTTAAGGCATTGGATAAGACCTCCAGTTTGCCATGGTGGATTTCAAAGCATGATGATATGGTATTCAATGTAATGTTAAAGTGCATCAAGTGATCTTGTAGATGTGATTCTAATTGGACACATGCTTGATTTTGCTAGTAATTTCTTAGGCTTGAGGTGTATAGTGATGATGTGTGCTTGTGATGACTATGTAGATACGATGAACAATATTCATTGCAAATTAAATGTTGGTTTTTACTAGGGGAACCAACAACTAGGGATGGGCCTGGTACTCGTGAGACATGAGGTCCAAGGATCCAATACGATTACCACTATACCTCTAGGTGCATCCACAAGGCATGAACCATGGCTCAAGGGTAAGTTTGGGGGGATATATTTGAACATGATAACTTCCATTTACAACTATTTACAAGATTTGAACTTTACCACTTGCTCTGCCCCCCACGGGCTCATTGCAAATTAAATGTTACCAGTTGAATGATTGAGTTATTGGCATGACATACTTTTGTGATTATTTCATGTGTTATTGGAACTGTAGCAATGAAAGGGTTGTATGAATGGATATGCGTGTTTCGTTTAGATGAATGAAAACTCTGTTAAAAAGGACATTATTGTAAGAAAAATGGTCTTGGATATGGAAATGAGAGTAAGCCCATAATAAAGACTTCATACTAATGCATGCACAAGTAAGCAGTATGAGCAACCTCTCATGAGTATTCAATCTGATTTATTTGTAATGACATTCAAATTTTTAAATTGAAAGTTGATGATGAATTTGTTTAGTGAGGATAAATGACATCTTCCATAAAATTAAAAGCACAAAGATGATGCTATTATGATGGCATTGCATCCCTATTTTTTTCCTTGATCATTTAGAGCTAATGATTGGCTTGAGTTTATGAGTGGGACACCATGGTTGTAAAACTCTTTAAGTATATGTTCTTGCATGTGAAATCCTTGGTAAATGATGGATTACCTAATATTTATTTAGAAAAAAAGGGACACATAAACCTGTAAAGGTAAGTCTTTGCAAGAAAGAGATGACTTAAATGAATTTTTTATGTGAGATTTATGACATATGCTAGCTCGAATCAAGAGGTAATATATTTTAGGGCATCAAAGAATACAATAAGTTGAATCTCACCCATGGAAACCATGTGAATTGAACATATATTTATTGGCATGAAGTTGCATATCATATCTTGTATATGACAAATATGTGCTTCAGTTATGAATAAGAAGTTCCTTTGAAATTCCACCACCATCTCGCTTAGTTCCCATGTCAGTTTCTTCTCCGCAAATTATCGAGAAGCAAGTAAAGTTTCAGATCCATACCTACTTGATGATCGAGATCATGTGCTAGTTTACCGTATCGAAGAATCAACCCATTGCCAAGGTATGTGTCATCCAATATATTTCATATTCCAGCTTATACAATAAATTTTGGCTTTTTATCAAATCTAGGTTAATTGTGGCAGCATATCCCCATGCCATTCATTTTTTACTCGCTTCTCTCATGAGATCCTTTCCTTATATATAAGATTTCCCTTTCGTCTAGTTAACAACTCACCCTCCCCACGCATAATTCTTTTTTTTTTAATTTTTAAATTCCCTATTATTCATCAACTATGTAGTGTTTCCCCTCATTTTCCTTGTTAGAAGTTTAATTAATCTTTTTTGTTTAATTCCCTATTATTCATAAACTACGTAATGTCTCCCCTCATTTTCCTTATTAGAATTTTGATTAAATGATCATTATTGCTTTACTAATTCATAATATTATTTGGAATTTCCCTCCCAAGTGGGTAAAGAACCCCTAAACTAATAAAATCACCTTTAAAACTTTAAACTTTATTATTGTTATCTATTCACTATTTTGGCCTAAGTGTGTCCCATAATAGTATTTGGATTTCCCCTCCCAAGTGGGTACAGAACCCCTAAACTAATAAAATCACCTTTAAAAATTTAAACTTTGTTATTGTTATCTATTCACTATTTTGGCCTAAGTGTATCCCATAAGGCCACAAGTTGATGGAAAAATTTATCCACTTAGAGGCTATCCCATCTTCTATATTTATAAATTATAATTTTGATTTTTTTTAATTATAATAAATATTTAATCAAATTTAATGAGCCAACAATAATTATAAAAAATAAATTAACATTTAAGTTTTTTTAATGTTTAGTATATTAGTTGTATTTAGTTCTAATTAGTATAAAAAATGCTTAGTAATTTTTTTTTCATTAATGTATATCTAGCATTAGGTGCCATGTATATATAGTCGTGGGGATGGATCCCGAGTAGGAACAACTCTAACCAACATCCCCAACCATCAACCCTACACAACCCTAGGTTCCCAAAAATGCTTAATAACTTGCCTCCTAATAAAGTTCGAAAGAATAATAATAAACTTCTAAAATTGATTATTTTACTAACCATTCAATAGTAAATTACAAAATATAATCACATATATTAAATATATTAATATATTAATAAATGTTTCTAAACCATTTTAATAGAATGTAATAATATATGTTTATAAAAAATTTAATAGAATGTAATAATTGTAAAATCATCTATGCTATTTCGGTTCTTCAGTAATAAAAAATACAAAGTAAATGTAAATGTGCATTTTTTTTTGGCAAAAGCTCAAGGTTGGTAAAACCACTGTAAGTAATGCTTATGCATTTTTTTAAGTTGTAATTTTATTTTGTAGATGTAGAAGGCTGAAAGACTTGACTAGACTCGGTGATTGGGGCATAAATCCTCTAGGGAGAGAAGGTGAGTTGTTGGGGAGCTATAAAGATCTAAGTTTCGGATGATAGGTGTCATGTTAATGTCGTGGACATTCGAGGAAAGTAAACCATAAATATTTCACATGAGAAATTAAGTTATGAATCCTTGTTTTAAGAAATAATAACTCCATTTGGGAAATTAATAATAAGTTCTTATGGCCCATTTAGCGACGTAAAGTCAAATATAAATAATAACTACCTATATTTAATTAATAATAAGTTCTTATAACTTATTTATTAACAAAAAAAGTTAATAATTATTGGATGTTCTATTCAAGACTAAGTGGCCATCCTAAACAATATTATTAATTCAACTCGAGGAATTATGAGTTAAGTTGTTAAATATAAAAAATTTAAGACTTTCCCTAACCATACCTAAAGTATAAGGTAGGTTGAAAGATCAAGAAATCATCCGAAAAAAAAAGGATGTATAATAAATGTGTGCGCATATATAAATATAGGGTATTATATATGTAATGGCATTGAAAGAAGATTTAAAAAAAATGCTTTATATGTATTTATGTAAAGAATTTATTTATGGATTATTAAAAACTTACGTATATCGATAAAGGAGTGAGCACATTCCTTATTTGAAGAAAAAGAACATTAAACCTATTATTTGCTAAGTAACTGTTTCATAGATTTGGTTGAGGGGTTAGCAAGAACTGGCAACCGACTCCTCTCGGAGAGGGGGAAATACTACACTCTCTTGGTGGTCTCCACGTTTAAGGTGGGGGATGTTCTTGAAGGAGGGGAGGGGAGGGGAATAAAAGAGAAAAAGGAGATCGATCGCTATTACAGCTTTTAGAAACCAATCGTATGGGGTGGCCTGTTCTTTTCTTTTCATCATAGGAGAGCGAACTCGTGGTATGTATGATGCATCTTATGAAGGTTCTTTCTATAACCTTTAAAAGGAAAAACAAGAGTTCTTTGGATCAACCCGTCAATTTATTTGCCCAAATAATCTCTTAATACTGTTTGAATAATGCTCTAATTTATATTGGATACTATGTTAAGTATGGATTTTAGCCACGGATGGCACCAACTCTTGTCCTTCTAGTTATATGTGCTTTTGAAGTGGTGCATAGGTTTGTGTATTTTATTTATTTATTATGTTGTAGAATATGGAAGATGTCGTTTCCAATCTCCATTGAGGAGAACCCAACCTTCTTCGTTGGTTAGTTAGTATTTATCTTTTAAGATAAACTCATCGACATTGGTATGTAGGACCGCCTCCCTAGTAAGAATTAACTCTACACTTTTTAAAATGGAAACCATATCTTTTCTCGTTGTGTGAATGTGATTCGAAGGACATGCGAGCAGGGATGGAATTTGACGGGTAAATGCCCGTCATGGGTCAATTTACTCGTCAAATACAGCTAAGATTTTACCAAGGTTGTCAAAATCTGGCTTAGAATACAGAAAACATTTCAGATTTTGATTGTTACCTGCAATTTTGACGGGTGTCTCCCATTTGAAATTCCAACCCTGCATGCGAGTCAAGAAAGGGGATACCGCCCTTGACATTGTTCATACTTTGCTTTTTTTTGGGGGAAATCTTTACGATTTTTGATGTTGTCTCTTTATCTATTATGATAGCGTGGAGCCAAGTTAATAAGGGAATGACTCTTGGTTTATATCTTCGGTGTTTATCTTTGTCAATAAACATTTTTGTCAATTTCGTTGAATGGAGTTGTCATTGATATCAAAGGATATCATTAATGACAAAGGAATAACAGATGAACATGATGACATGGCAAACTCAATGTAAGACAAAGGATCTGCATGTGTGGAAGATAACATTCCGGAGTGTCAAAGTTAAGTGAAGATTTGGACGACCCAGATCATAAGAAAAAGAAAGATCAATGGTCTACAATAGTTTCCGCAATGCCAAAGTGTAAGCTTGCTAAAATTGTGGAAACTCTATTGCGGAAGAGATTTGCGGAAATCAATTTTGGAAATTGGGAAAAGCGGATTCCACAATCCGCAATCCGCAATTGCGGAAACAGAGTTGCGAAAACTCTGTTGTGAAAACATTGTTGCGAAAAGGTAATTGCTGAAGTGGTTTCAAAGAAAATTGAAATACATACCCGCAATCTGCAATCCACAATTGCGGAAAAGTAATTGCGGGAAAGTAAATGGGGAATGTTAGAAAAACAGGACCACAGAGCAATAACAGATATATAGTTAAATCAATAAACAAGATGCAAAACAAATTAAAACAGTACAGAGAGACACAGATATAACGTGGTTCACCCAAAACAATGGGCTATGTCCACAAACAAATTTTCTAGTCCTTTTATTGCAGTCCAGAAAGATGAAGGGATACACCCTGCAGCAAAACCGCTGCACTTCCTCTTCACTCTCTCACAGTCTCTCTTCCAGTACCATACAATGCCCACATCCAGTACATTACAGTACACATATCCAGTACAATTACAATGGAGCATCCTCAAGCCTTATAAAGGCTTAATCACATGCAATACCATGGGACAATACCATGGGCTACAACAAACCATGTGCCCAAACCATGTGCTAGACCTAACCACCTTTGAATCGATCTCAAGTCAAGGTTAACACATGCAATACCATGGGACAATACCATGGGCTACAACAAACCATGTGCCCAAACCATGTGCTAGACCTAACCACCTTTGACTCGATCTCAAGTCAAGGTTAACCCTAACAATCCCCCCTTTAAACTTGACTTGGAGTAATCACCAACTCCCCTCAAGTATTTACCGAGGAATCTTACATACACCCCCCTATCACCTAGGTCTATCTCCTGACTTTACCAGTGAGTTACCAGGGGTATGCATGCCTTACCAGGTCTTGCAGCCATATGCCCATTTATATGCAAACCGCTCCATTCATTTTTTCATGTGCCTTCATGGTGACTAATCACAGCAACTCTACCGCTGCTGCACTTGCTGGACCTTGGACTTGGCAAATTTCTTCTTTTCACCTTCATGCTTTAAGGCCAATAGAAACCAAGCAGGAACTTAGTTTCTCTCTGGTTACTCCCTTTGTCAACATGTCCGCAGGATTCTAGCTAGTGTGAATCTTTTCCAGTTTTAACAGTTCTTCATCTAGAACAGATCTTATGAAGTGGTACTTGAGTTCTATATGTTTAGTCCTTGAATGAAAGACTGAGTTCTTTGCAATATGAATGGCACTATGGCTGTCATTGTACAGCCTACTATTCTCCTGTTTCTTACCCAATTCTTCTATGAACCTCTGCAACCAAATCATCTCCTTACTTGCCTCTGTAGCAGCAACATACTCTACTTTCATTGTTGAAAGTGCAACAACCTGTTGCAGTTTTGAAATCCAACTTACTGCTGTTCCACCTACAATGAACACATACCCCGTGGTGCTCCTCCTGCTGTCTTTATCACCAGCCATATCTGCATCAACATATCCGTGTAGAACAGTGTCTGAACCTCCAAAACATAATGCATGAGAAGTGGTACCTCTCAAATACCTGAGAATCCACTGTACTGCTTTCCAATGCTCTTTACCTGGATTATTCATATACCTGCTCACAACTCCCACTGCATGTGCAATATCTGGTCTTGTGCACACCATGGCATACATCAAGCTCCCAACTGCTGATGAATAGGGAATTTTGGACATGTAATCTATCTCTTCCTGTGTTTCTGGACACATATTCTTGCTTAGTTTGAAATGGCTTGCCAAAGGTGTGCTGACTAGTTTTGCATTATGCATTCTAAACCTCTGCAACACCTTTTCTATGTACTCACCTTGAGACAATGTCAATTTGCGATTTTTCTTGTCTCTTGTTATTCTCATACCAAGGATTTGCTTTGCAGCACCCAAATCCTTCATCGCAAATGATTTAGCTAGTTTTCTTTTGAGCACATTTATATCTTGCATGTTAGACCCTGCAACAAGCATGTCATCCACATAGAATAAGAAGATAATATATCTTCCGTTATCTAGCCTCTTGAAATAAACACAGTGGTCAGAATGACATCTATCATAACCTTGTTCTGTCATAAACTTATCAAATTTTAACTACCACTGCCTTGGAGCTTACTTCAGGCCATACAAGCTCTTCTTCAACCTGCAAACCAAATTCTCCTTCCCTTTGACCTCATACCCTTGTGGCTGCTGCATATAAATCTCTTCCTCCAAATCCCCATGGAGAAAGGCCGTTTTTACATCTAATTGTTCAAGATGCAAATATTCTACCGCCACTAGACTTAAAATAGTTCTAATTGAAGTCATTTTAACAACATGAGAAAATATTTCATCAAAGTCTATACCTTTCTTTTGTGCAAACCCCTTTACAAAAAGCCTAGCCTTGTACCGCTTCTTTCCTCCATCTTCTTCCTTCAACCTGTAAACCCATTTATTCTGCAATACCCCTTTTCCTGTAGGCAACTTAACCAGATCCCAAGTCTGGTTTCTTACTAATGAGTCCATCTCCTCATCCATGCCTTGCTCCCACTTCTTTCTAGTTTCTACCTGCATTGCTTCTTCAAAACATTCTGGCTCACCAGAATCAGTCATCAATAAATAATACAGTGAAGGAGAGAATCGTTCAAGGGGTCCACTTAACCTGGTAGACCTTCTTACAGTTGCAGGAGTTTCAGGTACCTGCTGCTGCTCTTGATTTTTTGGTGCTTTTGGAACTTCATTTTCTTTGATTTCATCAAGCACTGTGTACTCTGTGTTTTCCTTTTCTTCTTTATTTCCCTGCAACTGATCTTTGTACATGACCTTTTCATTGAATACTACATCTCTACTCCTAATGATTTTGCGATTTTTAAGCTCCCATAAGCGATAACCAAAATCATCAACCCCATATCCAATAAAGGTACATTTCTTGGATTTAGCCTCAAGCTTTGTTTTATCATCTTTATCAATATGGACAAATGCTTCACTACCAAAAGTTCTCAGAAATGACTATTTTACCTGTTTACCTGTCCATGCTTCCTCTGGAATTCCACCATCCAAAGCGCTTGAAGGCCCTTTGTTTATTAAATAAACAGCAGTGTTTACAACATCAGCCCAAAATTGTAAGGGCAACCCTGCATGCAATCGCATACACCTTGCATGCTCCATGATCGTTCTGTTCATCCTTTCTGACACACCATTTTCTTGGGGTGTTCCAGGGACTATCTTCTCTCTGCGAATCCCATTGTGTGAACAATAACTGTCAAACTCCTTACTGCAGTACTCGCCTCCATTATCAGATCTGAGACATTTCAACCTTTTTCCTGTCTCATTCTCAGCCAAAGCTTTCCACTTCTTAAAAGTATCAAACACATCATATTTCTGTCTAATGCAATAAATCCAAGTTTTTCTAGTTGCATCATTAATAAAAGTAACATAATAACGAGAGCCACCAAGAGATTGTACCTGAGCTGGTCCCCATACATCTGTATGGACAAGCTCTAACTTTTCACTCTTCTTTTGTTTCCCAACCCTGAGAAATTTAACTCTCTTCTGTTTTCCATAAACACAGTTCTCACAAAATTCCAAACTTACCTGCTTCAGATCTAGAAGCAATTTCCTTGAGTGGAGAATCTGCATCCCCTTCTCACTCATGTGGCCAAGCCTATGATGCCACAACACTGCACCTGTTTCTGTGGAAGCTACAGAAATAGAATAATCAGTGTTATGAGGACATAAATATAATGTACCTATCCTGTATCCTTTTGCAATTACCATTGATCCTTTAGTAACCTTCCACCACGTTTCTCCAAAAGTAGACAAACAACCACCATCTCCCAACTGCCCTGTTGAGATCAAATTTCTTTTCATAGCAGGGATGTGCCTTACATCCTTTAGCAACCAGTCATTTCCATTATTTAGTTTGATCCATACCTTACCCTTTTTAACAATTTTACATGGTTCATCATCCCCCAATAACACATTCCCAAAATCACCTTGAACATAATCATAAAAGAATTTCCTATGGGGTGTAGCATGACATGAAGCCCTTGAATCTACTACCCAGTAATCACTAGTATTATCTAATGCAAAAATCAAAGCATCTTGTAACACATCACCTGCTACATTAGCTTCCTGGGTAGTCTCTTGCTGCCTCTCACCTTTCTTCTTTGGTGCTCTGCAGTCTTTCTTTAGATGTCCTTTCTTACCGCAGTTCCAGCATTCTATTTTTCCGAATCTGGACTTGGATCTTCCCTTTTTAGACTTGCCGTGATTTCCTGGGCTCCTTCCTCTCTTGTTTTGTCTCCCTCTGCTCTCCATGGTCAACGCATTACCTAATGCCTCACTTGTGCTTTTCCTTCGCATTTCCTCGCTAAGAATAACACTAACAACATCATCAAACTTAAGAGTGTTTGAACTAGGGACAGAGCTACTTACAGTCATGACCAAGCTATTCCAGCTTTCTGGCAATGAGCACAATATTAGAAGAGCCCTAACCTCATCATCAAAGTTCACTTTTACAGAACTTAACTGACTGGTAAGTGTATTAAACTCATTTAAATGGTCAGCAATATATCCACTTTCCGATATGTTCATATTAAATAAACGCTTCATTAAAAATACCTTGTTAGAAGCCGAGGGTTTTTCGTAGAGCTTACTCAATGCGCTCATCACACCCTCTTTTGTTATTTCTTTCGAAATATTGAAGGCCACTGACGAAGCTAGGCATAGCCGTATCATTCCTAGTGCCTTTCTGTCAAGAACCTCCCATTCTTCATCCTTCATAGCCGCTGGCTGTTTTGCTTTTCTGTCCAACGGCAGGTACAGATCTTTCTGGTACAGATAGTCCTCCATTTGCATCTTCCATAACTGATAGTTTTGGCTGCTAAATTTATCGACCCTAAACTTTCCTTCTTCCGCCATTGCTCCCACTCGAACCAGGAACCCTTCTTTCCTACGAGTTTACAAACCAAATAGACCTTTTGGCTCTGATACCAATTGTTAGAAAAACAGGACCACAGAGCAATAACAGATATACAGTTAAATCAGTAAACAAGATGCAAAACAAATTAAAACAGTACAGAGAGACATAGATATAATGTGGTTCACCCAAAACAATGGGCTACATCCACAAACAAATTTTCCAGTCCTTTTATTGCAATCCAGAAAGATGAAGGGATACACCCTGCAGCAAAACCGCTGCACTTCCTCTTCACGCTCTCATAGTCTCTCTTCCAGTACCATACAATGCCCACATCCAGTACATTACAGTACACATATCCAGTACAATTACAACGGAGCCTCCTCAAGCCTTATAAAGGCTTAATCACATGCAATACCATGGGACAATACCATGGGCTGCAACAAACCATGTGCCCAAACCATGTGCTAGACCTAACCACCTTTGACTCGATCTCAAGTCATTTTTTAACACATGCAATACCATGGGACAATACCATGGGCTACAACAAATCATGTGCCCAAACCATGTGCTAGACCTAACCACCTTTGACTCGATCTCAAGTCAAGGTTAACCCTAACAGGGAAGGTAATTGCGAAAGCAGTTGTTTAGAAAAGTAAAAAATGCACATCCGTAATCTGCAAACCCGCAAGGAGATCAACGGACGAGAACGATCACCAATGAGATCAACAGTCGTAAGCTAATCGACTAGGAGAACGATTTGGCAAAACAACTAAAGTTAGAGATAAAGTTAATTTTAATTAAACTTTGCAAAATTGTTTGATGAACAGACACGAAGAATTTCTGCAAAACACTTCAATGAAAAGATAAACAAAGTATGTTATTTAATAAACAGAAGATAGATTAAAACCTAGTTAAAAATGAAAAAGGTGCATTTGATGAAAAGGAGTGATTGTTAGAGTAGGAATGTGTTGTGTTGGAAAGATATGCTAGTTCATATATGATGAATATATATGTGCATATTTTGTCCTGTTGAAAGGTGTCTCTATCGTGCAGATCCATGTAGTAGTAGACAGAGGCCAAGGAAGTAATGAGTAACCAGTAATAGATATAAAGAGATCTGAAAATATGATAAAATCATATTAGGGCATGGTAGGCTGGTGCTAGGGAAGACTTTATGCCTGTAAGGGGTTGTAGCCTCCTTCCATTAGTAGCTAGTAAATAGGGTGTAGTAGCATCCTTTCAGTAGCAACTGATAAAACTAGGGGCTCGTAGCCTCCTTCCAGTAGTAGCTGGTAAATAGTGTGTAGAAGCACCCTTTTACTTGTAGCTGATAAAACTAATGTAAATACAATTTTGCAGTTATAGAAAGTATTGGTGGTTTTCCCAATTGGGCTTCCACGATAAAATTTGTGTTTTGTGTCTTGTTATCATGTGTGTTAATAAATAAGTTAAAAGTGGTTTTTAATTGTTAAAAAATTTCAATATTGATTCACCCCCCTCTTAGTATTGTTTAATATTCCAACAAATTCATACGATTGAAATGCTTCATTAAGAGGGAAACCTTAAACTAAAGTATAATCTAACTTGACATACAACTTTTTGATATTGTGTAAATGGGTAAATTGTGTCCATGAGGACATAGCCCAAAACTCATTTAGTTTTTGTTTATATATATATATATAACTTTGGAAGAAGCAAGAGATGAAGCAACCTCGAACCCCTCCTTGGGGTGTTCTAAGGAGTTCTAAAGTTGAGTGGGGTATGGCAAAACCATAAAGTTTAATAAGGATAAATTATAACCACCTAAATAAGAAACGCATGTCCAAAGTATGATTACAAACTAAACTTAGTCTCTCTAATAGTAAGAGAGTGTTAATATTTTTGGTAAATGTGTCTTTATCACCTTAGTGGATTCATTTCCCAACTCAGGTGTGGCCCCTCGGCAGGAAAATATATGGCGGGTAGAGAGCCAATTGGTTGGGAGGAAAGTCGAAGTCAAGCCTTCAGTCACCTTCGTGCAAATAAGCCTTAAACTAATATGTGTTTATGTTAATATTATTCTTTAATGTCAATTTTTTATAAAGACTCTACTTTAGTTCTATTTTTATTATGTTGAATTTAAATAATAGTTTTATAAATGGTTTCAATTTAAAGGATACAAAGTGTAACAAAAGATATGTGAATGTGTGTTTTGCATCAGTTTAGAGGAGGTTGTTATGTTGAGACCTTAACATTTTAGTAGCTATTTTTAGCTATGGTATTATGGGTTTTTAATTTTAGCATCTATTTATGAACATGTAGAGAGAAATAAATAGTATTGCCTATGTGTATATGCTTGTCAATGTCGTTCAAGATGACTACAATAGTATGCACATGAACTTCAATTCGAAAAATAAAATTGACTATGATGTTAGATATAGGTGTGTTGATGTAATCGTCATGAGTGTGCTTACATGATAGTCTTAATTATTATTTTGATTACCTTATGCCTCTGTGGTTAATTACTATCTTGATTAAAGGATTGACTTATCCATTATATTCTTCATGAGTTTCATACAGATGGTATGGGTTTTTACACCCTGATGCTAAATTATAACCAGAGACACCATTATAAACCTTGTGTTGAATCCGTTTTGGTGTTGCAATGAATAAGGTGTAGTGTGAAGATTCAGAACCTTACTCGAAAATTACTTGCATTTGTTTGTATTAATTACCTTAGGTTAATGGTTGAGACCAAGTAGGTAGTTGTGACCAACAAAGGTTGTATGGTATTACTTAAAGTGGATATTCTTCATATGGCTATCACTCAGAAAACCATTACATGATAAAGTGTATAACAACGTAGAACCCTATCACTTGATAATATTGTTATATCATCATTGTGACTAATATTTATGGTTGAAGAATGAAGCTAAACAAACAAAAACAAATTACCCCATCTTCTAAAAAGTTAAAGTGGAGATTGTGTTTGTTACAATAATACATGTTTATAAAACTTTAAATGAAATGTAGAGTAGTTGGATATTATAAAATATATTATTTAATTCTTAAATTATAATTTATTTATGAATAAATTATTGTAATTATTTAGTAGATACATATTAATTAATAATATTGATAGTCTGTTTTTATTTTTAAATGATAAAGTTATAAAAATTTAAAAATACTTTTAAATTTAAAAATTGACAATATTATTAATTTTTTAAAATTAAATTACAAAAAATTATAATAGAATACTTTATTTATAATTAAATTAATAATTACGTCGATGTGTTTATTTGAGATTTGGGGTGGACTACGACCTATGTTTTTTCATCTACAAACAAGGATGATACAAGTGTACTGTCGAGATTGATTCTATTACAGTCATTCAAAATTCAAAATGAACAATTGAAAAAAAATGAATATAAAAAATAACTGGTAGCTAGCTAATGAATGGATAACCAATAGTTCATGGCAGATAACTAGAAGAATGTGAGATAATATATATATATAAGTGATAACATGTAGCTAGGCATGGATAACTCACAACTGAACCTAATTAACTAGAAAAATATGAGGAATATTTTTTTTCTAAATTGTCTTCTATTCCATAACTATGTGATTCAACCACAAACTATATGGGTGTGCTAGTAATAATAATTATGTCGATATATGTTTTTATTTGAGATTTGGGGTGGAGTACGACCTAAACCACTTATACTATGAAACAAGAACTATATACTATGAACGAGAACTCTACCCATAAAAACGATGATTTTTGCAAAAAAAACACCAAAAACACCCCCCAAATAGAAAAGTGTTGATACCAGTATACACGTTTTTTTTTTAGGGTAAAAAATAGAGCCATGGACTAAACATCCCATATTGTTGTTTAACAAAACTTTAAAATCAACCTTAAATTGGAAAAAAAAAAAATTCTTGAAGAGATAAATTACAACTTTCTGTAAAATTGCATATTAAAGAAAAAACAAATTTATCTAATAATTTCACCATTATAACCATATAGAAACAAAGAAATTATGATGTGATTCATAATGAGATAATATATTAGACCATACAAGAAAAAATGGTTCAT
>LPNX010722190.1:89617-107109 GCA_001517045.1 Pseudotsuga menziesii | reverse complement strand
GACCTGTAGGATACATAGAAAACCACTATGTATATCATAAGTGTCCAGAGGGGACACAAATCTGGAACATACTGCTGGGCTGACCATGTCTGAGCTGAACAATTGATGCACTGGAATGATGGCAGTGCTACTGAATGTGGTTCCAAAGGAACTAATGAGCTGCTGGATCAAAGTGACAACGGTCATACTTGCAATGGTATACTGTTCTGGAACTGAACTGGGTACTCAAGGAGACATGGAACTGGATGGCTTCCGAATGCAATCACCAACGCAGCCCGGACATCCACGGGAACATATAACTGGCCATTCCCAAGTGACTCACCAATGTGCTAGAGTCAGGGGAAATCCGGGGTCTTCGACACATAATGGAAAGGATATACATCCTGCGCGATTCTCAACGATGCGAATAAGGTACTGAAGTCGAGCATGTGAGAAACAACTATTCGGAGAGGCAATGATGAGTCCTCCCAAAATGGTCCGTAGGCACTCATCACAGATGGTGATGGGTCCAAGGCAGAGGGGCCTCTAGGTCTATCCTCTGGAATAGAGGGGTTGTCGTCGACAGAGGGAGACCTGCAACTATCAAGGCAATGATGTTTCCTTGACAGGAGCGCGAGGTAAAAAACCGAACTGTGATAGTATTGATGGCAGGAGTGATAAACTGGGGGGAATAACTGGGCAAGTAGAGTGGGTGGACTCAAACTTCCTTTGTTCAGAGTATGATGGCGGGGATGATCGGGCAGCATATGGGACTGACTGGTGGTAAAGGGATCATAGTTGTATGGGATCTGAGGGTGAATGGGCTGAGGGAGACTCAAGCTGTGATGGTAGGATACTGCAGAATACTCTGAACAAAGGTGACCTTAGTGGTGGTGCTGCCGAGATGATCGATCATAGCGCCAAGGGGCGCGGGGGGACTTCTTCATGGGTTAGTGAACGAGAAGAAGTGTGGATATAAAATGGTACTGTCATGTGGATTTTAGGAGCCTAGGACACTTCATGCTCATGGTTGCTTTCAATTTTAAGGAGTCTGAAAGCAAATAAGAAGACTCTGGAGTAATGGAATGATACTGTCGTGTGGATTTTACGAGCCCACGACAGTACATGCTTGTGGTTGCTTTCAATTTTAAGGAGTCTGAAAGCAAATAAGAAGACTCTGAAATGATGGAATGGTACTGTCGTGTGGATTTTACGAGCCCACGACAGTACATGCTCGTGGTTGCTTTCAATTTTAAGGAGTCTGAAAGCAAATAAGAAGACCCTGAAGTAATGGTCAGGTAAGGAGGAAGTGTTCAATCAAGGAATATTTATGGTGACCAGGACTAAGGGTGAGGGGAACAATGGTGGGCCTCTTTGCGGGGTAAATGATTGGTGGCAAAATAACGAAACATTTGCAGTATGACAAGAGTGGATGGCTCATGTAAAAAGTGTGAAATAATCTGATGACAGCCGATGTGGCACGCAAATCGATGCGGCAAGGTGTAGGGACGCACTGTTGAAATTGTACCAAGTGAGAGCGAGAAATGATCTCAAGCATCATCACGAGCTCGGAAAAATGAATCCGGCGATATAAAAAGTGTTAAAAATGGAGAGCGGTCGAAGTGGCACGCAAACCGAGGTGACTAGCGGTGTCTAAAAAATGGGCAAAAAATGACGTACAAAAAATAATGCTACGAGGTGACCATCGTGACGGTCTCGTCGTGCTGATTCCAAAACTATAGCTAGAGATGAATGGGACGCTGTTTCTGATGAACGGGGGGTACATTAGGCCATGTGTGAATGTGGTGCTCTATAATGGCAGGGTCAAGACCAGGCATTTCGGTATAGGACCAGGAAAAGACATCACGGAATTCTTTGAAGAGAGTTTTGTATTCCTCGATCCCCTGCTCAGTGCAAGATGCTCCTAAAGCGATGAGTTCGGGGGTGCCTCTGGGGGCAGCGATATCAATTTTGATGACAGGTGAGATGTTGGCCATGTTACCCTCTTCGAAGGCGTCAGGAGCAGGGATCGGGTCCTTGAACCAGTCAACCTTGGGGGGAAGGAAGTCTTTGGACTCGACTGTAAATTGGGTAGCAGTGTTAGAGGAAGATTCATCTGGGAGGAAGTAGGAACGATGGTGCATGTCATCCCAAGGATAATCCGGGGTAGTGAGAGCTTCGAGAATTTCCTCATCCATACTGAATGTTTGGGTCGTCAAATCGATTGACGGGGGTGTAGTGACGGAAGAGATCATATATAAGGTATTAATCTCTTCGGAAGAGGGAGAGTCCGGGGGGTGGATCTCCACAATGGTGGGTGATGGCTTTTCAAGATCTAAATGGTTCATCTCAAAAAGAACGGGATTGACCTTTCCGGAAGGGGGAGAGACCGGGAAATGGATTTCCTTAATGGTGAGGCATGCCATCTCGAGATCCAGATTGTTTATCTCAAAGAGAGTGGTATTAACCTCTTCGAAAGGGGAAGAGACCGGGGAATGGATTTCCTCAATGGTGAGTGGTGCCGTCTCAAGATCCGGATTGTTCATCTCAAAGAGAGCTATTCTGTACTCGGGGAGATCGGGACAGTGATGGGAGTAATGCCCGTAAACATCGCATAAGGCACAGGAGTGGTTAGTGCGTAGGGATTTGTCGCGAGGCGTAGGGGTTGGATCTAGATGGAAAACCGGGATGGTGGGGTCGTCGTCGAGCATTCGCATGTACTCCTTTAATGCTGGTAACTGAGGACATAGGTGAGTCGCATGGCCCAACTCATCGCATAGCGCGCATTTGGGAGGAGCACGAAACACAGGGGGGTTTTTGACTGTCTTAGCAGGTGGGACAGCAGTGTAAGGTTGGGGGCCTCTGCCGCCAGTGGGTTTGGTAAGAGGAGGGGGAGGTTTTGCGGAGGGCGACGGGGTAGAGACACCGGGAGGTGGTTGACTAGTAGTGATGATGGGTTGCACCAGTTGCAGGATGACATCTGGTGTCGGGGGACGAACGGGAGGTGAAAGATACCAAACGGGTAATCCTAAGGTTAAACCAAGGAGGTTGAGGGTAGCCATGACCGGGGCGCTAGCCACTCCTGAGGGAGGGAAGAGGAAAGGAATGGTATGAATGGGTGTAGCACCAATGTGACTAGGTACCAAAGGGGGTTTAGGAAACAAAGGTGTTTGATTAGTAGGAGTCCGCGTGATGTGGGACAGAGTACATAGGTCGGACACTTCTGTGGTAGGAGACGGGGGTGGAATAGATGGGAAGGTTGATATCATTGGTGCATCTGAGTAAACGTCGGGACCCACTAAAGACACGAATGAGGTGGTGGCATCCGAAATAGTTTGTTCAACCATGGGGAGCACGGGCCCTATAGAAGAAACAACTGTGTTGGTGGCACCTGAGATAGGTTGTTCCACCATGGGGAGAACATTTTCGGGCACTGCAGGGGCATTGGGATCATGGTAAGTAAGTTGGTCAACCTTGACCACGCGTCCCTCATGGGGAAACATCATGATACGAAAAACGGTAGAAGCGATTGCCCGCATGGCATACATGTAGCTGCGGCCAAGTAAAAGGTTATAATCAAGTTGGGCATTGATAACCTCAATGTTGATTAGGATGGTTTTGCCATCCAGCTGGATGGGGACATTGGTCAATAGGCCTTGTGGTTGAGCTGAACGGCCATCATAGGCTCGCAACGTAGTAGAGGAATGCTGGAGAGGGGGGGATCCCATTTTCTGCCAGATGGAGATGGGCATGACACATGTAGAGGCACCTTCATCAATAATGCATCGATGGACGACAAAATTCCGAATGGAGACAGAAACTTGGAATGATAAATTGGAAGGCAGGCAGGGTTCGGATTGGTCCAAATCAAATGCCATTAACTGCGAATCATTTGGATCGATAGCTCCAATGGCTGAGAGTAAAGTCTTACGCTGTGAAGGGCAGTTTTTCAAGACTTCTAACGCAGACATGGCTGCGGGGGATTGGGATAAATCATCGACAATGTTGTAGTTAGACGCAGCCCGCGCATTGGGGTTTTTGTTGATACGGCGAAGTGGGAAACGGGCTGTTTTGGGAGCTCCATCTAGTGGAGGTGGAGGTATACATAACGCTTGATCAGTGGGATGAGTGTTAGCAGGGTTATTGGCAGGAGGGGCTTCTGGGGTGGAGCCATATTGGTTCCGCCGAGTCTGGAGGTTGACCTCATCGGAGGACATCATCAACAGATGGTGGGTACCTGAGTCAAATATGGGTTGATCAGGAGCCGCGTAAGTGATTTGTTGGATGGGCGCATTAGCTGGAGGTGGAGCCAATGGTTCAGTGTTCACTAAGCCTTGGTTTGGTAAGGGGTTTTGTAGCACCAAAGGTGGCTGCTGAGGTTGTGGGGGATTGGGTGGTGCTTGAGGAGCCGCCTGTCCTTGGCGTAGTCTATCCGCAGCCAAAAGTTGTTGAACTCGCTCCATAAGCGGACAAAAATGTGTGTAGTGGCCATAGACCCCGCAAACAGAACAAGGATAGTTCGTTCGTAAATTAGGGTTTTTAGCCTGCTTGGGCGGGCGATCAGGGTTTTGGTTGGTAGGGGCCACATTATTATTAGCGAGGGGATTAGGGTGTTGACCAGCTTGCTCGGTCTGTTGGTTGTTCCCACGATTGCGGCCTCTGCCGCGGTTTTGTTGGCCCTGGTTGCGTTGGTTGTTCTGGTTTAGCGGCAGGTTTTCTTGGGCGTAAACCTGCCCTTGGGTAGTAGGTGGATTCTGAGTTTGCGTAGGTGCAGGAGCGGGCTGCGGTGGATAATATGGAGGTGGAGGCTGCACTGGTGCAGCGACTTGAGGGGGTTGTTGATAGTGCTGTGGAGCGGGTTGTGGGTTTGCAGCAGGGGCTGGCTGTGGCTGATAATAATGAGGTTGGGCTTGTGGTGGCGCAAGAGCTGGTGTAGCCTGCTGATGATAGTAGGGATGAGGTACGATCGGGGGGGCGTAAGCAGAAGTCATATTGCCGAAACACTGAGGTGGACAGGAGGGTCCATGGGAATGGTGTTGATGTGGCATTTGAGCATACGAGTTGGTTGCTCCGGACTGTGATGTATCCCACGAAGGTTCAGGGCCAGGGGGAAGACAGGATATGGAAAATGGCTGAGGCTGCGAAGAGAGACGGCCAATGATGCCGTCGGCAGTGTGGGATGCCCCCGGCGCATCGTGCTGGGAGGGATCGCCGCGAGGGGCGTCTGGTATGATGTTATAAAGATAACCCGACTGGGCGTAAATGAGATCAAACTGCTGGGATTTAAGGATAGCCTCTTCCTCCGACTGGGGTCTTTCGGCTGCCACACCCTTAGCAATGAGCGGAAGGAGGGATTTGAGGAACCAATCTAGGAATATTCGGTCATCTAACTTGATTTTGCATAGGCTACGGCGTCGCCACCATTCGTGAATGTGGTCTGTGATGTGGGTAGCCGTGTTCTGTCTGCAAGAGAGGAGGATCTCAACGCCCGCGTCATAGCGGACAGGTAACTAGAAGAAATGTAGGAAGGTCGAGGCAAGGGACGTAAAGGTGACATGGGTTCCATGGGGTTGCTCGATATACCACTTGGCAGCAGAGCCAGTGAAAGTGCGCTGTAATAAACAGAGGCGAATGGAGTCGTCTACTATGGAATTTGAGGAACACCATAGATGGAAGGACATGATATGGTTCTGTGGGTCCTCACCTGCCTTACCCTCGAACTTAGGGATGTCATAGGGGAGCTTGGTAGGCATGTGGGGCCACGCAGGGTCGTGTCGAATGGGGTCGTTGGTTAATCTGGCTAGGTCAGGTAGGTTGAGGCTAGCCATGTATGGAAAACTGGACGAAGGGTGTGACACGGTTGTGGGTTGGATCAAGTTGGGGCCCATGCCCCTAAGTGGAGGGGTCATGTGAGGGAGGTTACCCCCAAGTGGGGGAACTAAGGTGGTATGGGACGGTCCTGCACCAACATGGGTAGTATGAACCACTAATGGAGTGGGAATAGGTACGGTGAGGGGAACGGTAGATGGGCCTCCCGTGGAGGGCATACCCATGATAGGTGTTATAACTGGTGTAGTGGTGGATGTGCCACCAAATGTCCCTCCCAGTAAGGGAGTGGGATTCATGCCAGCCATGGGGCTAGTAGGGGCGGTGTAAAGGGTGTTCTCAGATTCAGGCTCTGAGTCTGAGGTAAAATAAGGGGTGTCAAAATCTGGTGATGGAGTCCTATGCCACTGACGAGTGGAGTCAAGTGACAAGGCTCGATATCTATGATGAGTGGTATCAAGTGATCCGTGCTGTGGGGGCTCGCCTTTGAGGCGCCGAGAATGTCTCGGGGAAGCAATGGTGATAAAGGATGTCAAATCTATGTGGGTTGAGGGAACTATAAACCAGCTCAAAAAAACCCTAATGCAACCAAGCGTGCAGAAGGAGAGCTCAAAAAATACGGCGCTCAGGCCAAAAAACTAACTCAAAAACACCCACTGTAACAGCGTGCTATAATAGGCGGAGCGTCAACAAAAGTTGTCAGAATACCAATAAGCAATAGGTTTCCTAAAAAATAAAAAATGGTGGACTTACTAGACCAAAAGGAGGTAAGGGAGCCTGCAAACACCTAACTAAAAGTATTATGACTCAACTAAGCATATCCTCTGCAAGGTGATGAAATCCAAGTCAGACAATATAAATAGGAAAGTCAAATGGCTAAAGTATCCCCCTACCGGGAGGGACACCGGGTACTCAAAACTAGAAGCATGGCAACTAAGATACCCCATTCATGACACGTCCAGAAAGGTAAATCTGCCGCTTGGTCCTTTAACCGCAATATTCCCTATACAGGGATATTCCGAGAACTGCGAAAGGTAGCCCTTCAGTTACTGAATGGATTTCGGTATTCCACTCAGACTTCCGGAACCAATCTCACGACTTCAACCCTCCTAAGGGAGAGGCCCTCTGATAAACCGGTTGTGACCGTGTCAAAAAATACTAAGGGATTTTGGTTCCCTAATGGACAACAACTATGTCTCAAGTGTAAATAACCGAGGGGTGTTATTGGAAGCCTATCCCCCCGATCCTACCTAACTACAAAAATTCTTTTATGTTCCCCAAGTGGGGTTAGAATGTTGGTTGAGTTAAGTATTTTTTAAGTCTCACTTGATTTAGGTGACAGATTGTGTGCTTGTGAGGTTATGAACTGAACCCAGAAGAGAAGTGCCGGAGTGACTTCCTAAATATCAATAATACTGAATTAAAATTTTTTACCATGCAATATTATCTGAATAAACAATGCTAAATTTTTTTAAAAAGTTCTGTAGAGGGGGACAAAGATGGTTGTAGGGCTGCAGGTAGAACAGGTGGCTATGCAGGTGCAGAAGATATGGCAGCAAAAGGCCTGATTTCCCCCCCCCCCCAAAAAAAAAAAAAAAAAATTCAGAAATCAGACCGTGGGTTTGTGGTGGAATTCCGCGGTCGGACCACGGGTTTGAGGGAAACAGCCGCGGTCAGGTCGCGCCTTTCTGGCCGAAAAAAATAATTAAAAAAAAAATAATTTAGACCACGGGTTTGAGGCAAAAAAGCGCGGTCGGACCGCGGGTTTGAGGCCGACAGACGCGGTCGGGCCGCGACTGCGAAAGAAAAAGACGCGGTCAGGACGCAGGAAAATGGCTGACAGGTGCGGTCGGACCGCAAGTTTGAGGGAAACAGGCGCGGTCGGGCCGCGGCTATGGGGCTGAAAGTCGTGGTCGGCGGCGGCCGAAAGGGACAGCCGAAAGGAAAAATGGAAAATAAAATTGCAGAAAATAAATCAGCGGAGTTGCCAAAACTGTTGCTAGGGTTTTACACCTAGCTTGTGCGAATGAGCACCTACTAAGGACAATGGATTCCTTAGTAGCAGTTCAATGATGTATGAATTAAAAGCTATAACTGAAATAAAAACTAAATCTAACAAATCTAATGATGATTCATGAAGCAAAACAATGAAAAGTAAATAATGAATTTGTATTAATCTGACCTCCAATGTGAAGGTTGGTGAAGCCCTTTGCGGTGATCCGAGTCGATGGCTCTGAGCTTCAAGCTGCTTCTTCTCTTTCTCCAATGGTGGAAATGGGCCAAAAGGGGCTCTCAATGGTGAAAGTAGCTCAATGGTGAGCTAGGGTTTCACGAGCAATTTTGGCAGAGGCAGGATATTGGTGATTGTGGATATTGAATAAGGGGTCTCCATCACTTATTTATAGTTGGAAACCATGCGGTTTTAGGGTTAGGGTTTCTTCCTCATTTTCCTCATTATTTTATATTTTTTATTCCTTTTTGGAGATTTTTGCTTTTTTGGAGGAATTTTGGATATTTTTAGAGGAAAAGAGGGTTTTATGGCCTTTTGGAGGCTTTTTGCATGGTTTTATGGGTTTTGGATGGAAATGTGGTGGGAAAATGGACAAATGAGCCATGTAATGGGGTAGATGAGGTAGTGAACCCTTTTTGGGTGTTAACAGATTGCCCCCTGATGTGCGAGGGCAGGAGCTCATCGTATGGCCGATGGACATCATAAGTAATATTTGTTTTTTCTGGGGTGTGGAGAAGAGAAGAAACCAATTGGATCCCGAAACATCGATCTCGAACCAACTGCAAGGACTGAAAAGTACATAGCCTCAATAATGGATGAGGAATCATCTGATCATCTGGATGAGGTGGGCATTCCCATGCTCGTATCAAGATACATAAAAATAACTGTGAGGCCCGAAAAGAGGGACCTGTAGGATACATAAAAACCACTGATTATATAACAAAATTATTATATAACAAAATGGGTGGAGGTTGTAGCTTTGGTCAAGGCCAATGACCAGGCTATAATGGATTTCTTATATGGAGAAATCATCACCCATTTTGGAGTACCCAAGGAGATAGTTATAGATGGAGTACCGTAGTTTGTGTCCCGAAAATTGGAAGATCTGTTACAGAAATATCACATTCAACATAGGATATCCTCACCTTATCATCCATAGGCCAATGACCAAGTGGAAATTACCAACAAGGTAATTGAGGCCATCCTCACAAAAACAGTTAGAAGCCATCACAAAGACTGGGATGACAGAATTCCAGAGGCATTGTAGGCATATCGCACCACATGGAGAAATACTACGGTCTTCTCCCCATACAAATTGGTGTACGGTACGAACGTTGTCTTTCCCATTGAATTTGAAATTAAAACTTTAAATACAACCATAGAAGCAAACTTAGACTTGACAGAAGCTCAGAGGAACATAATGGATCAGTTAAATGCATTTGATGAGAAATGCATAGTTGTTGTGCATCAGACATCGTTAATTCAAAAACATCATTCCAAGTGGCATGATCTGTTCATAAAGAAGAAATTCTTCTGTGAAGGAGACTGGGCCTTATTGTATGATTCAAGATTCAAGAGGGACTTTAAAGGTAATTTGCGTACAAGATGGTTGGGACCCTACCAAATAGACAAAGTGTTTTACAATGGCACATTCCACCTAGTTACTATTGATGAAGAATAGATGTCATTATTCGCTAATGGTCACAGGCTGCGATTGTATCATAAGCCGATTTCAAAGGATGCATTCATTTCATGTGTTGCAGTTGATCCATATTATTAGTTAATGCAAGGGAAGGAATTTTTTTCTGCTCCTGCGAATTCTTAAAGAACACTACAATTTCCACACAAGAATCTGTACTTAAATAAAATTGTTGTTTTGTTTTATTTTCTTTTACGCTTGATAATTTTTCTTTTGAAGAATGTGTACATGAATCTACTTGATGAGCAGTGGTCACGACTAGGCCAAACGATTGCAGGTGCCTTAAATTATTTTCCTATTATGAATAACTCCTTAAAGAAGATGAACAGTTCAGTAGCTGCAACTAATCAGCTGAAGATTTTCCTATTTCTCTATTTTTTGCAGCCGTGACTCCGCTAGACTTGTCCTATTTTCCAGCTATGACTTCACCAATTTTATCCTATTTTTCTATTTTCGTAGTTGTGACTCCGTCAGACTTGTCCTATTTTCCAGCTACGACTCCACCAAATTTCGCCTATTTCTTTATTTTCACAGTTGTGACTTTGCCAGACTTGTCCTATTTTCCAAATGAAACTCCGCCAAATTTCACCTATTTCTCTATTTTCGTAGTTGTGACTCCGCCAAAATTGTCCTATTTTCCAGCTACGATTCCACCAATTTTTTCCTACTTTTCCTATTTTCGTAGCTGCGACTCCTCCCAATTTATCCACATACCAGCTGCGACTCTGCTATATATTTCCTACTTTTCGTATTTCCACAGCTGCGAATCCTCCATATTTGTCCATAAAACAACTGTGACTCCTCCATATTCATCCATTAAACAGCTACGAATCCGTCATATTTGTCCAGGAATCTCACCATTAGTGATTTTGTTGGGTTCCAACTCATTTCATAGCTCCAATTATAGTTTCGTCAATAATTAAAAGACAACTATTGATTTACCACGGGTTCTATCCAACATGGATGTACTTGATGATTAGAGTGGTGTGGGTAATATCATAGTAGCACATGTGCAATTATGCTTTCAATTGATGGTTGCGGTGACATATTAAACCATTATGGAAAGTCGTGACTCATCTTATATTGCGAAGGTACAGATTCTAACCATTTACATGATTAGGAATCAATTGTATTTGAAAAAATTAATCATGCTTTGTCTTTTATACCTATCAGCAACCCATACCCACTTAACTGTCAATCAATATGTCTGAATTGGTACTTGGGATTATTACATGACTGTCACCTTTTCCTAATTTGTGCCAAATATTACCAATTATTCCCTTATCATAACTATATTAACTTTCCTAAAATATCCAATCCTAACCTTAGTTGTTTGTTAAATGTTCATGTGTTGCAACTTCCACTTCTGGACCTATAATTCCCTGATTCGATATAAGAAATAAGAAGGAGAGGTGATATCGATATACCAGTTCGACATGAACTTGTGAATACAGGGGCTCTATGTAGGAATGCAAATGTTTTTTCCATTTTTGAAGTAGCTAGATGGACTGAGTACTTTCAATGCCTAAATGGTTTTCACACATAAACAACTTTACAGTTCACCCTCAATTTGAAAGACACCCATTCGGAGGTAAGGGGTATGCGCATAGAATTCTGTTGGAAAGCAACACCCTCTGGAGCAATTTGAACACCAACAACAACAAAAAAATTCAAATATGTCATTTGAAATCAATCTTTTGAATGACATTCGGTATCAAAACCTTAATCAACACTCATTTATAGATATTTTAGGAGTGCCCTTAGAATCTTTGATTCTGAAGGTACTCCCAATAGAAGTTGATTGATTGATTGATTTAAGGGGATTAACATCAGTTTATGTCGAGTTTGAATCTCTTGGACTTAGTTCCTCATTTATTTTGATCATTTGGAAAAGTTATAATCCCAAAAGTTAGTAGCTCCTAATTTCACAACATTTATCACTCATGCATATTCGAGATCAAATGAATTTATTACATCCATGGTTTTTGACTATTAATCTAAGCAAGCTATTACATGGTATGGTATTTGTTTCTTTTCAATTTATATAGGGGATATAACAAGATTTTTCACTTCTAAAATATCTATTTCATTATGTTAATCATAGGGGTAAAGTGTATTTAATATAAATTTCACAAGTTTCACATTTTTATACACTTGTCCTCATGATGAATTGTGTATTTTTTTTTAAGTGAGTTAGTATTAAAGTCTATCATAAGTGGCTAAGATGATTTTCGGAGGTTTGACATGGGTTTGGTTACATTATCAATTGTTTCCTTGTCATTATAATATCGACCATAATTCTAATTACATAAATTACATTCTTATTTAGTAACCTTGTTATTGTTGATATTCGATGATGAAGTATTAGGGGGGTGTAACCATTGAAATATTCTTTGAAACTATGAATTTTTGGGCTATCACATCAGTATGAAAAATGTCAATTAGTGTTGATGCTATGATTCAAATTGGGGGTTTTGATATCTGTGTAACCTAAATGTTTTCCACCTGTTGATTTGCCATCATGCAAATATCACACTTAAGTCGTCGCTCGCTTGATTTTTCTGTAGACCATTATGGTGTGGTAAGTGTTCTCTAAGTCCCATTAACTTGTAAACATGTAGGTATGATGACTCTGCAAGAAAATTCATAGTTCTTTGGTGAAATAGGGCAGTTTGGAGTGTTAATTGATATCTGCAGATTCTGGATAAATCAACTATGTGCTTTACTACGGCTTTTGAAAACCCTAAAAATCTGTGTAGTTGCTACCATGGCCCCTATTTCAATATTTGAACTCATAGGCAATGAATATTTGGATGCTGCCCCTGAATGCCGTGAGGTAGTGCTTAGGGTTGGATGGCTAGGGTTTTTACAGAAATTCTCGAGGTTCAACTTGGCAATTTCCAGGGCATTTGCAGCATCATTTGATGGGATTAAAGCACAGATTGGGGATGTCAAACTGAGGCTGACAGAAGAGTTTGTTTCTCAGGCCATAGGTTTACCACGGATAGGTGAACGCTGGTATAAAGGAAAGCATGTTAAAAACAATGTCTGGAAGGAGTTACTGACCGCAGCTAACCGGATAATGAAGTATAAGTCTGGTTTTCGTTCTCGACTGCTCATGAAGAAATGGCATTGTTTGCTCGAGCTTATTAACAGGTACGTCACCTATGAAGGTCGACTTCCCCAAACCCAGTTTTATCATCTTTGACTTTTAATGGTTTTTAAGGGATGTCCTGTGAACATGCCATACTATTTCTTGAATAGTCTGCATAAGATGGCCTGCACCTATCAAATTAATGTAGGGGATAATGAGAGGAGTCTGTTTCATCACGAATTGATTAAAATACTCGTGTCCTACCGGCTAGGAGAATTAGTGGATACTTAGGAATCATTCCTCATATGTAATGGGTTTGGTGAGAATGAAGAGTGGCCCAGACGGAGGTCGCAAAACCAGGTGAAGATGTATCAAGACTTAAGAAGTTGAGCCTGATTTAGAAGAATCTAGCTCTCAAGGTAATATTGATAATGAAATGTCTGAACCCATTCGAATCCCAAGTACCAGTGACTTTAAAGTCAAGTATGAAACAAACCCTGAAATACCTATTGATGATCCTCAGTCTCGAATGAGAGAACCAGAGATCACAGTAGCCTATCCAAATGAGGGTCTTCCTCATTCACGGGTTAAAATTAGTCAGAAACTGGCTGAAGACCAAATTAGCAGAGTACTGAGTAATCAGACTATTCGTAGGACTACTCGTAGTATGACAACTGCCTTTTTCACCAAAAGAAACCTGAGTATTGGGGATTTCCCTGTTATTGAAGTAAGTGATTCCTCAGAACCTCGTCCCAATCCAACTCCAATTGGTCCAACCTTCCTGTATCTGAAATATGTGTCTGTCTCCGAGAATAATGTTGTTGATATTCAATAAGTAAATCATGAAGGTGATGTAGATCAAGAAATTGATCAAAATCCCTACATAGCTTGGGAATACAGAGGAGGGTCGAATGTAGGGTTGAAGGAACAAATCAATCGAAACCCTTATGCTCAAGCCATCTCATCTCTAGAAACTGACTTAAAGGAGGCTTAGGTTATTAAGGCATTTGCTATGGATGAAATCGTAGGCCTGAAAAATGATTTAACTTCTTGGATTGAAAAATGGAATTTTTTGAGGGAGAAGAAGCTTAAATATAAAGCTCAAGTTAAAAAGCTTCTGTTAAGAAATCAAAGGTTGATCAAACATAATAAGATTGCTAAGATTAGGACTGTTAGATTCAAAGCCAATTTAGATTAGGGAGAAGAAATGTGCCAATTCGACTTTCTGTCGAATCATCCCTTAAAATATGACACTTTTGCTTTCTGTAATGAATTCCAATTTTTGTCTTATGGTTTAAATATTCGATTATGCATGTAGAAGATTTCAAATTAGCCTCTACAGGTCAGTAATATCTTGGATTTTGTCAGTTTTGATTCTTGGTGCAAAGCTTCTTATTTAATAAGGATATCTGCAGAATTGAAATTCTACAGACATCCTATTTATTTCTATATGATTATTAGTTGGACTTTGCTAACCGATTCTATTTAAAATTTCCAGGTATTAATGAGTAGGTGAGATGAAGCTAGATGCCATGCTGTATTTGTGGTTTTTGACTATCTAGAGTTTACTCATTGGAGGCCACTTCGGAAATGAAATTGATTGCTATCTTGTTGTTTCTATACTCCTATTTTTGAGCATCAACAATGTGGATTACCGAATATAGTGATGACACATTTTGGGGAATAATGATACTGGATTTATCCAATAAGTTAGATATTTTCTTGCACGTTATTCCTTCCTAGTGGTTACACAACTACATACCTATGATCTTGGTCTTTTCTTTGTCCTATATTTGGATAAGATTAATGTATTATCTTGGAAATAGGGAAGTTAGTTAATTAGTTGTTGTTTTGGTTCCCTTTATAAACAAGTTTCAAACATGAGTAAAGGGTTCGATTTCTAAGATTTATGGAGAATTAATATTTTACAGTTTCATATTACATTTCGTTGTGCTGGTGTTTTCTGGAACTTTTTCTGAAGATCACTTGATGCTACAGGATGGTGAAGACCTTAGCTAAGTATTTAAGCTATTTCATGCTATGTTAATGATGGTTCTCCTTTGTTAAATTTCACTTTCATATATATATATATATATATATATATATATATATATCATCATATTATATGTAGAATATTCTTTCATGGATCTCAAATGATTACATTGTATTGAAATGTGAATGACTTGTTATTATGTTGAAAATGAGTTGTTGGAATATAATCTGTCAGGATTATAAATTTTGTAAATAAATAAAGAAAACCGAATAGTTATGTAGGAAGCCGAAAAGGCTAGGTGGAAGGTGAAACACAACCGTCTTATGAATTGTATAAATATATGCATTAGAAAGGGAATAATAAGAATCGGGAGTTATTACCTATCAGTGGTATTAGAGCACCACCTGCCATAACTCCTGCTGTTAAGCTTCAGTCCTGGCATTCTACCTGCCAGACCTTTGTTCTTCCAAATTTGTTTCAGGCTGCCTGCTTCGTCAGTCTACCAGTCGCATTCATTGTATGCGTTATGGTTCCAGAACTTCATTTGAGATGTATTTGTTGCCGTAATATTGTATCCATTCAATCCTTTTGTGCTTGCTTACTTGTCTGTCCGTTTCCAGACTGCCTTTTTCATTACTCCTCCAGAATATAGCCTGCTCTATGCTGCTACACACTCTCAGAATTACTCTGTGTTCTTTGTGACTGTCAAAACCCTAAATCGTGACCTCCGTTCTGCGCTCTGTTAATTTGTTTCAGGCTAACTACAATTTGTTAGAATGCCTCTACGTTTCTCCTATGTCCCATGGGTCATAATCTGGTGCGTTATTCTGCAACGAGTCTAATTTGAGTCGTTGTATGTATAGAGACTCCATATACCTTCGATCCATCGCGAGGAGTATGCATGTATCACAATAATAAATATTTGGAGTCGTAATAATATTGTGCGCTACAAATTTTGAGTGTGAGCTACCTTCCATAGGTAAACTTCGTCCTCATCATCGTATTTATGTTGGTGAGGCACTCTAGGCGCATGAGATCAGCCAATAGTATGGTAATTTCTAAGACGGGATCTCTGCAGGCTCTTGGCGAAACCTAATATATTCTGCACAGATAAAAGCGATGAAGAAATTTTGGGGTGAGAATACGGTACTGGTGCAGCTGAGAGAAATAGAGTTGCAGCCATTCGTTGATTCGAAACCCTAATACAAATACACAAGATATCCAGCCGGTGGTTTAGCCCACGTGAAAGTGAATTGCTACGATTTCCTCCCTTGAACTGAAGTTGCTAAGTATCCACTCTAACGTTGAAGGCTGCATTGAAGGCTGCAAATTCCTTGTGAGCGTGGAGTCTATGGTTGGTTGCTGTGTATTGATGAATCGTGACTGCTGTTTGATGAATCGTGACTGCTATCGTGAATTGTGACTGTATGCTACACTTCACATCCATTTGAAGATTAAAGTTGTGTTGTTGAAAAGAAGAATTAGTACTTTGAAGACTCTCCCTCATCAAGTTTGAATGTGAAGATCAAGTTTGAACGTGGAGTTGCCTGCGTGGAGCTGTCTGCAGACTGTATTCAACTGCGTGGATCTACGTGGAGCTGCTTGCATCTTGAGTATTAATTGTGACCATATGAGATATTGTATGAGCCTGTGATTTTGATGAGCCGTGGCTACTGTATATTTTTATATGCATTGAGGGCCATGAGCCACATTTTCTCACATATGCGTGGAAATATTGAAGTAGATTATGAGGAGATGAAACATATTGAGTGTATGTTGCAAAGCTGAACACTGCCGCGAGCTACCTTGTCCCATCAGAGTTGGGGTCTATCTCTTCTCTGTAGAGTGTTGTGACTTCATCAAAGATACAACCTTCCATTGAAGAGTCCATGTTGTGCTACTACAAACAAATCTGCTGCAAGATATTTTGTTGATGTATTATTGTATTTGAAATGTAATTTTCACGTAATAGCACTCTAGAATTAATGATATAGAGCTATTGGATTATTTTGATAAGCTGCAAAATGATTTGTATAGGCTGCAGAATCATATTGTAATTTGTAAAGGAGCAGGAATCTAAACCTGCATCCCATATATTTTTCCAAGTATTCTGTAAGTTACAAGTTCCAGATTGAAGATGCACAATTTTGCATCTATTGTTGGTGATGTCCTCACTGGCAAGGAAACATATCCAAAATGGTCTAGAAAGATCAAGAAATCAAGCGAGCCTGTTGAAGAATCCCTTTACTTTGCTCAGAAAACAAAGAATCAGTCCAAAGACCCTTCCAAGGGAGATTGTAGCAAGAGAGGACGAGGAAGAAGAAACTTCAGAGGGAGAGGGGGCAGAAACAACTTCAGCAAAAGATCAGATTTGCAGTGCAAGCGTTGTGGAAAGACTGGACACACATCAGATCAGTGTTGGGCTTTGTGGGACTCCATCAAAGACAAACATAACCAAAAGAAAGATGACAATAAAAACCAAGATGCTAGTAAATCTTCTGATTCTGCTCATTGTATTGTTGCACATTGTAATCTTGGAATTAATGAAATGACTTCACTTTCATCTTACAAAGATTGTTGGCTGCTTGATACTGGTGCAACATCACACATGAATTTTAGAAAAGACTGTTTTGAAGAACTTAATGAAACAATAAATGGCATAGTATACTTTGCAGATAAGTCAAGTCTTAAACCAAAGGGAATGGGCACCATTCGACTGAAGATGCCTGGATTCCCTGATTTCTTGTTGAAGAATGTTCTTTATCTTCCAGAGTTGCAGAGAAGCCTACTGTCCTTAGTGGAGATTCGATAGCGAGGCCATTCCATCCACATGTTTGATGGAATCATAGAAATAAGAAAGTCCTCTGACAACCAAGTCGTTATGACTGGA
>LPNX010722190.1:638-87638 GCA_001517045.1 Pseudotsuga menziesii | reverse complement strand
GATGACTTCAAACTTATTGGGTACTCAGACTCAGATTTTGATGGCGATAAGGAGACAGGAGTATCAACTTCTGGATACACTATGATTCTTGGATCAGCAACTGTCTCATGGAGATCACGCAAACAGTCAGTTCCAACAGATTCAACAATAGAAGCAAAATATGTGGCTGCAGCTGAAGCAACGAAAGAAATAGTATGGCTAAGGAAGATACTTGAAGATTTGCAAGAAAAACAAGAGAACTCCACTCCATTATTGGTCGACAATACTTCTACAATCAAGCTGGCTAAGAATCCTAGATTCCATGATCGAACCAAACACATCAACACAAAGTATCATTTGATTTGACATCATGTAGAGGCCAAGATAGTCCATCTTCGACATTGTTCCACAAATGATCAAATTGCAGACATCTTCACCAAAGCGCTTGGATGAGAAAAGTTTGAAAGATTCAGAAACATGCTCGGACTTATGAACACCCCTTCAGATTAAGAGGGGGATTGTTGGAATATAATCCGTCAGGATTATATATTTTGTAAATAAATAAAGAAAACTGAATAGTTATGTAGGAATCCGAAAAGGCTGGGCGGAAGGTGAAACACAACCGTCATATGAATTGTATAAATATATGCATTAGCAACGGAATAATAAGAATCGGTAGTTATTACCTATCATGAGTGAGCTTCTTCACATTTTCAATTGATTATGAAACTATGTTACATGAATTGTTAACTTGTAAGTTGACCTTGTTCTATTTACACGTTAGTATATGACTGTATTGGTTGTGTTTCAAGACAGTGTTAGATTTATTTGATAACAAGTTTTAATTTCTGTTTGAATTATCTTGTAATGAAATATCATCGTATTGTGAGGTAATTCAGATTTAGTTCTGTTTAATGAAGACTTTTCTAATAGTTCAGAATTATAGATCATCTTATACTTTAAGACCTCTTGTCAAATCATCAATTCATGTTCTCAGCTGAGATATATAGCTTTCATTTAGGTCATCATAGGATAGAATTAGGAGCTACTATTTTCTATACTTAGGTCAAGATAATCTTTAGCATTACTTAGTCATTAGGTTAAATCTCTCTGATTTGTTAGAAGATTGGGTTAAGAAAATATTTTCCCACATACACCTAGAGAGACTCTCTTTTTTGAGAGCACATTACACAGGAAACAGGGCCTTGATCCTATGAAATATAGTTACTTTAAACATATACAAGATTGCATTAAGTCGAGTGTGTGGGCTGTCTTTTCGTTGTTGGCCTAGGTCAGTTTTCTCGGCCAACAAATGGTGCTAGAAGGAGGGCATGAGCTTAAAGCTTAATGGCTGATTGATCACATAATGCTCCTACTAGTAATCAACCTGTTTCCCCCCTCAAGAGGTTTGGAATATTGTCTACCTTGGTCTCTACATAACAACCCAAAATTGTAAATACCCCATTTTTAGATGCAGTTAGGACCATTATTGAAAGAGACCCAACTGTCTCACTAGTTTCCCTAGAAGAGATAAATCAAACCTTAGAGGAATCACGTATAACTTTAACTAGAGCCTATTCTCACCAAACAGGGATCCCTCCGATCAATTTCGAATTACCAGGCATAGCTGATTTTCAAACCTTGGTAGTGACTGAGTCAGCTGCCGACCTGATTGGAGAAGGGCCTCTTGAACCATTGAGAGGGTCTCTTGATTATCATCTTAGTGATCTATTGAGAGGAGTGGCTAATCATAACACTTCCCAATGATTGTTGTCTATAGGTGGATTTGACCTACCCCCTTCACCTCCTGAATCACCACCTGATAGCCCCCGTGACCATAACAACGAGTCTTCATCAGATCCAGAATCTGATCTAGACATGGGTGATCATGACCAAGGTAATCCTAATGCTGATAGACCATGGTTATGACGTGGTTCCATTGATGTACCTGTATTGCATCATAATCTACCTAAACATCCTAACAAACTGCTACCTAACTTTTACCCAGATGATAAGGGCCTGGCAAAAAATCACATCGACAAATTCATCCTGGTTGTTCAGACCATGAATGTTCAGCATGAGGATATGGTATGTCGACTATTCCCTTTGAATTTTGAAGGAAAAGCTGTAGTTTGGTATTTTTCCTTAACGCAAGGATCTATAAGTAGTTGGGGTGATTTTAGTCAGGAATTCTTAAACAAGTTTGGTGAAGACAAAACCCCTGCTGTGTTAGCACTAGAACTGGCTAGAATTAAGATGGAAAACAAATAAAGGTATAAATATTTCAATCAGTGTTTCCTTACTCTCTTGAATAAGATACCAGTAGCCTCCCAACCTCCAGAAGATATCATAATTGAGAATTATGCTTCAGCATTACCTAAATCCCTCGGTATGTTTGTGAAACAAGCTGGTAAAATCACATTAGTTGAAACCTTCGAAGAAGCAATAAAGGTCGAAAAGAATTCATTGACATTTGAACTAGAAAATAACGGCAAAATTGATGGCCCTTTTTGTAAATGCATCGAATCCTCTGTAAGAACTATCACAGATAAAAGGGATGCTCCTGCTTTCAATGTAGAAAAATTACAACAAGCAATTAGGTATCTCACTAATGAAGTGGTGATATTGAAATGAAATAATGGGGAAGGTAATTCAAATAGAGGGAATTTTAAAACCCCATACCGGCCATATACATCACCTAATGCAAGGAAAAACACTCCGCCTAACATATCAACCAATGAGGAATTTTTTACTACTATAAGGGTTGTCTATTCCTTACCTAAAACTTAAAACCGGCCAGGAGTCGGAAGAAGATCGTGAACCTGAGAAGCCTGAAACGGAAGAGGAAGATCCTAAAGATCCTATCCCGTTTAATTTCCATTTCTGGGATAGTTTAGCCAAAGAGGGGGAGTCTAATGATCATTCTGTCTTTGTCAACCAGCACACCCATAATACAAGAATTAAAGGGCATGTAGATTCACAACCATCACCCGCACCTAGGAACAGTCCCCAACCTTCAAATCAACATCCTATGACTCAAGGGATGGATATCCAGTATGACATCATAGATGATCTCAAGAAACAGAGGGCGAATATCAGTATGTTTGATTTATTGAAAATTTACCCTATGCCTGGAGGTTCAATACTCTCTAACTTAACAACTTCATCAAACACCAAAATGAAAAATCATCCCTCTGTACCTTCAGTCAATAACCTTGATCCTTCAACCAGTAAAACAGCAGTTGGTTTTAATAGTAATATTAAAATAGTCGCTGATAAAGATACACTGATAGGTAAAATCTCCAAATATACAACTTCCCCCTTCTTACTGACGTTTGTAATCTTCAATCGGAATGTCCATAACTGTATGATTGATTCCGGAGGTTCGTCAAATGTTACGCCCTATTCGGTCTATAAGAAGCTGAATGCCAAGCCCACTCCTTGTGAAATTCAAATCAACCAACTAGATCGATCTAAGGTGAAAATTGTAGGAGAATTAAAAGGAGTAATGATTAGAATGGCCACCAATCCACATCTCTTCCAGGTTATTGATGTAGTGGTAGCATACATACCGGCTGTCTAAGGGTTGTTCCTAAGTTGTGACTAGTCTCAAGCTTTAAAAGGATATTTTTCAACGGTCACACTTGTGGTTACCTAAAAATGGGAGACCGAATCAGATCAGGATTGACATAGAGAGATACATGAAACACACAGTGACTGAGATAAACTCTCTCAAGGAACCAGTCTTGTTTAGTGATTCCATTTTAGGGAACTATGGATACGATTCCGATTTGGGGATTTTTCCTGCACTTAAATCTGCATTTACTGATTTTGTAAATAAATCAAAAATTTTACATTGTGATTTTTAGGAAGCCGCTCCCAGTTTGATTAACACTATGAATAATGTAAATGATGTAATTAGTCTTTTTGATAAGCCTTGGCATCTGCACTTTGATGGTTCCCGATCCAAGGAAGGTGCAGGAGTAGGTTGCATGCTCCTAGATCCCACAGGAAACAAACATATGCTATCTTATAGGCTGGAATTTCTTTGCACAAATAACACAGCCGAATATGAGGCCCTCATCCAGGCACTTAAGAAGGTGTTGGACTTGAATGTTAAGGTTCTAATTGCATTTGCCTATTCTGAAATTATTGTTCGACAAGTTTGCAATTCCATTCATTGCTTATCCAATCATTTGCAAAGTTATCAAAAAGAGGTATGAAATCTAATTTCAACATTTGATGCCTTTAATATCAAGTCTATTCCTCGTTTTCAGAATCAAGAAGCTGACCTTTTTGCAAATGTAGCCTTGTGGCTCATTCTCGCAGAGAATTTTTCCCCCAATGTTTTTTCTATTGAATTATTGTTTAGACCGTCGATCCCCGATAACATCACTAATTGGCATGTTTTTAATGATGATTCGTAGATCATTTCCTTTTTAACAGGGGAAGATGCTTTTAAGGAATCAGCAATTGACGAGATCATGCATGATGAAGATCTCCACAATTTCTCAATAATCCATCCACCTCAGCCGATTGACTAATCTTTTGAGCTGGTAAATTTGATCCATACGTCGATTCTCAGGATTGATAAATTTTATGACCTACATGAAAAAATAACGGTTCCAACATGCGTTATGAAATCATAAATTTAGGCACAGAAAAAAATCCTCAAAACATCAATTTAGGATCAGACTGTACCCAGCACAAAAAATCAGCCTTTCTAAAACTGTTTAGTGAATTCAAGGATGCATTTACATGGTCATAGGATGATCTGAAGACCTTTGATAACCAGATCATACAACACATAATCTATATGAAATCTCAATCAAAACCTTTCCAGTAGAAACTAAGGAAAATTCACCCTGCCTTAGAACCGGCGGTAAAGAAAGAATTGAATAAATTGCTTACTGCCCAGATTATATTTCTCGTATGCCATACACAGTGGGTGGTGAACCTTGTCCTTGTTAGGAAGAAAAATGGAAATATTCAGTTATGTGTAGATTTCTGAAACTTAAACTGATCATCAGAAAAGGACAACTATCCTGTTCCGCCCATGGAACAAATCCTCCATAAGGTGTCAGGTGCTCAGATGCTGTCTTTATTAGATGGATTTTCTGGGTACAACCAGGTTCTAGTTTCTCCTATAGACCAGCTGAAAACTACTTTTAGGACCCCTTGGGGAACCTATGCCTACAGGAAGATGTCCTTCGGATTGATAAAAGTTGGGGCCACATTCCAAATGGCAATGGATGCTGCTTTCAGAGGTCTGATAAATCAGTTTGTCATTGTCTATTTGGATGATGTCACTGTGTTTTCCAAAAACATATCTGATCACATTTCACACTTACGTAAAGTGCTTGAACGTTGTAGGAAGTTCAACATTTCCCTTAACCCTAAAAATACAATATTTGCAGTAACTGAAGGAATTTTGCTAGGGTTTGTAGTGTCAAAGGAAGGAATCATGATTGATCCAGAATGAACCAAAGTTATCTCTAGGATTCATTTTCCTTCTACTAATAAATCCATGCAATCCTTCATGGGAAAGATAAATTTTGTGAGAATATTTGTTCCCATTTTTTCTGAAATCGTGTGCCCACTAAAGAATATGATTAAGAAAGACAATATTTTTTCATGGGGGGATAAAGAGAAGGAGTCATTTATTAGAATTAGGGAAGCAATAGCTGAAGCACCCGCACTTGTGAGCCCTGACTTTAGTAAAGACTTTATTCTCTATACTTTTGCATCTGACATATCTTATGCAGTTGTTCTTACTCAGAAGAACCAATAGGGGGATGAAGTACCTATCTCCTTCATGAGCTCAAATTTAAAAGGAGCTGAGCTGAACTACCACGAAGTAGATAAACAGGCTTTTGCTATGTTCAAAGCAGTAAAACATTTCTGTCCTTATCTCCTTAAATAAAAAACCAAGGTAATTGTTCCATTCTCTACTATGAGAAATTTGTTAGTACAGAAAGACCTTGGAGAAAAAAGGGCACATTGGATAGATTCTTTGCAGGGGTATGACCTAGAGATTAAACCCTCTCAAGTTGTATGTGTTTTGGGTTTTTGTAAACTGGCAGCTGAATCAACACATCTGCCTGCTAACCAGACTTGGCATACCTTTAGATGATACCTTGCTGCAAAAGGACGTTTGTTTCATCCCAGACCTGGATAGTTCATGGTATACTAATATTCACACTTATCTTGAAACTGGTAGACCATTTAGACCCAAAGAATAAAAGAGCCATAAGATTAAAATTAGCATCCTACCAGTTGATAAATAATGTACTTTTCAGGAAAAATGCAGATGGATTTTTGCTTTGTTGTCTAGAAAAGGAGGAATCTGATTCAGTTTTAGCACAACTGCATGACAGCCCTGCTGATGGCCACTTTGGTGGTGATACTACCACTCATAAATTTTTGGGAGCAGGTTATTTTTGGCCAACTATATTTAAAGAAGCCCATTCTTTCGTTAGAAGGTGCCAAGATTGTCAGATTGTGGCTGGCAGAGTTAAAAAACAAGCATTTCCTTTACAGCCTGTGGTGGTGGATAGGCCTTTCCAATAGTGGGGAATCGATATCATTGGACCAATAAACCTCTCCTCCTCTCTTCAGCATAAGTACATCGTAACTGCCACTGATTACTTTACTTGATGGTCTGAAGCGGAACCATTGCGGGTGGTTAATACAAATCAGGTATTGCACTTTCTTGAAACTAACATAATTACCAGATTTGCGGTGCCTGAATCTCTCATGTTTGATAATGCATCTTATTTTTCTTCTGAAGAATTAACTAAGTTTGCATTAGGAAAGGGAATTATAATTAGATATTCAGCAAGCTATTATCCATAAGGCAATGGCCTTGGTGAATCAATGAATAAGAAATTGCTGAAAATTCTGAAGAGATCCATAGCTAAACATCATAGGAATTGGCATACTGTTCTATATCAAGCTCTCTGGGCTGACAGGGTTACCCCAAAATCATCTATGGGTAACTCCCCTTTCTTTTTGGTATATGGAATAGAGGCTTTTCTTCCTCCCAATTTGTTTTTTCCTTCGTTACAGGTTGCACGAGTTGTACACGAGATAGAGTGTTCAGCCATTGAAGAAAGAATCAATATGCTGTTGAAATTGGAAGAAGAAAGAGATAATGCTAAGAGACATTTCATGAAGCATCACCAAATTGTTAAATCATGGTTTGATCATGGCTCATCCTCAAATAGAGAATTACGGGTAGATGATCTGGTTTTGAAATGGGACAAAGCACATGAAGATAAAGGGGAACATACAAAATTCCAATGTCTCTAGTTAGGTCCATATGTGATAGTAGAAAAACTTGGTCCTAATACTTTTCGTTTGCAGACTTTGCAAGGACAGCTTGATACCCTCTTGGTAAATGGGCATATCCTTAAAAGTTACTTTCAGTAAACCCACATCATCGAGTCATTTTCATTGTATATTCCCATTGTGTATATTTCTATACATATTTTTGGTTCGATTCTGATTTCTAGACTGGTTAGAGTTTTTGATCTTATACTTACTGATTATTTTCTTTCCTGTCGTCATCATGTTTACTTACTGGAAATTTTAGGTGACAGGTCATGAAAGTAATTCAATTCTTCGAAATCATTCATTGTACATAAGATTGCATGTTTTCCTCTGTAAATAGTGCTTTATTCGACACATCTCCTACGTTGTCTCACAGAATTCAACATGAAGCATTTTTGCATGGTCTTAAGGAAGAACCTAATGGTGAAATATGTCAAATAGGAATGACTAAAATACATATCAGATCGTAATCGTTGATGATGAATGGAAGTATCCGATGTCTTACAAGTGATATATTTTCAAACCTGTATTAGTTTAAACCTCTACAGTTTTTCTCTTAGCAATCCTTGATTGTTGTCTTCGGGTGCCTTCCTATAAACCAATATCTCAGGGAATTTATTTACTGATTCCAATGCATGCCTACTATGCTAGAAGATTTGTTGAAGATATCTAGTCAACTTTAAGATGTCTTAAGAAGTTTGTGGTTTTCTCCCTCATTTTCATGAATACATCTGGTCACTCAGCCAGGGCAGTACTCTTGAACTAAAGATAAATATGAAAGGGGTTAATCAGGAAATAGGAGGTCTCATCATGAGCTGGTCTATTTATGATCATAGGTTCTATTGGAATGACGTTGTCAAAATTTGGTTACGAAGCCAATGACAACGACTCTCAGTTGAATAAACTGAGAGACAAGAAGTCTCATCACGAGCTGGCTTGATCAGTTTCTGGTAGGATTGGTGAGTAAGGCTATCATTATTTGGTCACCAAGCTAAGATAGTATTCCTGATTAATTCTTTTCGTATTTACCCCTGTGTATATGATTTGTATATACTACTATTGAAACTGCAACTGTTTTCCCAAATTTTTGAAATTTTGGACCCTCCTCTTAACTTTTATCTTGCCTAAAATTGTTTGGATCCATTAACTCTATTTTTGTTTCCCCTCTGCTACAAGTTTGGATTGTTTGAGGTCAACTGTTTTCGTACTTTTCGGAAAATTGCTTATGTCTGAAACTGTTTGAACTGTGAATTTTGAAGATTGGATTTTAGATGTTGCCCATTTGATCTGTGATTTCTTTCTTTGTTATCGAAAGTCTATTTCATTGTTTTCACCGTTGTTTTAGAGATGAAACAAGATTTTTCGTTGCTTCCCAGCCGAAAGTCTGTTGGAACTTAATGTTTTAGTTTGGTTATTCGGAAGTCTTTTAACCATGCATCGGAGCTGTATTTCCCTTCGGGGCCGCCATTGCGGAAGCTGAACGATGATTTTCGAGCACTTAGCATTTTCATGAGGTTTTTGCGCCATGTCCGAAAGTTTTATGACTGTAAGTCGGAAGTCATAGTCTGATTTCTTTTCGCCATTATGGCTCCTGAGCGAACTAAATGTCTGCCATATAACTGCTCTGCTCACTGATGTTTTGTGTTGGTTTTTGCTGATATGTTTTTATTTGACACGGAGTCCGTGGTCTTTCCATCTTCCGCCATTGCGGCTGCGTAGATCTCTAACCACTCGATGTTTATGTCGTTTCGTTCACCTACGAAGAACGTTTCCACCCGATGCTTTAGTGTTTAGTTTTTCAGACGCCGATAGGCTTATTGGTCCAACGGAGCTCGTTGTCTGTCTGAAGCCCTCCATTGCAGATGTTTTTTAAACTATCCTCCTGATGTTTTAGTGGTTCAAGCTGTCGATAAGGTTTTTCTCGCCATTTTGTTAGTTTTTAACCTTTCTTTGGGTGGCAGTGGTTTCTGATTCGTGTTAAGGGTTTCACGACGAGAACGCAGTACAAGGACTCATTTCGATGATCAACCGTATCATTAGTATGGTTATTTTTTTTGAAAATATGCAGTCCAAATTAATGATCAATTTTGTTTAACTGCATGTGGATTTAGAAGATTCTTCAGACTCCTGCTGCAAAGACGACATAGCTGGAAGACAAAGCGGAATCGTTAGCAACAGGGGCCAGGCTTGGAAAGTTTCATCAGTCACTAATTTGGTCTCGTTTTATAAAGTACTCATAAATATTAATATGAAATGTAACACATTATGCGGATCATGAGCACTCACAAGAGGACAAAATTGTGAGACTAAACGGTTTTGGGGAAGCCCAAGAGTCATTCGTGGGCAGCCCAACAGTTTGGTTCTTTTTGTATAAATATAGAAGATTTAGATAAGGGAAGGGAATTTTTCCAGTTGGATGAGTGAAGACATATTGTAAGAAGAACTATTTCCTTTTGCAATAGAGAATTACAGTTTGCCTATTGGAGAAATCTTGGTGGGATGTTCAAATGTTATGCTATGGATTTGTTGAAGAGGAACTATTTTGTTTTCAGCTTTATGTTCATTAACTGTGAGATTGTTCTAACTCTTAGGACCTATGTTCTTGTCTGAATGATTTTTGGTTCATTTTATGAAAATTACCACCATGAGTAATGAATGTTGTTCATAAGCAATTGGCTATCTGGTTGTTTAAATATCTTCAATTGTTCATGTGTTTTGGAAGAAATATTAGCTATCTAAAATTTCTCTTTATAATGCATGCACAAGATACTCATTAATAAGTGACAATATTTCTCCTTGGGGATAAGTAGGTAGTTAGATTTAATTTCTTGCTGTGTGTATGATTTAGATGTATGAGAGTTTAAGACTAGAGGTAAGAACCTGCGCATCACATTGTGAATACTCCTTGCATTCTCTATCAATCTGCATGTTAAATAGGCACTTGCATATCATACTAAAAGTCAAAAATAAAAAAATATATACAGTGGACCGGGCCGCAACTGGTAAAACCTCTTATTTTTGTTACTTGATCTACGGTAGCCGGACCGCAAACCGGACGGATTCCCTACACCAAACAGCCACGGACTAGTTGGGAACGTTGACTGGGGAGAATCCCTTGCTATTGTTGCATGTGATTTTCCAGGCCTTAACAGTTTTCTGGCTCTAGAAGGAGGGCCTCTAGTGCATGGTTGGTCGAGGAAACTCGTTTTCTCGAAATAACCCCACCAGTGATAATTTTGAAAGCAGTCTCTGTCCCAATTCAAAAAGTCAAGAGAGTAGGGAACATCTATTTGCTGTGGACAACCAAGTAATAAATGATCTGAGAAGACACACTAGGGAATATGTGAAGAATATTGGAGGATTACCAATTATCCCTGATTTTCCCAGAAGATAATATAAAAGGAGAGACCGTCCTATATTGGAAGACTCGGTGCTGGTTGGAGATTTGGAAGAACTTGTAGAAACAGCCTTACAGGAAGTGGTTCAACCTTTGAATCAAGTGGGCCCAGAGACACGTTACGGTTCACCTGTCCGTACTCTTGTTCATTCACCCCCTCACTCTCCACCTAGACTCATGGCAGGCATAAACGCTAATAAATCGCCCAACCCACCTAATCCTCCACCTGCTTGGAAAGCCAGGTCGCCTTTGAACTTAACACCTCTATTGCACGACTTGCCTCAAGCCTTTGAGAAGATGCTACCTAAGTTTGATCCAAATGAGAAGATGCTAGTTGATGACCATTTACAAAGTTTTTATTTGGAAATAGAAGGATTAAGAGCTAGGGATCATGAATATGTAGTTTGTAGACTTTTCCCACACACTCTTAAAGGAGCAGCAGCATCATGGTATTTTGGTTTTCCTGCAAACTCTATCCCAAATTGGGATACCTTTGAAAGAAATTTTAGAAGTAATTATGCAACCCAAAAGACGCATGCAGTGCTCATGAAAGGACTATGCTCTTTAAAGAAGGAAAGAAAAGAGAAGGTGCATAGTTTTACCCAAAGATTCGCGGCCTATCTTAATAATTTTTCTGAAACTGACAAACCCTCAGACAAGGTCCTGATTGAATATTATACCTCAGCTCTGGGACCTGAGTTGGCCATGTTTGCCAAAATGAAGGCCAAACCTACGTTAGCAGAGACTTATGAAGAAGCAGAGAAGGTAGAGGCCGAAAAAGAAAGCATTGAGGATTATCCTGAACTGTCAGGAGAAAAAAATGTTGGGGGAAAAGCTTTGTTATTTACTAAGCCTAAGGAGGAGCAATTGTCATATTTCGAGGGAATGGAAAAATGATGTAGAAACTCTCTAACAGAATCATAGACTTTGAAAAGGACAAGGAAGCCCATAAGTTCTATAAACCTTATTACAATAAAAGAGAGGACAACAGTAAACCCCAACCCCCTCCGCATGGCCCTGCATCTATGAATTTAATGGAGGTAGGAATGGATAACTTTTGCACTTTCCACCAACAACCCCATTCTGAAAAGAATTGTCCTCAATGGATAAATTCGATGACGTTGGTTATGAATCAGCTGTTGGATTCTAAATTAATAGAAGATAAAGATGAAGAAGTGAAAGACAACAATACATCAACGGAAAAGAAGGAGGATGAGACCATGTTTTTATGGGACTATGTTTCTTTGTTCGATGCCACTGAGGAAAAGGATTTGAGGAACGAGAGCATCCTTAAACAAATGTAGCAACAAGAAGCCAGGGGTTGTTTAAGGAAAACAGTCTTATGCTCTCGAAGATCAAAAGACTTCAAAAGAATGTTAAGAAACTTCAAAACAATTCCTCAACTAATAAAATTCTGGAATTTACCATCACCAGTCAAAATCCTAGAGAGACCAACATGTTTACTAAGCCCAATGAAGAAAAAATAGATAATGTTAAATCAAAGCTCACAAAACATAAGATGGATTATGACATTGTGGAGGATATCAAAAAGGTAAGGGCAAACATCTCATTATTTGAAATGTGCAATGTGCCGCAGCAGAAAGAAAAGCTATTGAAAGCACTTGAAGTATCAGAAGAGAGGCTTCCTACTGAAAACCAGCCCCAGGAAGAAGAAATTGGTGAAGCAAGTATGGGAGGTAAGCCTAAAAGCAAGAATCCACCTTTTCTTCTTACTTTGAAATTTTCAACCACAATGTGCATAACTGCCTAGTGGAATCGGGGGCATCAGTCAACGGCATGCCGCTGTCGGTCTGCAAAAGGATAAATGGGAAACCTAAACCATCTACCTGGAGGGTCATTCAGTTGGATAGAACAAGTGTGAAGGTAATTGGGGAAATGGAGGATGTCCTCATTTGTTTATATTAGAATGATAAGGTGTGTCAATTCATTGATATCGTGGTGGCTGACATATCAGAATCCTATGGACTTGTTTTGAGCAGGGATTGGTCGACAAAGCTGAATGGATATTTTTCCTCGAACTGGTCACATCTATGGCTACCATATAAAGGAATCCAAAATCAAATTAAAGTTTTGAGGGAGCCTCACATGAAACACAATGTTACTCAATTCAAGGGTAAAAATGAACCTATGGATTCTATTTTGGGAAACTACTTTATTGATCTTGAACCAGGAAACTATCAAGCGGAAGAAGCCAGTGATACATCAGACACTCAACCTGATCTCCTTCGGTTTTCACAGGCTGATGAAATTGATTGTAAAATAGTAGACTTAGCAGTAGAAGTAGATGTTAATTTCCGCACAGTAGTTAGCGATTTTTGGACACTTTTCTTTGATGGTTCTAAAACTTTAGAAGCGTCAGGAGCCGGCTGTGTCCTGATTGACCCTAGGAAAAACAAACATTTTCTTGCATGTAGGTTAGAGTTTGAATGTACCAATAACACAGCTGAATATGAAGCACTAGTTCAGGGAATAAGGAAATCAATTGAATTTAAGGTAAAAAATCTGAAGGTGTTTGGGGACTTTGAAATAATTGTAAAGCAAATTCGAAATCAAATACATTGCATTTATCCTCATTTAAAATATTATCAAAATGAAGTATGGGATTTACTTAAAGGTTTTAATGCATTTAACATTGTATCGATTCCAAGACTTAAGAATGCAGCAGCTGACTTGTTGGCCACCTCAGTTGCGAGGCTTGTGCCTTCTAATAATTGGTGCTATGTTGAATTGCTTTTCAGGCCTTCAGTTCTAGACATGATAACCAATCTACGAGTGTTCGATGATGATCAGCAGATTATAGAATGATTGACGAATGACGAGTCTTTCAAAGGGGCCATTATTGATGATGAAGAACATCAAGCCGAGTTTAAGTTCGATAACTTCATTCCTAATGGAGTTAGGACTTTAGAACAAATGTTTGATTTAAACAAGAAGTTTAGAATACCAACGAATGTGAAGACTCATAGCTCGTCTCTACAGTTCGAGTTGATTAATTTGGGGACTGAAATGGAGCCCAAATATGTGAGTTTGGGAAAATGTTGTTCCCCGGGTGAAAGGAATAAGTTTATCAGTCTTTTCAAACAATACAAAGATGTTTTTTCGTGGACATATGAAGATCTGAAGACATATGACACCAATATTACCCATCATGTTATCCCCATCAGATCTGGAATCAAACCGTATCAGCAGCCTTTAAGGAAAATGCATCCAAAATTAGAACCTTTAATCCAGAGTGAATTCAAGAAACTATTGGATGCTAGGATTATATTCAAGGTTAGACACTCGGAATGGGTGTCAAATCTAGTTCCGGTAAGGAAGAAATCTGGAGAAATCAGGCTATGTGTGGATTTTAGAAACTTAAATCGTGCTTTAGATAAAGACAATTATCCTTTTCCACCCATGGAGTAGATATTGCAAATGGTTCTGGGTTCTAAACTATTCTCTTTATTAGATGGATTCTCAGGCTACAATAAAGTATTAGTAGCTGAAGAAGACAGACTAAAAACAACGTTCAGAACCAGGTGGGAAACTTTTGCTTACAGAAGGATTCCCTTTGGACTCATAAACGCTGGAGCAACTTTCCATAGGGAAATGGACATAGCTTTCCACGGTCTGATTGGCCATAGTGCTATAGTATACCTCGATGACATCATGATATTTTCAAAGAAAAGAGAAGAACATGCATTTCATCTAAAGCAGATTTTTGAACGCTGTAGAAAATATGGTATCTCACTAAACCCCAAGAAGTGCGTGTTTGCTATTACAAAAGGTAAGTTGTTGGGTCACGTGGTTTCTAATAAGGGGATATCCATAGACCCAGAAAATATCAAAGCCATCGAACAGATTCTCTTACCCCATAATAAAAAGGGCATGATGTCGTTTATGGGGACAATAAACTTCATGCGAAGGTTTGTGCCAGATTTCGCGCAAATTGTTAAACCTTTGCAGCAAATGGTAAAGAAAAGTGTACAATTCAAATGGACTGAGGTGGAGAAGAATGCATTCATTAGAATAAAGACGGTTGTTGTGCACGCACCCTCCCTCAAAAGTCCAGATTTTGAGAAATATTTTATTTTGTACACTTTCGCATTTGATGATTCACTAACAGCTGTGCTTACCCAGAAGGAAGATGGGGGTGATGAGTTCCCCATATCATTTATGAGCATTGGTCTGCAAGGGGCCAAATTGAATTACCTAGCTGTGGAAAAACAAGCTTACACAGTGTTCAAAGTGGTGAAACAATTTAGGCCATACATAATAAAGAACCGGACAAAGGTAATCGTTCCACACCCAGCTGTGAGGTCTATTTTCGTACAAAAGTAGTTAGGAGAAAGAAGAGGCAACTGGGTAACGGCTCTATAGGAATATGACCTCGAATTCAAGCTAGCTTCCATAGTTAAAGGGAAAGGATTGTGTAGAATGATGACTGAAGGTAAAGACAATGAAGAACATGACTGGGAAGATGAAGCCGAGTTACATTTGATGGATGTATGTCCTCTTTATAGCTCCGGACTCCTGGTATCAAGACCTTGTGCATTACCTTCAGACGATATTATTACCGGAACACTAGAATTCTAAGCAAAGAAGAGAATTATGTCTTAAATCAGCCTCCTATCAGATTGTTGAAGGAATATTATTTAGAAAGAATTATGATGGAGTTCTCCTTAGATGCTTAGAGAAAGAAGATGCGAAAAGGGTAATGATAGATTTACATGATGGGCCTGCTGGAGGACATTTCTCTATAGATACTAAGGCTCATAAGATTCTCATAGCTGGATACTATTGGTCCACTCTGTTCAAAGATGCACACGCCCATGTCAGAAAGTGCTACATCTGCCAAAGGTGTGGTGGAAGACAAATCAAGGTAGCAGGACCATTAAAGCCTGTTATGATAACATAACCTTTTGAGCAGTGGGGGATGGACATCATTGGAGACATAAAGCCAAATTCTTCCCTGCAACACAAATATATTCTGACGACAACCGACTAATTCACTCATTGGGTCGAAGCCATTCCGTTGCGTAAAGTAAATGAAGATGCGGTCATGGACTTCTTGTAAGATCATATTAGGACCAAGTTTGGAGTTCCAATTTCTTTAGTTTTCGATAACACTACTTACTTTTCCTTGATTAGATTAACTGCATTTTCTCATGAGAAAGGAATTAAGTTGCATTGCTCTACTAATTACTATCCACAGGGAAATGGCTTGGCTGAATCTATGAACAAAAATCTGATTAGGATTTTAAAAAAGTAAGTGATAGAAAAACAAAGGAGTTGGCACTCCGCATTACCAAATGCTCTTTGGGATGACAGGGTCACCCCCAAGAATGCATTAGGTGTATCCCCATATACCATTGTTTATGGAAAATAGGCCATTCTACCCCCCAATATCATGCTACCCTCTTCCATAGTTGCCCAAGAATCTAGAGGATCAAATAATGAAGTCTTGCAAATGAGGATACATAATCTGTTGAAGGTAGAAGAGTCTAGATCCAAGGCCAAAGAATGTTTTAAACAACAACAGGAAGTAGTAAATATATGGGTTGATAAACACAAAGATGGAACAAAATAATTTGAGGTGGGAGACTTGGTTCTCAAGTGGGATCATCCCCATGATGAGAAAGGAAAACACACGAAATTCCAACAGCTATGGGTAGGCCCTTTATAGATTGTGGAAAATCTTGGCCCCTCAACCTATAAATTGCAGGGTCTTCACGGGTGGGAAGAGAACTTACCAGTAAATGGTTTATTTCTCAAACCTTATTTTTCCTGAGTTTTGTTTTGTTCTTTTATCTTGTACATAAATAATTTGATTTGGTTGTTTATTTTGATTTGTTTATTTTCTGTTTTGTTGTAGTTTAGATCTGGATTGATTTCAATAAGCAAGAGGAAAACTTTTGGTTGCATGGAGGGTACCAGAATTCTGGAGTAATTAAATTCCTTTAGTATAAGACTGTGTACTATTGTTTTATCTGAAAGAATTTATTCTAGTTTAGCAGTTTTCTTGAATGGCTATGAACACATTGAAGTCATACTTAATCCTTGTAAAATAAACCAGGATCAAAAGGTCTGGAATACTATTTTGAGGCTCCATCCATCTCACATTTAAAATGTCTTAGGGAGTGATAGCAAAGGACCCACAAAAAGGAAGCAAGGTAAACAATATATTATATATAAATGATCCCATGTCAAGAATTGAAAGCCAAAAGGCAGATAAGAGTCAAAAAACTCCTATAAAAGCATTATGTATCGAAACAAAGTACTGAACCATATAAGTACCAAATTGCCAAAGTTTTTCTCCATCCGTGAGTTGAAAGTTAAATACATCTCTCACACAAAAGGACACTATGGATAGAAGAGCCTGAATAAAAACATTTCAGAAAGAAAGGCATGTAGGAGGACTCATATGCAAAGAACAAAAGTTCAAAAACACAAAAGTGCAAAATGACATGGGAATGAGGAACACATGAATATTTCTGTTTACCATATGTTACAATCCTGTGGTGTCCAAGCTGGGAGCTACCCGAAGACAGAGGTAATAAATGAAACTGATCTTCCTGACCTCAAAAGAGTTATCTTGACTTGGAAATCTTGTTTTCCTTTCCCCTAAATTGGACTATCATCAATGATTAAAAGTACATATATTTTCCATTTGGGAAATCCAGACATCTAGAAGAATTCAACATGTTGGTTCTATTGTTAAAACAGTCTGATACTTAAGAAATAAATTGTCCATAGATTCTAGGTTCACCAGGTAGTTGCCAATTGTTGCAACTGCAACTGTTTTCCCAATTTTTTGAAATCTTGGACCCTCCTCTTAACTTTTATCTTGCCTAAAATTGTTTGGATCCATTAACTCTGTTTTTGTTTCCCCTCTGCTACAGGTTTGGATTGTTTGAGGTCAACTGTTTTCGTACTTTTCAGAAAATTGCTTATGTCTGAAACTGTTTGAACTATGAATTTTGAAGATTGGATTTCAGATGTTGCCCGTTCGATCTACGATTTCTTTCTTTGTTATCGGAAGTCTATTTCATTGTTTTCACTATTGTTTTGGAGATGAAACAAGATTTTTCATCGCTGCTCAGCCGAAAGTCTGTTGGAACTTAACGTTTTAGTTTGGTTGTTCAGAAGTCTTTTAACCATGCATTAGAGCCGTATTTCCCTTCAGGGCCACCATTGCAGAAGCTGAACGATGATTTCCGAGAACTTAGCATTTTCATGAGGTTTCTGCGCCATGTCCAAAAGTTTTGTGACTGTAAGTCGGAAGTCATAGTCTGATTGCTTTCCACCATTACGGCTCCCGAGCGAACTAAATGTCCACCATATAACTGCTCCGCTCGTCGATGTTTTGTGTTGGTTTTCGCTGATATGTTTTTATTTTTCGCGGAGTCCACATTCTTTCCTTCTTCCACCATTGCAGCTACGTAGTTCTCTAACCGCCCAAAGTTTATGTTGTTCCGTTCGCCTACGAAGAACGTTTCCACCCGATGCTTTAGTGTTTAGTTTTTCAGACGCCAAAAGGCTTATTGGTCTAATGGAGCTCGTTGTCCATCTAAAGGCCTCTGTTGTGGATTTTTTTAAAACTATCCTCCAGATGTTTTAGTGGTTCAAGCTACCGATAAGGTTTTTTCCACCATTTTGTTGGTTTTTAACCTTTCCTTGGGCAGCGGTGGTTTCTGATTCGTGTTAAGGGTTTCACGACGAGAACGCAGTACAGGGCCTCATTTTGATGATCAGCCGTATCATTAGTATGGTTATGTTTGTTGAAAAGATGTAGTCCAAATTAATGATGAATTTTGTTTAATTGCAGGCAGATTTAGAAGATTCTTCAGACTCCTGCTGCAAAGACGACATAGCTGGAAGACAAAGCGAAATCGTTAGCAACAGGGGCCAGGCTTGGAAAGGTTCATCAGTCACTAAGTTGGTCCCATTTTATGAATTACTCATAAATCTTAATACGAAATGTATAGCATTATGCGGATCATGAGCACTCACAAGAGGACAAAATTGTGAGACTAAATGGTTTTGGGGAATCCCAAGAGTCATTCGTGGGAAGCCCAACAGTTTGGTTCTTTTTGTATAAATATAGAATATTTAGATAAGGGAAGGACTTTTTCCAGTTAGATGAGTGAAGACATATTGTAAGAAGAACTATTTCCTTTTGCAATAGAGAATTACAGTTTGCATGTTGGAGAAATCTTGGTGGGATGTTCAAATGTTATGCTATGGATTTGTTGAAGAGGAACTATTTCGTTTTCAGCTTTATGTTCATTAACTGTGAGATCGTTCTAACTCTTAGGACCTATGTTCTTGTTTGAATGATTTCTGGTTCATTTTATGAAAATTACCACCATGAGTAATGAATGTTGTTCATAAGGAATTGGCTATCTGGTTCTTTAAATATCTTCAATTGTTCATGTGTTTTGGAAGAAATATTAGCTATCTAAAATTTCTCTTTATAATGCATGCACAAGATACATTACTCATTAATAAGTGACAATCTTGCTTCCTGGGGATAGGTAGGTAGTTAGATTTAATTTCTTGTTGTGTGTATGATTTATATGCATGAGAGTTTAAGACGAGAGGTAAGAACCTACGCATCACATTGTGAATACTCCTTGCATTCTCTATCAATCTGCATGTTAAATAGGCACTTGCATATCATACTAAAAGTCAAAAATACAAAAATATATACGGTGGACCAGGCCGCAACTGGTAAAACCTATTATTTTTGTTACTTGACCTATGGTAGCCGGACCGCAAACTGGACAGATTCCCTACACCAAACAATCACGGACTAGTTGGGAACATTGACTGGGGAGAATCCCTTGTTGTTGTTGCTTGCGATTTTCCAGGCCTCAACAACTACTAAAAAAAGGGGGGGGGATGTATTGTCTACTATTTTGCTTGAATAAGGGGAAAGTCAACTGATGTTCTAAAGAATCCACGTCTATACTATTATTGGCTAACATGTCTTTGGTCTTATAGATCCTTATTGGAATTGAGTCATTTTACTCCACACCTTCCTGAGGTTGAATCAGACCAAGAACACCCAGATAACAGCCATAGGATTGTTTTCAAAAATATGTTGAGGTCTGGTTATATGTTTAGATTGGTTTGGATCTGGGATCACTTAAGCAGATATTTGATACTTTTCAGGCATCGTTTTTTATTATTTGAAGTATGAATGTTGTTTCCGCAGAGATAACTAGTTCGGTCCCAGCATGTCGCCAATTGTTGGTAAGCAACACCCTCTAGAGCAATTTGAACACCAAGAATTTTTTTTTTCAAATGTGTCATTTGAAATCAATATTCTGAACGACATTTGGTATCACAACCTTAATAAACACTCATCTATAGATATTTTAGGAGTGCCCTCAGAATCTTTGATTCTGAAGGTACTCCCAATAGAAGTTGATTGATTGATTGATTTAAGGGGATTAACATCAGTTTATGTCGAGTTTGAATCTCTTGGCCTTAGTTCCTCATTTCTATTGATTATTTGGAAAAATTATAATCTGGAAAGTTAGTAGCTCCTAATTTCACAACATTTATCATTCATGCATATTTGAGATCAAATGAATTTATTACATCCATGGTTTTTGACTATTAATCTAAGCAAGTTGTTACATGGTATGGTATTTGTTTCTTTTCAATTTATATAGGGGGTCTAACAAGCTTGATCACTTCTAAAATATCTATTTCATTATGTTAATCATAGGGATAAAGTGTATTTAATATAAATTTCGCAAGTTTCACATTTTTATACACTTGTCCTCATGATGAATTGTGTATTTGTTTTGAAGTGAGTTAGTATTAAAGTCTATCATAAGTGGCTAAGATGATTTTTGGAGGTTTGACATGGGGTTGGTTACAATTATCAATTGTTTCCTTGTCATTATAATATCGACGATAATTCTAATTACATAAATTACATTCTTATTTAGTAACCTTGTTATTGTTGATATTCGATGATGAAGTATTAGGGGCGTGTAACCATTAAAATATGCTTTGAAACTATGAGTTTTTGGGCTATCACATCAGTATGAAGAATGTCAATCAGTGTTGATGATATGATTCAAATTGGGGGTTTTGATATCCACGTAACCTAAATGTTTTCCACCTATTGATTTTCCATCATGCAAATATCACACTTAAGCTGTTGCTCGCTTGATTTTTCTGCAGACCATTATGGTGTGGTAAGTGTTCTCCAAGTCCCATTAACTTGTCAAATCGTAGGTGTTGTTCAGGAATAAACACCTTATAACCGAAGGTTTGGGGTTACCAACATACTCTTAAAACTTGCAGGCAATCAACTTTAAAGTGTAGAAAGGAAACAAGAAGATAGGATAGACTCACCTGATTCACGACGGTTGATCCAAGCTTTGTCTTCTTCCGCTTTGCTTCTCCTCCAAAGCTTTCAGGGATGTTTCTCCTTCACCTGTAAAGAGAAAATCTTCCAAGTGCAAGCTTTTACATGTATATAGGATAGGTTAGATAAACAGTATATAGAGTGCTTAATCATAAATATTCATCAAACCATAATACATGAAAGACATTCAAAACACATTTGGAATAAGGATTCTCTTTATTAACAATAGTGAATGAGTTAAGGTTACAACCCAATGCCTGAGACAAGGACTCCTCTGCAACCAAAGGATTCTAAGTTCTACTGCTCCAAATACTTCTGAATAGAAACCACCAGCATAACTTTGCTCTCCAAGTATGATTCCTTAACACCCTCCCCAAGGCCTTTATTTATACTTAGTGAAATAAGGTAGTTTCGAGGGTTGAGGAGGTTGAGACAGTTAAGATGGTTATATTTAAGGGCTTAACAAATCTCAAATAATCGCGATTTATTGTTTTTAATGTCAAAGGAAGGCGTACATGAGTATTGATACTGGCAACCCACGTATGACACACGAGTTTCTCTAAGGGAAACCTGTGTACATATTTGTATGTGGGTTGCAATGACGAATACTCACGTACAGTACACGACATGCTGTAGGGAAAAGTCATGTATGTACGCGGGTTGCTTATAGGAAAAGTCGCGTACAACAATTGAGATATTAAAAGGTAAAAATGGCAAGCTGGATGGATAATGAATGTATTTCATAATATGCCCATCTATAGTGTTTTAGGCAACCTTCAATCCATAAATGTCCTTTTGTGTGCCAAAATAGGAAATGTCGGCACTCGGACGGAGAAGTGCTATTTGGATAGATAACAGATGCCCCCTGATGTGTGAGGTCAGAGGGAAGCAATGGCCAAAATACATGATAATATTTATCTTTGGAGAACTTAGAAATCCAATGGAGCAGAAATAGTACCTAAAACAAATACATAATAATGTCATATACAAATTCATATCTGAGGATGCTATGTTCAATATACTGGAACACTAGCTCCTTTACAATATTTGAGTACATCATATGATATGGGTACAAGACCATGTATATTACAAAGGTGGATCGAAACCACAAAATACAATGATGATGAGTCTTCAAAGATCTGGAAGCTGTGTACATAAATGAAACATAATCTTGCGCAACTTAGTCCATAGATGAGGAACGAAGGTATTCATATGTAATCCCAAAGAACCAGTACAATCCAAGCCATGTGAATAAATGTAGGCTGAAGTCGAACATGGAAAGGATTCAACAATTTGTCAATCAATAGGTGATAATCGACAACTGAAGCAAAGGAATTCACCAATGATAGAAGTGAATCCTGAGGTACTATCGTCAAAACTCTAGGTCTTTGTCATCAGGAAGTACTGAAATGGAACCATACTATGATAAGGAAGGGAATGGATCCTCCAACGGATCACAAGAGTGACTAGGAACTGGGTAAAGGAAGGGAGACATAAGAGATAACATATATAATAATGATGGGATCAAGATAAAGATCAAATAGTGGGTTGAGTCCTTGAACAACGAGCATGACACAAAGATGACCCAAGGAAGCTTTTAACTTTATAGATAGAACGACTAGACTTATCTATCATGTAGGAGACATGATCAGATTCCCCAGGTATAACGGACAAGAGGAGGAGTAATAAACTCGAAGTAATAGCTGAACTGAAAGTGAACACTGAGACATGGGTATCAGAAAAAATAGAGAGTGCTATGTTCAAGGATGACATGCTGCCACTTACTGAAAACAAGAGAAAACTTATTCCTTACCTTCCCTGTTAAATTTTAATGAGTCCAGGAAATTCAACTCAGATCTCTCTTGATTTTTTAACAAGCTTGAAGAGAAGAGAAAATAATGCTTGATAGTGTCATTGATTCATGGATTTAATGAGCCCGAACTAGTACATGCTTAGCTGGTTTTTTCACATTTAGAGAGTTTGAAAACTCCAAAGAAGACTCCAGGGGGGTCCTTTTTCATCAAATTTAGTCTCCTGAGGCTGAAAAAGTATAAAACACACCACAGAAGAACTCTCTTAACTTTCGTAGAAGAAAAGGTGAACCTTTTTCGTACTTAGTCAGGGAGGTCCGAAAAAGGTTAAATTACCACCTACCCAACGCTCCTTCTAGAACAGCATGATCATCTTGATTTTTACGAGCATGACAAAGACACAAAGTACACTCAGAATATTTTTCATGTTTAGGTTGAGAGCATGAAAAAGAGAAAACTAAGCTCATACCGGGAGTTCCTTTTCCGTAAATTTAGTCCCTTAGGTCCAGAAAAGTGATAAACCTATGTCTGAGAATACTCTTCTCAATTCAAAATAGAAAAGAGAGGGATCCTTTCTCGTATTATTTCACATGATCCAAGAAAGAGATAATCTACCACCAATGCGGATGCCCATTCACATATTCTTAACAAGCTTGAATGGACAAGTTAACTCGGCAGTCAAGTCTGTTTTGAAGGAGTTAGACCTAGGCCTAAAGAAACTCCATAAGGGCGGGGAGTCCTATAAAGGGATAGCTTGTAAAAAGAGACTAAAAAATAGGCTCTATTTGGCATGAAAAATAGCTAAGAGGACGCCCCTATATGTGAAGCAACTGTAGCATGAGTATCAAAAGACAACATAGCTTGCAAAGGAGGATACTCATGAAAAGAAGGTCCTATCCATGGAAGAACAATGGTAAAGACATGGAACTAATGGTTTAAAATATCATAGTTCGTGGAAAAATGTTAATTGCTAAGGTTAACATGGATTAAGTATAGATGCAAAAATGCATTGGAAATGTCAAAAACCACCCTATAGGAGCAAAAAACACTTTGTAATGATGAAAAACCTGTTACAAGGAAAAAAGAGATATGGTATTAGTTGAATATATTTTGAACTATAGGAAAAAACCCTCTTTTAGAAATATAATTTCTATAAATAGTTCAAAATTAAAACAAAACTCACCATTTGGATTTTATGCCATAAGAAGCAAGTTTTTACCTCTACCTTCATTCGATCGGTGTGGACAATCTAGTGGATGAAATCCAATTCCGCAAGTTGCAGGTAAGCCTACACCCCGAGCTCTTCAATTTGATCCTAGTAATTTTCAAATTTGAGTCCCAATTTCATGGTTTTAAGCATCCTAAAGCATGTCACGGTATGTACGCAGGTTCACAGTGTTGAAACTCGCATACATGCATTCTGTACACGGGTTTCCTTTAGAGACAGTCGTGTACAGTACGCGACATGTCTAACTAGACAGTTGCATGTACTGAGTGAAGGATAAAAAGCTAATTTAAGGAAAAAAATTTGAAATTTTATATGAAATTGATGATTCATAATGGTTATTTTGCTAGGTGTGAAGATGGTGTTGGAATGGATGGAATGGGAGCATGAAAATATGGACCAAGAAGCGCTCCAAAGTGCACCCACCGTACATGCTTTACGAACGAGTGGGTTATTAAAATTCTTTTGCACATCACCTATGTAGGCCAATGTTTGTTTATTGGAGTTCATGATAAACTACTGGTATCATGATTTAGGGATGTTTGACCTACAGGGTGATACTTTGGAAATTACTTCTGAGGACATATATTTTATTTCCGGTCTGTCACGACGAGGAGCACCAGTCAACTTAGAGGGCACCGACAAAGGTGGTGATCCTTTAAGTGTCCAAAACTACATTGATGTGTATTGCACACCTGGTACCCAGAAGAGAGGGAGTTGCGTCCCTATTGCACATATCCATAATTTTACACTACAGGTACTGATGAGCACCATAGTGAGGATTGCAGGATCCTCTTCATTACATCTAGCTACACGAAACCAAATGAGGTTGGCGGTGGATTGGATGCAGGGTGCCCTGTATGATTGGTGTTCAGGAGTTGTCCCAATTATGAAAAAACAACTCTCGGATTACAAGAGAGGAAGGCGGAAGAACTTTGGGTATTCTAGCATATTGGTTGCCTTCTTCAAGAGAGAGTACTAGGGTTGAGCCCTACTATACCTCTACCAGTCTGATCTCCACGTCAGCCTAGACTAAGCAGACGGGGAGACATCTTCCTCTATCAAGGAGGAGGAGATTCAGTGCACAGTGTGTACGATGATGAATTCTACTTCTGGTGGGAGCGGCAACTACCAGCAATAGAGCAGTTTCTGTATGCCGAGATGGATTTTTGAGGTGATCCAGACCTTGTCCTCCCTATAGGAGGAGCATGGGGAGAGCTAGGTAATTTTTTTAATTTTCAATTTTTTTAAAATTTTTATAAATTTTAAAATGATAAATATATACATATATATAAAATTCCTAATCCTATAAACATGTCAAAATGCAGATATTGGACCAGTCCGCCCTGAGGGGCATCCACATATGTTTGTTCGTCCTATTGTAGGTGAAGAACCGAGGCTTATTAGGGTTCTGGAGGGGAAGCTAGCTAGGCTTACCCAAAGAGTTCCCACTTTGTGGATAGAGCATATCCCGACCGTCATGCAGGAGTTTGTGGTTGGAGTTCCACCTGTCTGGTTATGCCTTTTGAGGCGGGTGGCCAGAGCATTTCTTGTGTACATAGATGTTGTAGAGGCTACCGAAGCTGAAGAGGCTGAGGAAACCAGAGTACAGAGGGACCATGGGGACCAAGGTGGTCCAAGTGACCAGGGTGGTCCTGCTTAGATCTAGGACATTTTGATGGACTGCGATCCACATTTTGTATATTTTTTGTATATTATATAGTTATGACTAGATCTGAGGATCAGACTTGACCCATCTATAGAAATATGCTCACATATATATCTATATCTATCTATATCTATATCTATCTATCTATCTATCTATATATATATATATATATATATATATTGTTGTCTGTTTATTTACAAGTGTTTTTTATGTGCATGCTGTATATTTTTATGAAGTGTGTGTTAGATGCCAATCTAAAATGTAATTAGCATATGCATCAGTCAATGAATTCTGATTTCTTGGAATGTGATTGAATATAATAAATTCAAAATTTCTCTCCAATAACCTAATTTGCATGAACTGACGTAATAGGATAGGTTTACGCACCTGATACACTCGATTGAGCTGGGAAACTACCAGTTGAGTGTCTAGACTGACTTTGAGTTGGGTGATACCACGTGACAAAGCATCCCATAGAAGCTCAATTACAGCCCTATATTCAGCAACATTATTAGAAGCAGGACCTAAGCAAGCGCCTCCTACGGCAACTAGCTGTCCTGAGGGAGAGTAAATGACCCACGCTATTGAAGCTAGATTACAAGTGTGGAGACTGGTGCCATTAGTGAAACCTACATACCTCTTAGAAGACATCTGCAACAACCAGCAGATGGTATAAAAAAAAACCAACAAACTAATGTACATAAAAATACATACAATAGAATACAAGAAAAAGCGCTAAGCCTAAGCATAGTACTTTTTCAGGTAGAGCCCATTTCTAGGCTTAGGCAACTTGTTGCCATCAAAATCAATTAACTCATATGCATCCTTCTTTAAGACCTTCGACACGACATAAGGCCCTAACCACATGGCCTTGAATTTTCCTGCCCCTAAAGGTTCTTTGTCTTGGTCCCAAAGCAAAAAAAGTTCCCCATTTCATGAAGGGACCTACTGAGACAACGGGAAACAACGGAATGGGATGTGACCGCATTTTCCTAGTGTAAAGTTGACATGAATGACAGCGCTTCACCGCGTCCACACAATCTTTGAAGATCGTGGGCCAGAAATAACCAGCACATAATATCTTCTGGGCCGTTGCTACCCCAGATGAATGACCCCCACACGCTCCACTATGTGAATCATTCAAGACAATATCTTCCTCCTCATGGGTAAGGCATCGACGCAAAATGGAATCTACCCCTCGTCAATATAATGTATCTCCTACGATGAGGTAGTTCTTAGCATGAAGGCGTAATTTACGTCGTTCCTCCTGTGAGGAAGCTGCAGGATACTTCAAAGTCTGGAGATATATAAGAATATCCCCATACCAAGGATCAGAGGTGGATATCAAGAAGATATGCTCATATGGGAATGAGTCATCTTCAACAGCTACATCTTCTTCAGTAGGAAATTCTTCTATAAGCTCAGCAAAAACTAAGGACTTTTTAGACTTAGCGAACGGAAAATCCAAGTCAAAATCTCGGAGAATGACTATCCATTTGTTGAATTTTCCCCCAACAATCCGTCGGGACAAAACATATTGAAAAGGATTCACATTCGCCACTACTGTTGTGGTCCTGAGTAAAATGTAGTGACGTGACCTTTGAACAACATAGACAACTATTAAGGCTAATTTCTCAATGTGGGAGTACCTGAGTTTAGGTCCAGCCAAAGCACGGCTAATATAATAAACAACATGCTCTACAAGCTTATTGTTCTCCTGAACCAGCACTACCCCAATGGTCGACTCAGACGCGGCTAGATACAATATAAAATCCCTAGAATAATCTAGTGGATGCAGTAAAGGTGTCGACAACAAAGCTTTTTTCAATGCCTTGAAAGTGAGTTGTGTAGTTTCATCCCATACAAACGGGGTGTCCTGTTTAAGCAAGTGCATGAAACCCTTAGTAATCTTGGCATAGTTAACAATAAAACATTGAAGAAAATTAGACTTCCCTTGCAGGCTTTGAAGTTGCCTGATAGAATGAGGAGGAGGCAAATTTACAATGGCCTCTACTTTTAATGGATCCACCTAGATGCCTCTATTAGAGACAATGAACCCGAGCAATATTCCTGACTTGACACAGAACATGCACTTGTGGGGATTCAAGTGGATTTTATAGTATCTGCATCTCTCAAATATCAGCCGTAAGTGATATGGATGTTGAATCCTCTTACAAGAATGTGCAGGCATATCATCAAGGTAAGGTTCGACAATGGATTTAATATCATGGAAGGAAAAGTTCATAGCCTGTTGAAAGGTTGCCCCAGCATTTTTCAATCCAAAGGGCATTTTTTTGTACACGAAGGTACCCCAAGGACAAATGAAAGTAGTTTTATGTTGGTCTTCTGGTTTTATTTGAATTTGATTGTACTTGGGGAAACCATCCATAAATGAGAACACTTCACTTCCTGCACAAGCATCTATAATCTGGTCTATAAATGGCGTGGGATAGTTTTCCTTAGGATAGGCTTTATTCAAATCTCTGAAATCAGTACAGACACGTATGGTCCCTTGCTTCTTATCAACAAGGGTTGGATACCCATTCTGTCAAAGCTATGGTATAAATAAAACCAACCTTCAATAGTTTTTCAACTTCAACCTTCACAGCCGCTGCTTTACGTGGGTTAACAGGTCTTAACTTTTGTCAAATAGGTTTGGCATTAGGATATGTTTGGATCTCATGTTCAACAATCGATGGATCAATGCCTAGCATCTCCTCATATGACCAGGGAAAGATATCGTGGAATTCCTTAAACAAGGCAGTATAGATAGTAATATCTTCAAGAGAGCAGTTTGCACCTATATATATGTTTTCCATGACATCGGGATTTACAGAGATGTTGATAGGTATAGTAGTGAAAATATTTTCCATATTCCCCTCGAAAAACATTCCTTCCCTAGGTAAGGGATTAATGGGTGTATCAACATCCTTTGACAGTCTCATATGAAACTCTTGATTTTCTATTCTGCTTAGTTCTGGGAGAAAATAGGATTGATGGTGAAGATCCTCACAGATCTTACCACGTCCACTCATGGCTTCCAAAATGGATTCATCAGAAGGTTAAACCATATCTAAATAGTTTTTAGAGTGCAAAGAGTTTTCTGCCCATGTTGGCAAATAGACTTCTTCCAGATCCTCCAAGACTGTGAGAGAATCTGGAATGGGATCAACAGTGGTTTGAGTGATAGCTTGGTAACCTAATTCCACTACTGATAATGGCACTTCTGGTTCATGGGGGCAAGGGAGAACCCAAGGATCAGTCCTATCAACAACCATGGCTATGGACTTCCCCACACTAGTAGAACCAATATAGTTAATCAGGGTTGGAAGATCGAATGTGCCCATTAGTGATGCTTACATTCCAGCCCCCAAGCTCTGTGCAGCAGGTTTGACCTGATCAACCAATGGCACAGTGGACTCATTAGACTCTAAATGGCCTTTTCGATTAAAATCAAGTTGGTCAACAGTAACCAACTTTCCTTCATGTGGAAAAACCACTACTCGAAAGACGGCCGAAGCAATAGCGGACATGGCATAAGTCTAGTTTCTTCCCAGGAGAAAATTATAGTCCAAAGGTGCATCAATCACTTCCACCTCAACAGACACTGCTTTCCCTGCCAGCTTAATTTCAAAATCCAGTAGTATACCATGTGGATGGAACAACCTTCCATCAAAAGTAGTAAGTAGAGTGTTTGATGGGACCAGCTCTGGGGATTTGAGAGCTTTCCAACAAGACAAGGACATAACGCATGTAGAAGCACCCTCATCAAAAACTACCCTTCCAATGGTCTTTCCACCATGGATGACATCTATTGATAAGGCTACATGGTAAGGTAGGAGAATTTTAACATCAAACAAATGAAATTTTGCCATGAGACTCGATGAGTCCATGCTACCTAAAGCTGCTAAGAGGGCATCCTACTGAGCGAGACAGATCTATAACACCTCTAAAGCTGACATTGCACATAGGGTTTGGGCTAGATCTTCAACCACGGAGTAGTTTGAAGTAGCCCTAGCATTAGGGTTATGCAAGGTATTTTTGAAGACACCTTTCGATATCTTTGGCATATTTTTAGCAGGCTTCTCGATCGTGAGAGGGTTAGAAGTTTCACCTATGGCCTTACCCTTCTCAGAAGTTTCTTTCTCATAGTTTTTATTCCTAGTCTATAACAAAGTCAAAGATCGAACCATGTTGATATAATTTGGGTCAGGGGCATTTTGAGTGCCCCCTTCTACATTAGAAACTGAAGTAGAGTTCTGCTTCTGGGGAAAAGGATCCTTCAGGACAGTCGGTTGTTGAGCTTTGAGCAGCTTCTGGTCTTGTTCCATAAGGGGACAAAGGTGAGTAAGGTGGTCCTCGTGGCATAACTTACACGGGAATTTAACCTTCTTCTTTTATTTCTTTCCCCCATCAGCATTATTTGTGGGTTTCTGCTTGTTTTGATTTCCCTCTCCTTTCTTTCCTCTCTTTTTCTTCCCATCGGGTTGCTGATTTCCCTTCTGAGAGGTCTGTACAAAAACATTTGCACTCTAGGGGGAGAGGGAAGCCTTTTCCACCTCTGTCGTAGACTACTTGACAGACAACTGGTGAAGTTGTTTAGCTAAAGACTCTATGGTGGGAGAGTTTAAAGACCCAACCACACCATCGGCATGGGGTCCAAGCTTAGGCTTCTCCGTATCGTGGGTATGCCTCGGTGCCTCAGGGATAATCTCATACAAGATCCCAGATTGTGAATAAATCAAATCCAATTGTTGGGCCCTGAGAATGGGTTCTTCTTCATTCGTCACTCCTGAGGTGGATATGTCCTTAGATATGTAGGGAAACGGGGATTTAAGGAACCACTCTAGTAAGAACTTAGGAAGAAAGGCGGCTTTTATAAGGCTCTTTCACCTCCTCCACTCTTGGATATGATCCAAGATGTGGGTAGCCTTGTTCTGCCTAAAGGTAGATAACAAGTTCGTTCCGAAATCATATTGGACCGAAAGCTAAAAGTGGCTAAGAAATGCACTAGCCAAGTCCCAGAAACTACTGAAAGCAACAGAAGGTAACTCAATGTACCATTTTGCCACGGTACTTATTAAGGTTCTTTGGAACAGCCTCAACCTAACTGAATCTTCATTCAGTGAATTCGAAGAACACCATAAATGAAATGTGGTGGCATGAGCCCCACGATCTTCACCAACTTTGTCCTCGAATTTAGGGATGTCCGATGGCAATTTGGTGGGAACAGGTGGCCACGAGGGATCATGCCTCACTGGGTCATTCATCAACTTAGAAAAATCTAGAAAATTCAACGTTGCCAGGAACAAAATCTTGGGTCGAACCGGGGCACTAAAAGTGCCAATATAGGGATTAGAGGGACCTACCCCCGAATTCCCATAAGTAAAGGTGGGGTTGCTCCCTGCCACCAGTTGCGAAGTGGATGGATTAGTTTAAAATGGATTCCATCCATAAGCCACAGGGTTGTGAGTGGGAGGTGCAGTATAAGTAGTTCGGGTCATCCCAATTGAAACTGGGGTCTGAAAAATAGGAGCAGGTATCCCTCTGCTAAACAACGAAAAGGGAGAGCTCGTAAACGGGGCCAAGACCAAAGTTTGAAAACTTTTCCCATAAGAGGTGTTGTTTCCAAACTGCACTCCTACATAAAAAGGTGATGGGCCTACGTACATAATGGATGGGGGAATGTGCCCCCCATTCCAAGGAAATCCTTGGACGAAGGCCGGGGATCCTACCAGACCACTTTGGGTAGTGTATGTGAAGGAGGAAGGAACAATAGGTATACTAGGAATCCTAGTAACCATGTCACTAGAAGCACCTGCTAGGTTTGAGTGAACCGATGGTTGGACCACGTGGCTTACTGGAGTTAAAGGCATAGAAGGTATGCTATATCTAGGGGCACTTACCGGGGGAGGTAGTACCCCTTCAACCGGAACGACCGAGGTGAAAACAAAAGAACTTTCTCCCGCAATAGACATAATCCTACCCACGGGGACACCTAAAATAGATGAATCAAAAGGTCTAAACTGGATGATCATAGGATCATTTAAATTAGTCAAGGGTGTGTTAAAATTCCTTGCAAACTCATTAGTCTGCAATTCTTCCATCTCAACTGTATCAAAATTAAGATGGTTAGCTATAAGCGATGGTTCACTTGGAACTTCACTTAATCCTACCGGTTCAAATGAACCATTCGTGTCCAATCTCTTCCTTTGGGGTGGAGGTGGAGGTTCCAATGTGATGAGAGGAGGAATTTTTTGCAACCTTATTAACCTTCTTATAGGTTGGTCCTCCACGATTGAAAATTTGACAAATCACACCCTAAAGCCAACTAAACACAGAAAAAACCACAGAGCAAAAACTACGAAATTTCCTAAAGCCTCAAAAATCAACAAGGGTGAAAGATATGCTTTCCCGAAGAAAGCTAAAGAATAATTACTTGGTGTCCTTGAAGTTGTTCTTAGGCACAAGCAGAGGAATCAACCACTGCCCTCCTACACTTTCAACAAGGGTTACCTTCCAAGCCCGTCCAAGGTTAACCAGAAATAGCCTTCCAATTTACCTAGGTATGAACCCTAAATGTCAAGAGACTAAAGGCTACCTTAGCTATACCAACAGTCTGGGGGGACAGTCACAAGCCTGACTCGTACACATGGACAAGGTAGCTGAGCCTGAAACTCTGTCTAGGATAGAATCCCCAGATGCGCAAAAGTCCTGATTTACTTTTTAACAAGGAATCGAAGGGTTATCTCCTCAGTCCAATGCCTCCACGCGGCCTCGTGCTTGACTCCCTTTTTAGAGGAGCTTCCTAGATACAATTGATAAAGACAAGGATTTACCTATCGAATGGTCCACTACGTCTGAATTTTAAAACTTATGGGAATTTACACTTCCTATCCCACAAGTCTATCCGAAGCTAGTAGGTGAATGGCCCCTAAAAAATAAAAATTACTAGTAAATTTTAATTATTGCATTCATTTTAAAGGGCTATTTCTTACTCAGAAGGAAATGGAGTGATGAACTATGATGTTTTTGACTTGATAAGAAATAAAAAAGTAAGGGTGTATATTTTTTTTTTCAAAGCAAATTATCACTACTAAAGCAAACTTCTTTTTTCTTTTGGTAAATATAAATTGATGAACAAATGCAATGATAAAGAGAAACTAAGACTATATTTTTGTAGTTTTGAGATTATATTTTAAAATTGAAATGAAAACTACTTATGCAAAAACAAATGCAAAAAGCTTGGAAATGTTTTTCTTTTCACTTTTTAAAATGCTCAAACACTACTATGCACCTAAAATGCACTAAAATTGAGTATATTTAGATCAAATAAACTGTATAAAACAAGCAAACTGAAGTAAACAGATTAATAAAACCAAGAATCAACCAACAAAGGAGGACTTGGAACCCTAGCTTGGGTGGGTACAATGACAAAAGATCATTGAAAACACACAAAGGTAAGTGGTAGACCAATCACTATCTAAAGATAGACTAGGAAAAACATTGCCCAAAACCCTGATCACTGATTCAGACAAAAAGACTTCAACCTATAACCCAAACAGGCAAACCTACTTCAAAATGCAAATAGAAGACAATCCAAAACAAAAAAACTCAAGGGATTTACAAGAAAGCACACAGTGTGGCCACCAAGGTCATCAAACTAACAACATAGTGTTTATAAGGAAATCCAACTAACAAACATTAATCACAAAAGGACAGGGACTAGCAAACCCTAGCCCAAAATCCCTATTTTAAGGCTTATATGCGACTGTGTAGAAGGGCAACTCGCGTATTGTACGTGACTGTCCTTGAGAGTAATTCGCGCACATAGGCCTCTGTACGCGACTGTGTATGAGAGAAACCCGCGTACAGGTACAAAAGTTTCTCAAAAAAAAGAAAAATCCACAAGGCATTCAAACACTATGGTAAGCATGAACCAGGACAAAATACCACACACAAACTCAAGGCAAAGACTGGTCAAGGGTAACAGAAATAACCTACAGCAATCTGGGCTCCCCAACGGAATCACCAGTTTTGTTGTTCAGGAATAAACACCTTATAACCGAAGGTCTGGTTACCAACATACTCTTAAAACTTGCAGGCAATCAACTTTAAAGTGCAGAAAGGAAACAAGAATATAGGATAGACTCACCCGATTCATGACGGTTGATCCAAGCTTTGTCTTTTTCCGCTCTGCTTCTCCTCCAAAGCTTTCAGGGATGTTTCTCCTTCACCTGTAAAGAGAAAATCTTCCAAGTGCAAGCTTATACATGTATATAGGACAGGTTAGATAAATAGTATATAGAGTGCTTAATCATAAATATTCATCAAACCATAATACATGAAAGACATTCAAAACACATTTGGAATAAGGATTCTTTTTAATAACAATGGTGAATGAGTTAAGGTTACAACCCAACGCCTGAGGGAAGGACTCCTCTGCAACTAAAGGATTCTGAGTTCTACTACTCCAAATACTTCTTGAATAGATACCACCTGCATAACTTTGCTCTCCAAGTATGATTCCTTAACACCCTCCCCAAGGCCTTTATTTATACTTAGTGAAATAAGGTAGTTTTGAGGGTTGAGGAGGTTGAGACAGTTAAGATGGTTATAGTTAAGGGCTTAACAAATCTCAAATAATAGCGATTTATTATTTTTAATGTCAAAGGAAGGCATACATGAGTATTGATACTGGAAACCCATGTATGACACGCGAGTTTCTCTAAGGGAAACCCACGTACAGATATGTACACGAGTTGCAATGATAAATACTCACGTACAGTACATGACATGCTGTAGGGAAAAGTCGCGTATGTACATGGGTTGCTTATAGGAAAAATCATGTACAGCAATTGACATATTAAAAGGTAAAAATGGCAAGCTGGATGGATAATGAATGTACTTCATAATATGCCCATCTATAGTGTTTTAGGAAACCTTCAATCCATAAATTTCCTTTTGTGCGCCAACATAGGAAATGTCAGCACTCGGACGAAGAAGTGCCATTTGGATAGATAACCGCAGGTATGATGACTCTGTAGGAAAATTCACAGTTCTTTGGTGAAATAGCTCAGTTTGGAGTGTTAATTGATATGTGTGGATTCTGGATAAATCAACTATGTGTTTTACTCCGACTTTTGAAAATCCTGAAAGTATGCGTAGTTGCTACCATGGCCCCTGTTTTGATATTTGAACTCATAGGCAACGAATATTTGGACGCTACCCCTGAATTTTGCGAGGTAGTGCTTAGGGTTGGATGGCTAGAGTTTTTATAGAAATTATCGGGGTTCAACTTGGCAATTTCCAGGGCATTTACAGCATCATTTGATGGGATTAAAGCACATATTGGGGATGTTGAATTGAGGCTGATAGAAGAGTTTGTTTCTCAGACCATAGGTTTACCACAGATAGATGAACGCTGGTATAAGGGAAAGCATGTTAAAAATGATGACTGGAAGGAGTTTCTGACCACAACTAACCGGCTAATGAAGTATAAGTCTGGTTTCCATTCTCGACTGCTCATGACGAAATGGCGTTCTCTACTCGACCTTATTATCAGGTACATCACCTGTGAAGGTCGACTTTCCCAAACCCAGTTTTATCATCTTCAAATTTTAATGGTTTTTAACGGATGTCTTGTGAACATGCCATACTATTTCTTGAATAGTCTGCATAAGATGGCCTGCACCTATAAAATTAATGTAGGGGATAAGGAGAGGAGTCTGTTTCATCACGGATTGATTAAAATACTCGTGTCCTACCGGCTAGGAGAATTAGGGGACACTTGGGAATCATTCCTCATACGTAATGGGTTTTTTGTGAATGAAGAATGGCCTAGACGGAGGCTCAAAACTAGGTGAAGACATATCAAGACTAAATAAGATGAGCCTGAGTTAGAAGAATATAGTTCTCAAGGTAATCTTGACAATGAAATGTCTGAACCCAGTTGAATCCCACGTACCAGCGAATTTAAAGTCAAGTCTTAAACAAACCTTGAAATACCTGTTGATGATCCTTAGCCTCGAATAAGAGAATCGAAGATCACAGTACCCTGTCCAAATGAGGGTCTTCCTCATTCATAGGTTAAAATTATTCAGAAATTGGCTAAAGACCAAATTAGCAAAGTACTGAGTAATCAGGCTGTTCGTAGGACTACTCGTAGTATGACAGCTGCCTTGTTCGCCAGAAGAAACATGAGTATTGGGGATGTCCCTGTTATTGAAGTAAGTGATTCCTCAGAACCTTGTCCCAATCCAGCTCCAATTGGTCCAACATTTCTGGATCTGAAATATGTGTCTGTCTCCAAGAATAACGTTGTTGATATTCAACAAGTAAATCATGAAGGTGATGTAGATGAAGAAATTGATTAGAAGCCCTACATATCTCAGGAAGACAGAGGAGGGTTGAATGTAGGTTCAAAGGAACAACTCAATCGAAACCCTTATGCTCAAGCCATCTCATCTCTAGAAACTGACTTAAAGGAGGCTCAGGTTATTAAGGCATTTGCTATGGATGAAATTGTAGGCCTGAAAAATGATTTAACTTCTTGGATTGAAAAATGGAATTTTTTGAGGGAGAAGAAGCTTAAATATAAAGCTCAAGTTAAAAAGCTTCTGTTAAGAAATCAAAGGTTGATCAAACAGAATAATATTGCTAAGATTAGGACTGTTAGATTCAAAGCCAAGTTAGATGAGGCGAGAAGAAATGTGCCAATTCGACGTTCTGTCGAATCAACCCTTAAAATCTGACACTTTTGTTTTCTGTCATGAATTCCAATTTTTGTCTTATGGTTTAAATCTTCGATTATGCATGTAGACAATTTCAAATTAGCCTCTACAGGTTAGTAATATCTTGGATTTTGTCAATTTTGATTCTTGGTGCAAAGCTTTCTTATTTAATAAGGATATCTGCAGAATTGAAATTCTGCAGACATCCTATTTATTTCTATATGATTATCAGTTTCACTTTGCTAACAGATTCTATTTAAAATTGTGAGGTATTAATGAGTAGGTGAGATGAAGCTAGATGCCATGCTGTATTTGTGGTTTTTAACTGTCTGGAGTTTACTCATTGGAGGCCGCTTCAGAAATGTAATTGATTGCTATCTTGCTGTTTCTATACTCCTATTTCTGAGCATCAACAGTGTGGATTACCGAATATAGTGATGACACATTTTGGGGAATAATGATACTGGATTTATCCAGTAAGTTAGCTATTTTATTGCATGTTATTCCTTCTTGGTGGTTACACAACTACATACCTATGATCCTGGTCTTTTTTTTGTCCTATATTCAGATAAGATTCATGTATTATCTTGGAAATAGGGAAGTTAGTTAATTAGTTGTTGTTTTGGTTCCCTTTATAAACAAGTTTCAAACATGAGTAAAGGGTTGAATTTCTAAGACTTAAGGAGAATTAATATTTTACAATTTCATATTACATTCTGTTGTGCTGGTGTTTTCTGGAACTTTTCTGAGGATCACTTGATGCTACAGGATAGTGAAGACCTTAGCTAAGTCTTTAAGTTGTTTTATGTTGTGTTAATGATGGTTCTCCTTTGTTAAATTTCACTTTCATATATATATATATATATATATATATATATATATATATCGCCATATTATATGTGGAATATTCTTTCATGGATCTCAAATGATTACATTGTCTTGAAATGTGAATGACTTGTTATTATGTTGAAAATGAGTGAGCTTCTTCACATTTTCAATTGATTATGAAACTATGTTACATGAATTATTAAATTCTAAGTTGACCTTGTTCTGCTTACATGTTAGTATATGACTGTATTGGTTGTGTTTCAAGACAGTGTTAGATTTATTTGATAACAAGTTTTAATTTCTGTTTGAATTATCTTGTAATGAAATATCATCTTATTGTGAGGTAATTCAGATTTAGTTATGTTTACTATATACTTTTCTAACAGTTCAGAATTATAGATCACCTTATACTTTAAGACCTCTTGTCAAATCATCAATTCATGCTCTCATCTGATATAGATAGCTTGCATTTTGGTCATCATAGGATAGAATTAGGAGCTACTATTTTCTATACTTAGGTCAAGATAACCTTTAACATTAGTTAGTCATTAGGTTAAATCTCTCTGATTTGTTAGAAGATTGGGTTAAGAAAATCTTTTCCCACATACACCTAGAGAGAATCTCTATTTTGAGAGCACATTACACAGGAAGCAGGGCCTTGATCCTGTGAAAGACAGTTACTTTAAACATATACAAGATTGCATTAATTCAAGTGTGTGAGATGTCTTTCCGTTGTTGGCCTACATCAGTTTTCTCGGCCAAAAAATGGTGCTAGAAGGAGGGTATGAGCTTAAAGCTTAATGGCTGATCAATGACATAATGCTCCTACCAGTAATCATCCTACTTCCCCCCTCATGAGTTTTGGAATATTCTCTACCTTAGTCTCTACATCACAACCCGAAATTGTAAATACCCCCTTTTTAGATGCAGTTAGGACCATTATTGAAAGAGACCAAACTATCTCACCAATTTCCCCATAAGAGATAAATCAAACCTTAGAGGAATCACGTAGAATTTTAACTAGAGCCTATTCTCGCCAAATAAGGATCCCTCCGATCAATTTCGGATTGCCAAGCAGAGCTCATTTTCAAACCTTGGCAGTGACCGAGTCAGCTCCTGACCTGATTAGAGAAGGGCCTCTTGAACCATTGAGAGGGTCTCCTGATTATCATCTTAGTGATCTCTTGAGAGGAGTGACTAGTCATAACACTTCCCGACAATTATTGTCTATAGGTGGATCTGACCTACCCCCTTCACCTCCTAAATCACCACCTGATAGCCCCCATGACCATAACAATGAGTCTTCGTCATATCTGAAATCCGATCTAGACATGGGTGATCGTGACTAAGGTAATCCTAATGCTGATAGACCATGGTTATGATGTGGTGTCGTTGTTATACCTGGACTGCAACATAATCTACCTAAACATCCTGACAAACTGTTACCTAAGTTTGACCCAAATGATAAGGGCCTGGCCGAAAATCACATCGGCAAATTCATCCTGGTTTTTTAGACCATGAATGTTTAGCATGAGGATGTGGTATGTCGACTATTCCCTTTGACTTTCGAAGGAAAAGATGCAGTTTGGTATTTTTCCTTAACACAAGGATCTATAACTAGTTGGGGTGATTTTAGTCAGGAATTCTTAAACAAGTTTGGTGAAGACAAAACCCCTGTTGTGTTAGCACTAGAACTAGCTAGAATTAAGATGGAAAACAAAGAAAGGATAAAAGATTTCAATCATTGTTTCCTTACTCTCTTGAATAAGATACCAGTAGCCTCCCAACCTATAGAAGATATCATAATTGAGAATTATGCTTCAGCATTACCTAAATCCCTTGGTATGTTTGTGAAATAAGCTGGTAAAATCACATTAGTTGAAACCTTCAAAGAAGCAATAAAGGTCGAAAATAATTCATTGACATATGAACCAGAAAATAATGGAAAAACTGATGGCCCTTTTCATAAACGCACTGAAGCCTCTGTAAGAACTAACATGTATAAAAGGGATGCTCCTACTTTCGATGTAGAAAAATTACAACAAGCAATTAGGTCTCTCACTAATGAAGTGGTGATATTGAAATGAAATAATGGGGAAGGTACTTCAAATAGAGAGAATTTTAAAACCCCATACCATCCATATACATCACCGAATGTAAGGAAAAACACTCTGCCTGAAATATCAACCAATGAGGAATTTTTTAATACTATAAGGGCTGTCTATGCCTTACCTGAAACTTCAACCGACCAGGATTCGGAAGAAGATCGTGAACCTGAGCAGCTCGAAATGAAAGAGAAATCTCTTGAAGACCCTCTCCCATTTAATTGCCATTTCTGGGATAGTTCAACCAAAGAAGGGGATTCTAATGATCATTCTGTATTTGTCAACCAGCACACCCATAATACAAGAAGTAAAGGGCCTATAGATTCACAACCATCACCCACACCTAGGAACAGTCCCCAACCTTCAAATCAACATCCTATGACTCAAGGGATGGAGCTCCAGTATGACATCATAGATGATCTCAAGAAACATGGGGCGAATATCAGTATGTTTGATTTATTGAAAATTTACCCTATGCTTGGAGGTTCAATACTCTCTAACTTAACAACTTCATCAAACACCAAAACGAAAAATCAGCCCTCTGTACCTTCGATCAATAACCTTGATCCTTCAACCAGTAAAACAACGGTTGGTTTTAATATTAATATTAAAACAGCCACTAATAAAGATACACTAATAGGTAAAAACTCCAAATCTACAACTCCCCCCTTCCTACTGACGTTTGAAATCTTCAATCAGAATGTCCATAATTGTATGATCGATTCTGAAGCTTCGTCAAACGTTATGCCCTATTCAGTATGTAAGAAGCTGAATGCCAAGCCCACTCCTTTTGAAATTCAAATCATCCAACAAGATCGATCTAAGGTGAAAATTGTAGGAGAATTAAAAGGATTAATGATCAGAATGGCCACCAATCCACATCTCTTCCAGGTTATTGATTTAGTGGTAGCAGACATACCAGATATCTATGGGTTGTTCCTAAGTTGTGACTGGTCTCAAGATTTAAAAGGATATTTTTCAACCGATTGGTCACACTTGTGGTTACCTAAAAACAAGCGATCGAATTAGATCAGGATTGACGGAGAGAGATACATGAAACACACAGTGACTGAGATAAACTCTCTGAATGAACCAGTCTTGTTTAGTGATTCCATTTTATGGAAATATGGATACGATTCTGATTTGGGGATTTTTCCTGCACTTAAATATGCATTTACTGATTCTGTAAATAAATCAGAAATTTTACATTTTGATTTTTACTAAGCTGCTCCCAGTTTGATTAACACTGTGAATAATGTAAATGATGTAATTAGTCTTGTTGATAAGCCTTGGCATCTGTACTTTGATGGTTCTCGATCCAAGGAAGGTGAAGGAGTAGGTTGCATGCTCCTAGATCCCGCAAGAAACAAACTTATGCTATCATGTGGGCTGGAATTTATTTACACAAATAACACATCCAAATATGAGGCCCTCATCTAGGGACTCAAGAAGACGTTGGACTTAAATGTTAAGGTTCTAATTGCATTTGGCGATTCTAAAATTATTGTTCGACAAGTCCGCAATTCCATTCATTGCTTATCCAATCATCTGCAAAGTTATCAAAAAGAAGTATGGAATCTAATTTCAGCATTTGATGCCTTTAATATCGATTATGTTCCTCATTTTCAGAATCAAGAAGCTGACCTTTTTGCAAATGTAGGCTCGTGGCTCATTCCCACAGAAATTTTTTCTCCCAATGTTTTTTCTATTGAATTATTGTTTAGACCATCGATCCCTGATAACATTACCAATTGGCATGTTTTTAATGATGATTTGCATATCATTGCCTTCTTAATAGGGTAAGATGCTTTTAAGGAATTAGCAATTGACGAGATCACACATGATGAAGATCTGCACAATTTCTCAATAATCCATCCACCTCAGCCAGTTGACCAATATTTTGAGCTGGTAAATTCGATCCCTACATGGGTTCTTAGGCTCAAATTTTTTTATGACCTACATGATAATTTTAAAGGAGTGCCTAATTGAAAAAATAACAGTTCCAACATGCATTATGAAATCATTAATTTAGGCATGGAAGAAAATCCCCAAAATATCAATTTAGGATCAGACCGTACCCAGCACGAAAAATCAGCCTTTCTGAAACTATTTAGTGAATTCAATGATGCATTTGCATGGTCATACGATGATCTGAAGACCTTTGATACCCATATCATACAACACGTAATCCCTATGAAATCTCAGTCAAAACCTTTCCAGCTGAATCTAAGGAAAATGTACCCTACCTTAGAACCGGCGGTAAAGAAAGAATTGAATTAATTGCTTACTGCCCGAATTATATTTCCCATATGCCATACACAGTGGGTGGCAAACGTTGTCCCTGTTAGGAAGAAAAATGGAGATATTTGGTTATGTGTAGATTTTTGAAACTTAAACCGATCATTAGAAAAGGAAAACTATCATGTTCCACCCATGGAACAAATCCTCTAGAAGGTGTCAGGTGCTCAGATGCTGTCTTTATTAGATGAATTTTCTGGGCACAACCAGGTTCTAGTTTCTCCTGCAGACCAACTGAAAACTACTTTTAGGACCCCTTGGGGAACCTATGCCTACATGAAGATGCCCTTCAGATTGATAAACGTTGGGGCCACATTCCAAAGGGCAATGGACATTGCTTTCAGAGGTCTGATAAATCACACTGTCATTGTCTATTTGGATGATGTCACTGTGTTTTCCAAAAACAGATCTGATCACATTTCACACTTACGTAAAGTGCTTGAATGTTGCACGAAGTTCGGCATTTCCCTTAACCCTAAAAAGACAATATTTGCAGTAACTGAAGGAATTTTTCTAGGGTTTGTAGTGTCAAAGGAAGGGATCATGATTGATCCAGAATGAACCGTCGAAGCTATCTCTAGGATTCCTTTTCCTTCTACTAAGAAATCCATGCAATCCTTCATGGGAAAGATAAATTTCGTGAGAATATTTGTTCCCAGCTTTTCTAAAATCATGTGCCCACTGCAGAATATGATTAATAAAGACGGTATTTTTTCATTGGGGGATAAAGAGAAAGAGTCATTTATTAGAATTAGAGAAGCCATAGCTGAAGCACCCACACTTGTGAGCCCTGAATTTAGGAAAGACTTTATTCTCTATACTTTTGCATCTGACATATCTTATGGAGCTGTTCTTACTCAGAAGAACCAGTAGGGGGATAAAGTACCTATCTTCTTCATGAGATCAAATTTAAAAGGAGCTTAGCTAAACTACCACGAAGTGGATAAATAGGATTTTGTTGTGTTCAAAGCAGTAAAGCATTTCCATCCTTATCTCCTTAAATCGAAAACCAACGTAATTGTTCCATTCTCTGCTATGAGAAATTTGTTAGTACAGAAAGACCTTGGAGAAAAAAGGGAAAATTGGATGGCTACTCTGTAGGAGTATGACCTAAAGATTAAACCCTCTCGAATTGTATGTGTTTTGGGTTTGTGTAAACTAGCAGCTGAATCAACACATCTACTTGCTGACCAGAATGGCATACCTTTAGATGATACCTTGCTACAAAAGGAAGTTTGTTTCATCCCAGATCTGGCTAGTTCATGGTATACTGATGTTTGCACTTATCTTGAAACTGGAAATGCCCCTGAATGCCATGAGGTAGTTCTTAGGGTTGGATGGCTAGGGTTTTTACAGAAATTCTTGGGGTTCAACTTGGCAATTTCCAGGGCATTTGCAGCATCATTTGATGAGATTAAAGCATAGACTGTGGATGTCGAATTGAGGCTGACATAAGAGTTTGTTTCTCAGGCCATAGGTTTACCATGGATAGGTGAACACTGGTATAAGGACAAGCATGTTAAAAACGATGATTGGAAGGAGTTCATGACCCTAGCTAACCGACTAATGAAGTATAAGTCTGGTTTCCCTTCTCGACTGCTCATGAAGAAATGGCGTTCTCTGCTCGAGCTTATTTTCAGGTGCGTCACCTATGAAGGTTGACTTTCCCAAACCCAGTTTTATCATCTTCGACTTTTAATGGTTTTTATGGGACATCCTGTGAACATGCCATACTATTTCTTGAATAGTCTGTATAAGATGGCTTGCACCTATTAGATTAATGTAGGGGATAAGGAAATGAGTCTGTTTCATCACGGATTGATTAAAATACTCGTGTCCTATCGGCTAGGAGAATTAGGGGATACTTGGGAATCATTCCTCAGACGTAATGGGTTTGGTGAGAATGAAGAATGGCCCATACGGAGGCTCGAAACTAGGAGAAGACATATCAATACTGAAGAAGATGAGCCTGAGTTAGAATAATCTAGTTCTCAAGGTAATCTTGACAATGAAATGTCTGAACCTAGTCGAATCCCAAGTACCAGCGACTTTAAATTCAAGTCTGAAACAAACCCTGAAATACCTGTTGATGATCCTCAACCTCAAATGAGAGAATTGGAGATCACAGTACCCTGTCCAAATCCTCATTCATAGGTTAAAATTAGTCATAAATTGGCTGAAGACCAAATTAGCAGAGTGCTGAGTAATCAGGCTATTCGTAGGACTAATCGTAGTATGACAGTTTCCTTGTTCACCAGAAGAAACCTGAGTATTGGGGATGTCCCTATTATTGAAGTAAGTGATTCCTCGAAACCTCATCCCAATCTAGCTCCAATTGGTCCAACCTTCCTGGATCTAAAATATGTGTCCATCTCCAAGCATAATGTTGTTGATATTCAACAAGTAAATCATGAAGGTGATGTAGATCAAGAAATTGATCAGAAGCCCTACACAGCTCAGGAAGACAGAGGAGGGTCGAAGGAACAAATCAATCGAAACCCTTATGCTCAAGCCATCTCATCTCTAGAAACTGACTTAAAGGAGGCTCAGGTTATTAAGGCATTTGCTATGGATGAAATTGCAGGCCTGAAAAATGATTTAACTTCTTGGATTGAAAAATGGAATTTTTTGAGGGAGAAGAAGCTTAAATATAAAGCTCAAGTTAAAAAGATTCTGTTAAGAAATCAAAGGTTGATCAAACAGAATAAGATTGCTAAGATCAGGACAGTTAGATTCAAATCCAAGTTAGATGAGCCAAGAAGAAATGAGCCAATTCGACTTTCTGTCAAATTGGCCCTTAAAATTTGACATTTTTGTTTTCTGTAATGAATTCCAATTTTTTTCTTATGGTTTAAATCTTTGATTATGCTAGTAGACAATTTCAAATTAGCCTCTATAGGTCAGTAATATATTGGATTTTGTCAATTTTGATTCTTGGTGCAAAGCTTTCTTATTTAATAAGGATATTTGCAGAAATGAAATTCTGCAAACATCCTATTTATTTCTATATGATTATTAGTTGCACTTTGCTAACAGATTCTTTTTAAAATTGCCAGGTATTAATGAGTAGGTGAGATTAAGCTAGATGCCATGTTGAATTTGTGGTTTTTTATTGTCTGGAGTTTACTCATTGGAGGCCGCTTCGGAAATGAAATTGATTGCTATCTTGTTGTTTCTATACTCCAATTTCTGAGCATCAACAGTTTGGATTACGGAATATAGTGATGACATGTTTTGGGGATAAATGATACTGAATTTATCTAGTAAATTAGTTATTTGCTTACACGTTATTCCTTCCTGGTGGTTACACAACTAAATACCTATGATCCCGGTCTTTTCTTTGTCCTATATTAGGATAAGATTCATGTATTATCTTGGAAATAGGGAATTTAGTTAATTAGTTGTTGTTTTGGTTCCCTTTATAAACAAGTTTCAAACATGAGTAAAGGGTTCGATTTCTAATACTTATGGAGAAATAATATTTTACAGTTTCTTATTACATTATGTTGTGCTGGTGTTTTCTGGAACTTTTTCTGAAGATCACTTGATGCTACAGGATAATGAAGACCTTAGCTAAGTCTTTAAGTTGTTTTATGTTATGTTAATGATGGTTCTCCTATTAAATTTCACTTTCATATATATATATCGTCATATTATATGTGGAATATTCTTTCATGGATCTTGGATGATTACATTGTCTTGAAATGTGAATGACTTGTTATTATGTTGAAAATGAGTGAGCTTCTTCAAATTTTCAATTGATTATGAAACTATGTTACATGAATTGTTAACTTGTAAGTTGGCCTTGTTCTATTTACACGTTAGTATATGAATCTAATGGTTGTGTTTCATGACAATGTTAGATTTATTTGATAACAGGTTTTAATTTCTGTTTGAATTATCTTGTAATGAAATATTATCTTATTGTGAGGTAATTCAGATTTAGTTATGTTTACTGTAGAATTTTATAACAGTTTAGAATTATAGATCACCTTATACTTTAATACCTCTTGTCAAATCATCAATTCATGCTCTCAGGTGAGATAGATAGCTTGTATTTAGGTCATCATAGGATAGAATTAGGAGCTACTATTTTCTGTACTTAGGTCAAGATAATCTTTAGCATTAGTTAGTCATTAGGTTAAATCTCTCTGATTTGTTAGAAGATTGGTTTAAGCAAATATTTTCCCACATACACCTAGAGAGACTCTCTATTTTGAGAGCACATTACACAGGCACCAGGGCCTTCATCCTGTGAAAGACAGTTACTCTAAACATATACAAGATTGCATTAAGTCGAGTGTGTAGGATGTCTTTCCATTGTTGGCCTAGGTCACTTTTCTCAGCCAACAAGGTCATAGAAGCAATTGTTATCGAGCTTACTGGTTTTCCTCAAGTAGGAAGGACCTGGTTTGGATGAAAAACCCATAATGCGGCTACAGTGTAGGATTTTCTTGAAGCCAGTGAACAGGTTCTTCAAGGAAGGTGTGGGATAGCACTAGAATCATTACCTCATCTTTGGAATGAAGTGTAATTATTACCGAAGAAATATATCACCTGTGAAGGTAGGTACCAAACTGTCTACTTCTTTGAATTTCCCTTATTGTCTCATCTATGCCACGGGAATCTACTCAATATTCCATTTTATTTGTTGAAAACCCTACATTACATGGCAGGGTTTGTGAGAACGACCCATCACCTAGTTGCTTCTATTACCAACCATGGCCTAATTAAATTACTCATCTTAAGGGAATTAGCACAGTAGAACCAAAGCTAGGCACAGTTTTTTGCTCAGCCTTGGATAATTCTGGAACCTCCACAGTTGGGGGGTGTTGAAATATAAGATGAGGACTGAATTCCCTCCAATTTATTTGGGGGGGAGGATGAGATAGTGGAAGACCATAATGAGGATGAGACAATGGCAGACCAGAATCAAAATGAGTAGGAGGAATATTTGGAGGAGGCTGCAATAGTAGCAAACCCTGTAGAGGGAATAGTTATTATGGAAGCTTCAACAGTAGAAGATGAGAATGGAGAAGAATTAGATGTTGTGACATTGGAAGCTACAATGGAAGAAGAGGATTTGCATATATTTACCATTGAATCCTCCCCTGAGTTGGGGGGGAATTTAACTGAAGAAAAAATTGTGGTGGCAGAGACAAGGGAATATGATGCATTGGGGAATAATCTTTCTATACCAGTTGCAGAATTAGAAACCCCTCTACCATAAATAATAAGAAGATGATAAAAAGAAGAATGAAATCCATCATGGCAGGAAAAGAGAAGGATAAATAGGTGTGTCATAGTGGCAGAAGCGGCACGGGTAAAATGGGAAAACATTGAGGCAAATATTGAATTTCCCATTCTGACACCCCGATCAAACTCCGCTCCACAAGAACCTCAAATTGAGGGTATTTTTGTATGAAAATAGAATTATGAAATAAGAGGTGCAAACGCTTTGGAGAGAATTGGAGAACTGGAAAGAAACATGCAAGAAGCAGGTGGAGAAAAGGTCGAATGCATTGGTATAGGCTGCAGACCATTTGGAAGGTTCACCTCTTGTTAAGGAAGGTGAAGAACTAGAAAAATTGGTGTGTCCAGAGTGTGGTGAGATATTTAACCAGTCAGGATACAAAGTCACAGTGCGAAAAGTTTTTGCACAAAAACCTGCACACACAAATGAAGAAGAAAAAGAAGTACCTGCAGTGGAGCCAAATGATGAAAATGAGCCAGAATTTGACATAATCCTTGACCTGTAATTAGGAGAAGATGAAAAAATGCAATCCCATCCATAAAGGGATACTATAGTATTCTTGGATCTATATTATATTTTAGGAGAGCAACCTCAACAGTCAGGAGAAATTGAAAAATAGGAGGTTGTCACACAAGGACGCACACCCTTAGAGTTGCTTGGTGAAACTGCAACGCAAATAAAAGATGTTGAGTTTGAGACACAAGAATAATATGTTGTTCCACAAGAACCAACATATTTAAAAATGCTTGTTGAAAGTGAAACTTAGGCTAAAGTTGTTTGGGATGGGATTCAGAAGAGGGATGTTGTCACATAAGAACCAACATTCCCAAAATTGTTGGTTGAAGAAACCACACAGACAGAGGCTCCTGCAACACTGTTGGAAGGGGAAGATGTTACACTACCTATACAAGGTCAGAAGGTTGAGAAATATGGTGACAAGGTAGGTGTTATGGAGATAAAATTCCTATGTATTTGGGTGTACCACAACAAACAACTAGACACGAGAAATCAATCCTTTCCCAATATGTAAGAGAAACCAAACATCTAACACTAAGGAACCTCGAATCATACCTTATTCCAGATGGTTGAAGTAGATCCCTGTTGATCTTTTTCCAATCCCGCCTACACTAACAATTTTCTCTCAACAACAGAAAACAAGGCAAGCATACTATATAATATGGTGTTAGATCTACTGTAGCATATATAATCAACAATGTATAAGCAATTAAACATATCCATGGATTCAATATTTACATTCAAATGCACATTATTGGATAGGAAAAGATATTTCTATTATTCAAATCAGAGATTACAGAAGTGACAACCTCTGTCGACACATCTATGAACTGGAGAAACCGAGTCCTCCACCTGGGCCTCCACCACCTCAATCCTCTGTCTCTCGATAGCAATCTCACAAGCAAAGGAAAGCTTGGAAAGAACACAAATTTCTCCAAAGGGACAAAGGGATGCACACTCAAGCATATGCAAACTGTGGCAACAATGGACTATAGTTTACTTGCTCTTCAATTCCTCCTTCTTCAATATATCCAAGGGGTTCCTTATATGGCACTCCAAAGGGGTAATGGAAGGTCGAATCTAAGCGATATCAAGGAATATGGAATGCCAAGATTCAGGATCTTCGGACTCATCCAAGGAAAAATTGTTACACCTAAATCTCATCACCAACATGTGATAAGATCCTGAACACCCATGTTTTCCCTCATTCCCAAATCTTGAAGTAAAAATCCTTGATCCAGATGTCAAATTTACACATGAAAAACCAACACTGCTTTACCCCTTAAGCTTAGGAGTGGTACCTTCTTCAGCATTGCCTGAATTGTGTTGAAGACAGGAAGTGGCACCACCTTTACTCTTTGTTTGAAGAGCAGTTATGCCTAACACTGCTCTGTCATAAAGGAGCAAGAGCGGTGCCCTTGGTAAAAAGTGAAAAAAGGAAGATTCACGAAGCTTCTAGATAAAAGCTTCATGTTAGGACTTGTCCCTATTCATTTGGGTTAGTTGAGCTTGAAATCCCTCCTTTGTGGATCTCCTATCTACCCCACCCACCAAAATCTCAACCATCTCTATCCATTTGTGTCCTATATAAACAGGCTCATACCCCATGGTTGGGAGAGAGAAAACTCATGCTACTATTTTGACATTCTGACCTGATTAATTAAGAGGGAATATAGAGGAGCAAGTTGGAGCTATTGGGGATAAGACATCGGTATCATGAAGGAGTTCATTCAACACTAAGGTGCAGGTTGTAACTATTCATTATCCATTAATGCAAAGTTGATTTTCTTCCCATATAACTTGTCTTGTACAATCTTGTGTGTTTATTATTGGATTCCTTAGTCACCAATATAGATCTATGGATAATACTTTGGTACTTTGATCTTGTGTGATTGATGTGTTTTTGCAGGTATCTTCTTGGAGATCTTTTCCATAGGTGAAAGATTACATCAATCTTTGAAGATCATATTCTAGGTGTTCGTAGATTCTAGGAGATGTTTATCAGCCTTTTTGTGACTTATTTGTTCTGGATCTGAACCATTCAGACTAGAGGAACAACTTATACCCACAGAAGGTACAAAATTGTTGACAACAAATTTGGTGACTCTGTTGGGGAAGAGCTTCAACAGATCTGATATTCCTTAGACTTTGAACACTTGTTAGAATCCAAGCTTTAGCTTCTTGTCATTTTAGTCAGATCTACCATCTGAACTAGTTGGGTTTTGAGTTGATATCATCAGATCTCTTTAGATCTAAGCCATCTTGACTTTCTATGCTCTTTATTTCAATTGATTCATTAGCTTTGATGTTATTTTGCCAAATTTTAACTTTGTTTTTTCTCCCTTTTTGTGTTCTGGACATTTACAGAGAACCACGGTTGTGCAGTGGACAATAGGAAGTGCCATTGCCTATGTTTAGATATCAAGAAGTGGTGCCACCACCTACAAGTAGTTAGCAGGAATCGGTGCCTCCTCAGAACCACTCTGTCAACAATATTTTGGAAGCAGTGCTAGGTAGGTTTTCCAGACCTTTGATTTTTTCAAAATTTTGCAAAGAAATTTGTGGTTTTTGGATTTTGTGTGTTCAGTTGGCATTGTCCAGACTTGTTTACAAATACCTGAGTCTTTGAAATCTGAAATTTTTTATGTGGTAAATGCTTGTTTGTTAAAATATAAAGGCTAGGTTAGGATCATCATTACTACTGCTTGTAAGTTTGGTTATTATAAAAGGATTTTTTCGAAGCTTTAGACTAGATTAGATCTCTACCTGCTATTGGATAATACTGAAAATAAAGACTCATTTGATTGGTTTTCTTATTTCTATTTTTCATTAAGTGTGTGAAAGACTTCTTTTCGCTCTAAAAAAATAATTCTTTGTTGATATTCATTTATATTGTTGTTTTAGGATGAATTGTTGGACCTTCTAATTATCTTCATAACCTTTCAGATCTCCATTGTTCTTCCCTTTATTTCATATAGCCATCTCATCAAAAAGAAAAAATACAAGTAGTTTTAGTTAGATATTTCCAATTTAATAGAAAAAGTTGAAAAATATCAATTATACTTTTGATTGTTGTTTGTTTTTCTTCTTCTTGGAAAAGAGATCTTACTCTATCTGTTTGATTTCAAAAGATTTGATTTGAAGAAGCGTTGTTTGCTTGTATGCTCGGAAAAATATTTTTAGTATAGTTGTTTGGGGAACTTTTGGTTTCAAAGAAAAATTTAGAAGGAAAGGAAACACTCTCTCTCCTTCCTGTAATTAGGCATACTCTAAACGGTAAAGTGAATGAACCTGCATTTCATACTTGCATGGTTTTACATTTCTATCAAAATTCCATGCATTCACCTAACCAACCACTTTAAAATTAACGCTAGTTACAAGCCTAAAAATTGTATAGAAATTTGAGTGATAGGTTAGTGACGTGTTCGAGTGTCGTTAAACATAAGAGCTATCGTTATTTGTCCGCACTACAACCTGGGAGTCACGCAGTTCTTCCACATACCATCAGTATATCAAATGGACTTTCACATATCCTTGAGGTATATAGAAAGGTACTTCACATATTTGTTTGTATATCGAAAGGCCCCTTGTGAAGGGTTGTGCATTAGACAACACTACTACCAATTTGAGCTCCCACGTACCTTTAGTGTATCATGAGACCCCACTAGGATACCTTATCCATCTGAGAAAAACCCTTTGGTCATCTTGTGTGGAGAAATACATCAAAAACAACATTCGGGGAGATTACTACGCACATACCCTTGTGGTATATTACGAGTTGCACTTACTTGACAATCCTGGTGAGAGACCAACTATTTGAGCTCATCCTGTCATTTGAATTTGCTTGTTGGCCTATAGCTTGAGTAGGAGAAAGTTTTTTGGAGTGTTTTTTCTTAGTTTTGAAACCCTAGGTTAGATTAGTGACTATGCAATCCGGCTGAGTTTCATTTGAGATGGTATATAAGAACACAGGGCTTGCCACTCAAATTTCCTCCTGTCATAGGAGAATATCCCATGGAAGCCACCAACCAAGAAGCTACAACTAATTCCCATGTGGAAGAGAACCTGGTTGTAGAAAGTGGAGACCAATTTGCTTCTTACATCACTCCATTGGTCCAACAACCTCCTATGGCTAACACTTCTTTCCATGCTCCTGTGAAAGGTCGTGTTGATAGTCCTATTTTTCCAGTCTATGGTCATGATGCTCCATTTTGGGAAACTTCTATGGGGTAGGAAATTGCCTCATTTGGGGTAAATAGGCCCTCTCTTGAATAATATTCACTAAGTGAAGAAGAGTAGAGACAAATCCAAGCATCTATTCATTGTGCACGTGATTTTCAAGAGAGAATGCATATATTATATACAATATTAGCAACCCCTATGCCTCATAAAGAACCTGTTTCAGCTCTTCTTCCCCGTAATACAGATCCTTTGCTAGCCGGATATCATTCACTGGCTGACTCCATGAAACCTATTGAACCTATTGAGACTTCACACCACCTAGGTCAAACTTTCAACCCTATAGTTTCTAATGTCAGGTCTATTTCTAGTCCTCCCATGTCTTCTATGGCTGGGGGGAAACCTTCAACTCCTATTGTATCAATACCTTTTATCTTCGGGGGGTAATCCCTGGCATAATCTATGTTTCCAGCTAGTGGAGTTGTTACTCATAATAGGCAAACCTCTATTGCAGGACCATCCTCAGTTTATGTTCCTCCTACCAATACAACTATAGTTAACCATCCATTGAGTTTAGGCATGCCTTTAGGGGCACAACCTGTAGTTAATCAAGCTTCTTGGGGGTATGGTTACCCAACAAATCAAGTACCTATAGGAAATATGAATTATCAACCTACCCCTATAGGCATGTCTTACACTGAAATTCCATATCCTGGAAATACTTTTACTCCATGGGGGAAACCCAACAGGTCCTACATTCCAGCATTGGGAGGAATACCTATTGATACTTCTAGAGGTGTTGTAGGTACACGTTATGGAGGTACTCCCCCTGGGGGACCTGGTGGTCCCAGAGGTGCCGAAGGGCCACCTTATGGAGGTCCTCCCCTTGGGGGGCCTAGTGGTCCTGGAGGTCCCAGAGGGCTTGGTGGTCCTCCTCTTGGAGGTCCCAGAAGGCCTGGTGGTCCTCCTCCTAGTGGTCCTGGAGGGCCTGGTGGTCCCAGAGGGCTTGGTGGTCCTGGGGGGCTGGAAGTCCCCCCCTATTGGTCTTATATGTCATGGTGGTCGAGATGGTCCTAGTGGTCCAGGTGGTCTTGGAGCTCCTGGTGGTCTCGGTGGACCTAGAGGTCCTGGCGATCCTCCTCCTAATGGTCCTATCAGTACTGGTGGCTCTAGAATCCCTAATCCTGGAGGTCCATATTTGGTAGGTTCATCATCTCAGCAACCTATGTATCAATCAACCTACGGTCCTACTGGTGGTTACATGCCTTATCAATACTATCATTATGTTGAACCTAATCATCAGTTACCTTTCCTAGCAACTTTGGAATTACCTGATTTTTCCAAGTTGATTAATGACCCCATCCAACACAATCCTTCATGGCCCCCTCTTCCAGTCAAGTTACCGTTGGACATTTCGAAATTCGATGGTAAGTAGGGAGATGATCCCAAGAATCATGTTATGACTTTCCATCTCTGGTGTTTGTCAAAATCCTTCATGGATGATTCTATTCGATTGAGACTCTTCCAGTGCACTTCGACTGGTATGGCCACGAAGTGGTATATTGAACTTCCACGATATTCATTTGTGTATTTTAGTGCTTTGGCAACTGTCGTCCTCACACACTTTCAGCTACCCATTCGCTACGAAATGGGTACAGACCTTTTGACCTCTCTACGTCAAAACACCTCCACACATATATCAAATCATATCCATGAGTGGAGAAGGCGGAGAAGGCTCATTAAAGATCCTATCTTGAACCAACTCTTAGCTAATTGGTTTACGAATTCTTTGTTGCCACCCATTTCTCAAGATGTGGCTATGGGTGGTGTTGTCACTAAAGAGCAGGCTATCAGTCACGCTCAATATCTAGACTTGGTGTATTCCTAATCTAGAAATTTGTATGACCTTATTCCTCAAGCTCCTCATCCCAGCATGGACCTGGCTAAGCCACCTACAGAAACTCCTTTTGATGGGGTTATAGGTTCAATCCAACCTCCGTCAACGGTAAAACCTGCTAAACAACCCAGTCCTTCTACCACTGCTCCTTCTAATCCTACGGTTTCTATTGAGGTGAATGCTATTCAAAGTACGCAATCATCCGGTAGTAAGAAAAAGGGAAAAGGAAAAAATAAGAAACCTGAAAACCAACAGGAAAATCCCAAGTCTACGACCTCGAAGAATGACAATAAAGGAAAAAGGAAATCCAAATATCCTTTCCTATTGTGTGGTGGTGATTATTTCATGAAGGAATGTCCCTTTCATAATGAAATTAACAAATTTTTAAAGAGTAACCCCACACCGACAATTCTTACTTACCCTTTTCCTTCTCAGCAACAATTGGTAGACCAAATGTCTAACCAAGGAATTTCTAGTCATACAGAGGAAATTCGAATGATGTCATCGAAAATTGTTAATTTAACAACTCGAATTCACTCATATGACAAGCTTGAGGAGAAGAAAAATGAAAACGTTCTCCAGATAAAGCTCCTCCTACTGGTTCTCCCACATCCTTGTCTAATAGTCCCCTCCTCCTTATCAGTCAATTGGGGTAGGTATGTTGAAAGACTCCACCCTTATGGGCGTGTTCCCATTAGCTCCTTCTAGCATAGAGATGATGACCATCAATATGATCTCTACGTTTGGTTATGATCCCAAGGAAAGCAAATTGTTGAATCCTCCTCCCTAAGCCCACATGAAGCAGTTTATGATGCCATCCAATCTGTTTTCGATGTCCATATAGATGATCTTCATCTTGTGGCTTCGGATCCTTACCACCTTCCCTACTGGTTAGAACCTTCTCTTCCTACTCTAGATTATCTCTCCCAGACTTTTCTGTCATATGAGTCTATTATATAGATTATGAGTACAAATGAACTAGTATGGTAGGATTGTCATCATAGATCCTTGTTCCTCCCCAATACCAGTTCGACAGATAATGATTTTGTATCTCTCTCGGGTACTGATATTATCAACATTTTGCAAACACCTATCTTGTTGCAATATTTTGAGTTTGAAGGAAATTTATGCAACATTACCAAAACAGATCCAATTGACATATCGATCAAGCTTGGAACTATTGAACATGTTCATGTAGGGAAAAACTATTCAATAAATGAAACTGAAGAGTATAGAGAACCTTTTAAAGAATTATGAGATATTTTTTCTTGGTCTTATGAAGAAATGCCTAGGATAGACCCATCTATCGTAATCCATGAGATAAAAACCGATACCATAGTGAGATCGGTTAGGCAGAAATTGAGACAAGTCCATACCCACAAGGATGCGGCTATCAAAGCCAAAGTCAAAAAAATTATGAAGTCAGGATTCATCTATCCTATACCCCTGATGGAATGGGTATCGAACATCGTTCTTGTGAAAAAAAAGAAAGGAACTATTCGATTCTGCATCAATTTCTGAGATCTGAATAAAGCTTGTACTAAGGACAATTTTTCAACTCCACACATCGATCAGATTATCAATAACTATGCGGGAAGTGTCACATTCTCATTTATCGATGGATTTTCTGGCTATAATTAGATTGATATATTTCCCGACGATCAACGTAAAACTACATTTATATGCCCGTCGGGAACCTTCGCCTATAGGAAGTTTCCCTTTGGCCTCAAGAACACTGGAGCCACATTCCAGTGCGCTATGTCCTATGCGTTTCATGACATTAAAAACATCATGGATCTGTACTTGGATGATCTCCCTGTGCATTCATAGCAATGGAAAGATCATCCTCAACATCTTAGAGATATTTTCCTAAGATGTTGCCATTACAAAATACGGCTCAACCCACACAAATGTATTTTTTGCATATAGATGGGCCGTCTCTTAGGATTCGTTGTTTCTAAGGATGGCATCTGGATCAATCCACTAAATATTGTTGTGATACTCACTCTACCTGCCCCAACCAACCTCCTAGAACTCCAAAGTTTTCAAGGGAAGGAAAACTTTCTTCATCATTTTGTTTGTAACTTTGCTGAGAAAACACACAGTTATATGTGTCTCCTTAAGAAGGATACTCCATTCTTCTAGGATGACTAGGCCCAGCGAGCCTTTGATAATCTTAAGCATGCTCTAACCCATTCACTCATGATACACCCCCCAGATTATTCAAAGGATTTTCTCTTATATGTTTCTGCCTCTACTACTACCATTGGAATGGTTTTATCCCAAGAGGATTAAAATGTCCAAGAACACGTGGTATACTATGCTAGTAAGAATCTTATTGATTCTGAAACTCGATACTCACATGTGGAGAAGCTAGCATTGGCCATGATCATTGCTGTCCAAAAATTTTGTCGTTACATCTTGCTTCTCACCACCACCGTACTTGCAAACCAAAACCCTATGTACTACATCTTGACTCATCAGGTGCTATGGCGAAAATACTCTTGATGGATTGTCATCCTATAGGAGTTTGACCTTGAATTTTCCAAAGCTACTTCAAAGAAATCATTAGTCTTTGTAGAGATGATGTGTGACCTTCCCTGTGCTTTAATGGATTCTGAACCTAGTGGTTTGTTCCTAGATGAATTTCTATTCCTGATAATCACGACCGACCCGTGGTATGGATATTTAATCATTTATCTCCAGACACAGAGATTTCAGCCCCATATAGCTTGTGATGTTCATCGCTGCATTCATCACCACATGAAATACTATCTTATCCTGAATGATACATTATATAGGTGTGGCATAGATACCATTCTTCGATGATTCCTCACCCATGAATAGGTTGAACAGGTTCTCAATGATTGCCACTCTAGAGCATGTGGCAGTCATCTCTCTAGGATGGCTACAGCCCAAAAAATCCTTCGCGCTAGCTATTTCTTGCCCTGAATATTTAAATATTGTCATGAGGCTGTTAAGAAATGCCCACCTTGCCGACATTTCTATCTGAAAAAGTGCACCCACCCTACTCCGTTGCACCCCGTCATTGTCGTTGTCCCTTTCTCCAAAAGGGGGATATATTTTATGCATTGTAAGCCTACCTTAGCCGGAGGGCATGGCTACATCATAGTAGCCATAGATTATTTCAGTAAATGGGTTTAGGTTATGCCTACATATGCATAGGATGGTAAGATTTCCACCCTCTTCCTTTTTACTCATGTGATAGCTAGGTCTGGAGTTCCACAGTTTATAGTCACTAATCACATATCACATTTCTGGAAGCAGATGATGGCAAAGTTAATTTCTAAGCTGGGTTTTCTCCATGAAAACTCAACTCTGTATTATCCACAAGCTAATGGTCAGGTTGAGGCCATTAACAAAGTCTTAAAAACTATGCTACGTCGGATGGTTGGAGATCATAAATCCAACTAGCACCAGACTCTCTTTTCTGCTCTTTGGGCTTATAGAACTTCGGTTAAAAAAACGACTAGTTTTACACCCTTTCAGTTAGTATACAGACTAGAATCTATCCTACCTATTCAGTGTCAGATTCTATCTTTGAAACTTTCCATTGAACTTCTCCCCAATATTTCCATCGAGGAAGAAAGATTTCTATAATTAACCAATCTTGACGAATCTAAACGAGATGTTGCCTTAGTCAATGAGGCACATAAGAAATGCGTCAAGGCATAGTACGGTAAATTTGTCCAGCCTCGTGTATTTAACAAAGGTGACCTAGTGCTGACTTATGATCAGAGACATGATAAACTAGGAAAAGGGAATTTCGAATCAATGTGGTATGGTCCTTTTATCGTTTCCAAGGTTTTAGAGAAAGGGGCCTATGATATCATGGATTATGACGAAGTCCCCTTTGGGAAACCTCACAATGGGTTGTACCTGAATAGGTACTATGATTAGATCACTCATGCATGGTACCTTGTATATATGTACATTTTTTAATTTCAGTGTGTTTTAGTATTTTCAATATGGTTTTGAGTTTAGTGTCTAGACTGTTTATACCATGTTTTGGTTATGTAGATCAGATGGCCTTTTATAGCTTTGTTGATGGATATTTCCGCCATACCCTAAACCTTGCTTCAACTGCTTGGGTTCTGTATTCCCCTACACACGATCTAGTCATTTCAGGAGCGGTGTGTATCGGTTCGGCTACCAACAACATCGTCGAGTATCAGGCAGTAATAGGTCTACTGACTGAAGCTACAGCTTGGGACATTCGTGATTTGGTAGTACTCATGGACTCATAGTTAGTGGTTTTCCATTTGAACCAGGTCTATACCATCAGGAATATTGTACTACTTCATCTCTACCGGAGGGTGTGTCTATTGGAAAGGTCATTTGAAGTTATTACTTACAGGCATATCCCTAGGGTAGATAATGTAGTTGTTGATTCGTTAGCAAACTATATCCTAGACTGGTATATCACTCATTCATAACATGAAAATCAAACATGGTTCACCATATTGTAAATAAACAGTAAAAATACATAAAACTTATGTAAATGCATTTTCCATTTGAAACGTATAAACACTAGTAATAGAGTCTGTATATATATATAATGTTTTTACAAAAAATGGTCATGAGACCTTGTCTGAAGCATGGTGGCTTTTAGGTAAATACATCATACAAAATCCTGAAGCTATCTTAGCTTTCAGTAATATATCATGCAATACACCACCTAGTGATGATCATGATAACACATGAAAACTCGCACTACTCTACGTAGTAGTCAGCTAAAAATGTCTAGAACTCCCATAGTGTGCCTCTGGTACCTCATCAGGAGATCATCAATATCTGAATCTGGTATGTCTAGGGTCAACCTCTCCAAGTTCTCCTCTAGCTCACCTAGCTAGTCATTACCCCACTGGAAAAATCAAGCTCCTACTCTCCTGTCCATTGAGGATGATCCACTAGGTCGTGTCGTACCAACATCTGCATGAGAAAATTTTAGGACTTGTTAGTCCTCATAAAAATATAAAAATATGAAAATAAAAAAACATAATCAACATTTTATAGTATTGTTTCTTACTGATGTCTCCCCACTGCGCACCAGGTGGAAGTGGTAGGTCAGGGTCACCCCTAAAGTCAGTACCCGCATATGCGTAATCCTCAATCATGAGGATCTAGTCCTCCAACCAGCGGAAAAATACAACATCATACTTCACTTTGACTCTGTCACCTCCTGTGTGAGCCATAAGCTCTACTCGCCTCAACATACAGGGGTCTCTAGGACTTAGCTCTGTAAAAAACACTTAGGGCCTTGTTGGGGTGCGGACCTTAAAGGTCCTTAATTTTGGCAACTCCGTGGTTTTGATGCGAAGCTTGTAAGTAGAGTTGCGGTCCAAAATAGTCTTAGGGGTTTCGGGGTTGGGTCGAAGCCCCTCTTTTTGTAAACAGCCCATGGTTTAAACTCATGGTATTGTAATAGTGCACTTGTATAAATAAGCACTTATGTAAAGGAGAAAAAAGGCTTTTCAAAGGTTTTTATATGATGATAATTTGATGCGAAGAAGCTAAGGCCTATTTTTGGGTTTAAGGTTAAGTCCCAGCTATGTTCATGGATGACCTCTGCAGCTAAGTGTGCAAAGGGTTTTGTTAAGGATAAGTCCCAGCTGTGTGCGTGGATGACCTCTGTAGCTGAGTGTGTAGAGGGTTTTGGAAGAAAGGATCTGCAGCTTAGTGCACAGTTTTGGGTTGTTGGGAAGATCTGCAGCTGAGTGCACAGAGATCTGCAGCTAAGTGCGCAGATCAAAACTGTGTTGGTTGTAAAGACTTGAATATAAACATAGTTTTGTGGATGTATCCCCTACGCTGGGGGTGAACCACATATATCTTGTGTTGTGGTGGTTCTTGTTTATTTTGTTCCTGTTATATTTTATGCATTTGATAAGTAGGTGAATGATAAGTAAGATATATTGTTAAGTATTAACTTCGCTGTGAATACCCAGTTAAGGGTTAAGCAAGCAACTGTCTATTTATATAAACTGCGAATCTATTTAAGTGAATGTCTAAGCTCTGTATTATTCAAGTATAATTTGTTAAGGCTAAAGGTACAGTAATATCCCTCTTTTGCCTACAGAAACCTGATTCTGTGGCACCCCATAGCTGTTTTGGGTGAGACTGCAACCTGTTCGCAGGTTGTTTCCGAAAGGGCCAACAATGTGGGTCTCTTTGTTTGTTGGTAAATAAAAGTATAAGAACCCGGGTCTGCCCTAAGCACCAACAAATTGGTTCCATTGTTGGTTGAACCAGTATCTGCTTCCAGAGGGATCTACGTCGTACCTCGAGGGATATGTTTTGGAGGTCCTTAGTAAAAGAAATCAGTGACTGCAAAGGTACTTATCAGTGATTGCAAAGGTACGTTTTTACTGATATTTATGAAATTTTCTTTGGTAGTATCCACATAGAATTGCACCAGTGGTTATCCAGGTTAGCAGAAAGAAGGAAAAACTTCCAAGAAGATCAGTCTCCTGCCTGGACCCCGGAAAGAATTAAGTTGTTGAAAAGAGTGAACAACGCGGTATCTAGAGCTGTTGACTTCTGGATAATGCAAACCCTTGAAGCATTTGTGATGGAGTTCGCCATCGACACACATACTTCTTTCAACGAAGCAGAAAGACAGTTCTTCAAAGGACCAAGGGGTAAGTACCTGAATTCATTAAGTCTGAAAATTAAAATGCTCTTGGCTGAGAAACACATATTTCTTATCAAATCAAATTGCTATATTTATTGCTACTAACCTATGTTTGAAAGCGAAAGTGACTTCGAAGAGAAAAGTGGTTTGCTTCGCAACGGTAAAATATACAAGAGAACTTTTGGATCCTTTACCCTAAGCCAGAATACCGATTATACCCCTTTAATCCCAGAAGAGTCTGAATCTAAAGAAACCCCTTTTGTTAGAAACCCTCCTATAACTCCGCAGCGAAGATCTGTTATCCCTGAGAACCCTTCGCAGTCTGAAAGTAACCCTAGCCCGAGTAGTCCCGTCGCAGGTTATTCTAGCTCAGTAAGTTCCCTTCCTCCTGTTACCAGTCCTCCTCCTAGTCCCCCTCCTCCCCCCCCTTGATCCACTATGGCCCATATGAATGATGATATCAAGCTCCTAGTATTTAAAGGAATTGGATCAGAGGATCCAGAGCAGTTTTGGTTCTTATGCGAAGCTGTTTGGACTGCTAAGAATATTATGGATCAAAATACAAGAACAGCACAGCTGGTCACTTCTTTCAGAGATCGAGCTTTGACCTAGTTTATGAAGTTTTGCAGTACTCAGAACTATATCTTGGCTGATATTAAAACATCAATGATCAAATAATTCAAGAAGCCTAAATCAGAGTCGCAGTCTATAACTGAGCTAAAATAAATTCAACAGAAGCGAGGTGAATCAATTTGGGACTTTGATCAGAGGTTCAAGGTTCTATTGGACTAGAACAGCATAAAGAATGGTTCATCGTAGCACTGTTGCCTCATATCAGGACTCCACTTATGCAATAGAAGGTTGCTGATCAGCAAGAGGCGTTGGAAATCGCTGTGAAACTTGAAACAACTCCTATTGGAGATAATTATGGAATAGCCCAAATACAAGCACAGTTAGCAGAAATGGCTTTGGAGCTTGGCGACATGAAAAAAGGGAAATCTACTCGTGAAGAGGTTTGGTGTACACAATGCAAGATAGAAGGTCATGACAAAGAACAGTGTCCTGCAGTAAGAAATTATTTGAATACTGGTGCACCGAACCCATTTAATCCTAATGTCCTATATTGTGAGATTTGTAGAACAACTGGCCAGCATCGACCTGAAGATTGCTATCTGCTGCAGAGATATGTTCAAGTACATAAGAATCCCTACTGCAAGTTTTGTAAGTCAATTGGACACAATGAAGATGAATGTCACAGCTTTGACCTCATGAGAGAGTGAACCTATGATGCTTATAGGGTACAACCTGATGCACAAGGAAATGATGGATATGGTTACCGTGGTAATACATCAGGTCGAGGTAATTTCAGAGGTCGTGGTCATGGTGGTATACCTGGAAGAGGTCAAGGCCAGGTTATTTTCTATAACTGTAATCAGGCAGGAAATGTATCTAGAGATTGTCAGAACCCAACTACAACATGTCGATATTGCAGAGCAGTCGATCATGTGATTGAGCAATGCCCACAGTTGATAGTCAAGATACAAGAAAGAAATTGTGCTCCTACTCAGAATGTTCAGATGATTGCTGTAGAGAAAAGACCTATCCCAGCCATTAATGTTGTTACAAGGAGTGGAGCTACGACGCAAGTGCAGAATAAGGAGAAATAGCCTGACGAGGCTTGGGTCCATAAGACCCCAGATAAAATTCCAGCCTTTGATGTTGGAAGAGAAAAAGGAACATTTACGGAAGCTAAAAATACTTTGTTGACCCAAGAACATCAGTAGAAACCACGCAACATCATCAACAGCAGTTACAGTTTCAAGAAGCTTCGCCGGATCAAGTAAGTACACTAACATCATTTTTACAGAGTTGTATGAAGCTATTAAGAAATCAGAATGCTTTAAATGAGTTACAAAAAATTATTCAGTCTTGCGAACCTCAGCAAAGCTCTGATAGAGGAAAAACTGTTAATAGAGTTAGAAGGATTGGAAGAGAAATGAGATTGCATGCTCAGATAGGAGATTATGACATGAATGATATCATTTTAGACCTAGGATCATAAGTGAATGTCCTAACTAAGAAGACATGGGAACAAATGGGAAGAACTATGCTTGAATGGTCCCCTATATAGTTGAGATTAGCCAATCAACAGAAGATTGTGCCCTTGGGAAGATTCCCTAGTGTACCAGTGGACATTGATGGAGTAAGTACATTAGCAGATTTTGAAGTCATTGAAATAATTGATGATAGCAACCCCTATCTAGCCTTTCTAGGAATTGAATGGGAACTAGACAATGATGTAGTAATCAACCTTAAGAATAGACAGATGACTTTTGAAGGAAAAGGCTTGAGAGTCATAGTACCGTTGGACCCTTCTCAAGGAGAAAGGTATACAGAGCCAGTCAGAGATGAAGATCAGGATGTTTTAGATCATATTTACAACATCATAGCTAAAGAAGAAGACTATGTTAACCCTACTGCTGAAGGTATAATGGATTGGCAGTGTGACAGTTCTTGCATGACTGATTTAGATGAAGGCCTATAGAATTGGCAGAATAGACTCTATGAGCTACATGGACATCGATGTGCAAGAATTACCAAGTCTATCAGATGGGTTGGTTCACAGACAAAGATCTTACCTACTTTTGATGGCTTGACAGACCCAGAAGATTTTATTGTACAATTCTCAGAGCAAGTACCAGATTTACAGAAAATGGAGACTCTAGACTCAGTATTCAGAGCCACAGCTACAAGATGGTGGAATGGTCATAAAAAGTATATTCATAGTTGGAGATCTTGTCAAAATTTTCTTCGCCTGAGATTCATGGATCAACCTCAGGAGGTACGAAGCAGATTTAATGGTAAGACTAGCCCTCAGGAACATTTAGAGCAGTGTTATGAAGCATGGAAGCATGTACCTTGTGAAGAATGAGTACATAGGTTTGTACACACTCTGGAACCTGTAGCAAAGAATTGGTATGCAGAGGTGGAGCTTCGCCATGGTACTGTAAGTTGGGTTAGCCTTATCGATAGTTTTGTGCTCACATTTTCTATTAATGAGGTTTTCCCTGCTTTGGACGCAGCTATTAGGGTGATCCATACTAAGGTGTTTGATGATAAAGAAATAGCCAAGCACCAACTTGATTGGAAGGAACAAGAAGCTAATGCAATAGAATGTTATAACCTCGCCATTGATGAAGATGATGACCCTCGTAACATTAATATTCCTGAGTCAGAAGGACATTGTGAAGTACATGGACCAACAGTCGAATCACCTGAAGTAACTCAGCCCTTGAAAACAAGGAAAGTAAACATTGGATTAGAAGAAATGCCTAAGTACGCTACCATTGGAGATTATTGGGACGAAGAAATGGTGAGCAAAGTGACTGAACTCCTCCATGAGTATCAGGACTTATTTTTGACGAAGTTCTTAGAAATGAAAGGTATCCTTGGTGATATAGGAGTGATAAAAATCCCCTTAAAAGCTGATGTGAAGCCTGTGAAACAACGTCCTTATAGGCTGAATCCTAAGTATAAATAAAAAGTCAGGATGGAGCTAGATAAGATGCTCACTGTAGGAATCATTGAGCCTGTCGAAGAGTCCAAATGGATTAGCCCTATGGTGATACAAGAAAAGAAGACCAAGGGAGAAATCAGAATCTGTGTTGATCTGAGGAAGCTGAATGATGCTTGTTTACATGATCCTTTTCCTACTCCCTTTACAGATGAAGTTTTAGACAATGTCGAAGGTCAAGAAGTGTATTCTTTCACTGATGGATTTTCAGGTTACCATCAGATCAGAATTGCTCTAGAGGATCGACATAAAACAACCTTCACTACAGAAATGGGATCTTTTCAGTATACTGTTATGCCCTCTGGATTGAAGAATGCACCTGCTATGTTTTCTAGAGTAGTCATATCTGCATTTAAGGAATCTATTCATAAGTTCTTGGAAGTTTACTTTGATGATTGGACTATCTTTGGTTTATTGAAAGATCATATAGCTAGTTTAAGACTTATGCTGGACAAGTGTAGATAGCATCAGATTTCATTGAAACTGAAGAAGTGTATCTTTTGTGCACCTTTTGGAATTCTGCTAGGTCACATTGTATGCAAGCAAGGATTGATGGTGGATCCTGTGAAGACAACCATTATTGTGAACTTACCACCTCCAAATTCTATTAAGCAACTTCGCACTACAATTGTTCATACTGGATATTACAGGAAATTCATTAAAGGATATGCTCAGATTACAACCCCTATGGAGAAGAAATTGAAGAAAGATATTAAGTTTGAATGGACACCTGAATGTCAGGAAAGCTTGGATATTTTGAAAGAAAAGATGGTAACTGCCCCTATCTTAGTATTCCCTGACTAGAATAAGGAGTTTCATGTTCATGTCAATGCATCCTCCATTGCTTTAGGTGTAGTATTGGCTCAGTTAGGTGAAGGTAATATTGATCACCCTATTGCTTTTGCAAGTAGGAAATTGTCCACAGCAAAAAATAATTATACTACAACAGAACGAGAAGGTCTAGCTGTGGTTTATGCCTTGCAGAATTTTCGACATTATCTGTTAGGATCTCATTTTAAGATGTTCACTGACCATTCTGCTTTGAAGTATTTGGTTGACAAGCCTGTGTTAGGTGGAAGGATATGCAGATGGCTGATTTTGTTTCAGGAGTATGACTTTGAGATCATAGTTAAGCCAGGAATACTTAACCTAGGGCCTGACCATTTGTCGAGGCTCGAGTCAGGAAAAGAACCCACTAGTTTGGATGAAGGTATTCCTGATGCCCAGTTGTTTTCCATCCAGATGGTTGATGACTATTTTCAGGATATTGTTTAGTACTTGTCTACATGTTTTGCACCCTCTAAGATGAAAACACAACAGAAGAAGCAGCTGGTTGTTAGAGCAGCCGACTTTACCTTGATAGCAAGACAGCTATATAAGATGGGACCAGATGAAATACTGCACAGATGTTTATTGGAGCATGAAAAGCCATTGATTCTGGCTGAGGCACATTTTGGAGCAGTAGGAGGTCATTATGTAGGAAAATCTACGGCATAGAAGATTCTGACAGCTAGATTGTGGTGGCCTACGATTCATAAGGATGCAAGAGAGTATTGCCACAGCTGCAATATCTGTCAGAGGATAGGCAAACCATCCATGAGGGATGAGATGCCTCTGGTTCCATAGGTAACTTTACAAGCATTTGACAAGTGGGCTATTGATTTTATTAGACCAATCAATCCCCCTGCAAAGAAATCTGGAGCAAGATACATTATTACAGCAACTGATTACCTCACTCGTTGGGTCAAATCTCAACCAGTCAAGGACTGTAGCACTGCTACAGCTACGAAGTTTATATTTGATAATATTTTGTCAAGGTTTGGATGTTCGAGAATTCTCATGAGTGATCAAAGATCACATTTTCTGAATAAGACTATTGAAGCATTGACCAAAGAATTTCAAGTATATCATCAAAAGAGTATTGCCTACCATCCTCAAGCAAATGGAACTGTCGAAGCCTTTAACAAGATCCTTGAGCACGCTCTGATGAAGGTTTGCAATGTTAACATGAATGATTGGGACCTTAGAATTCCAGCAGTATTATGGGCTTATAGAACCACTTGCAAGAAATTGACAGGCCGTACACCTTTTAGGCTAGTATATGGACAAGAAGCAGTTATGCCCATGGAGTACATTGTTCCTAGCCTCAGAATATCTGCCTTCACAGAGATGGATGATCCAGCTATGTTTAATGAAAGGTTGGCGAGGATACTGGAACTAGAAGAAGACTAATTCATTGCAGGGTTCCAGCAGCAAGTGCAGAAAGCTAGAGAAAAAGCATGGCATGATAGACACATTAAGAAGAAGCATTTCTAGAATGGTGATCTTGTGCTCTTATATGACAGTAAATTCATGAAGTTCCCAGGTAAGTTCAAGACACATTGGAAAGGACCTTACATAGTTCATAAATTTACCAATGGTGGCACAGTTCAGTTAGCTAAATTGAATGGATAAATTTTTCCCTCCATGGTGAATGGAAGTAGATTAAAGAAGTACAGGGACAAGCCTGTACCCCCTGACCCAAATTAATAGCAAGAAGAAGAGTCTAAGTACCAAGAATAGTTGAAATTGGGTACTAGACTATAATGAAGTTGTTCTCAGAGAAGATTTGGCAGATTGTTTGAAGTGTCTGTCGTGGGTTGAAGTTCGAAGTTCTGTTGAAGCTTGTGTCAGGATGGGTTGAAGGTCAATATTGTGTCGAAGGTCCTTATTGTGGCGAATTTGAAGTTATTAGTTGTGCTGAAGAAGCAAGTTGTGTCGAAGCTTAAAATCTGACCATTGGAAAAAATCAGATTTGGCGACACCGGTACGTTAACTATATTAACTGCATGTAATGATGAGTTTGGGAAATCTAGCGCCATTTGGACAAGATCTACAACTGCTCTGTCAGATTTGGTGTCTTTAATGCATAGTTATGGTAGATTTGGTTGTTGGATTCTATAAGAAGACACCCAGGCCTGCGAATTTCGCACTACGCATTTTCTTGAGTTGAGTCCATGTCAGCTGATTGCGAAGTCCAGGAATTGTTGATAGAATTCAGAGAGAGGGGTCTGCAGAATCTTATGAGAAATCCGCCTGCATCTGTACCTCACAAAGAAACCTCCCCAGCACCGAGTCAACCAATGCAGACACGATCAACCAGAAATAAATATAAGGCAGAAGTGCGTTCTAAGCAGAACGAAGAAAGGAACAAGCCATCAGGAAAGACACCAGAGGATCCCGTGATGAATCCTCCTGGATAATTCGAAGATGTTGGTGAGGATGAGAATGTTGCACCGTAGCATCCACCATATCTTCTACCTATTCAACCAGGAGTTCAGCCACCTCGACGGATAGCCAAGTTCACATTACGCACCCCTTCGCTGCCATAGGGTGTGTAGTTGGTCGGAATAATGACAGGAAAAATAGACGGGCTTAAGTATGTAGACCACGATATGAATGATCATGGGGAATTTCCACAGTTCACACTAGGTAAATACCTGCACTTTGTCCACTATCTGGAGGCTGGTATGACGCTACTGGAAGTGAAGCAGTGGGCTACTGGCTTGGAGCAAGCTAGCTTGCTAAAGATGCTAAATGTCCCCCACTTCGGTCGCACCACGTAGGTTACCATGGTAGTCAAGAAGCTATTGGCATTGGTGCATGATGGGAACCTATGGATAGGAAGCCAAAAAATAGCCATTGATGGAAAACTGATTCATAAGATTACCAACTTGCCGAAGGAAGGGCCTGATCCTGGGATTGAATTCATCAGGAAACACGAGGATACGAAGCTGGCACAGCATATGAAGGACCGCTTCGGCCTGACGAAAGGAAAGCAAGGGTATCAAACCTCAACAATTCGACACCAAAACATTCATTTCACTGTAGAGCTCCTAGCATGCAAGTTAATGCAAAAGTGCAGACCAAATGAAGTATCTGCCCCGATTGTCAGTATTGCTGCGAACTGTGCCGAAGGCTACAGTTACAATTGGGAAGCATACATTGCTAAGGAATTCCTCGAAGATGTCCATGATGCATAGGAGAAAGGTAGACCCTTTCATTACTCATGGTTGTTAGTGCTTATTGCACTGGTAGGATGGAGAGATCCTACCGAGGCACAGTTTGTTGATGTGCCTCCGGATATGCCTGCTGCAGCAAGGTATGCATCTCTGTGGGTCTCACAGGATAAGGCCTTGCAGCAGATGATGAACTACATGTTCACCTTCTATGCCATGAACATTTCCTATGAGATCCTGAAGACATCACGGCTCAGTAATGAGCTATTTTCCCAGTATGCTGGAGTGGCCAACTTCAAGGCTGACATGCACAATGTCTACATCCAGGCCCGCACAGATGATAAGACTGCATGCTAGAAGTTGCCTTATGTGGTGACCCCAGAAGACATCCTCGCAGTAGTTCAGCAATGGCCGGCTGAATGGATGAAGGACGCGGGAACAAGGCCCAACATACCAGTCCCCCCAATGACAGATATGGGCACAGGTCCTAGTCAGGCACCGCAGAGTGACCCACTAGAATAAAACGAAGAACAAGAGGAGTCGCAGCAGAGTGGAGATGACCATGGCAGTGATGATGGAGCTGATGAAGAAGAAGAAGAATCAGTAAAGACAATCTCAAACCCCAATCACCCAGATAAGTGCAAGTCTCCAGAAGTGGAGGAAGTTACAAAGCCTTCGCCCAGAAAGAAAGCTAAGGCGTCGAAGGGCAAGAACATAGTAGAAGAGACTGCTTTGATGATGGAAGAGCTTGATCAGGATCTGACGAAGTCCACAGAAGTCTTAACCAGCAAATGGTCAGAGTTTGCAACTATGCACCTTGATGCACTCGCTGGCATAGCACAACGAATTACAGAACTCAAGGAGTTAGCAGAAAGATCAGTGACTAGCGCAGCAGCAAGCAATGCCCCAGTAGGCGTGCAACCAGATACAAGGCAATGGCCAGCCAGAAACAACAGAGGACAAGTACCAAGTGCATCCCTCATAATAACTGATGTAGCATCTCGATCGCAGATGAGCATGACAGTTGAGATAGACTACACCAAGTTGTCTATGCCAGAGCTGCATCTTTTTTAGTTGGAAATCATGAACGAGATCTGAGAACACGACAGCTACTCACACAGGCAGTTGGAAATTTCCATGAAGTAGAGTGAGAGCCTCATAGCGTAGTTGGAAGAAGCTGAAAAGAAGAAGAGGGAAGTAGAAAACAAGCAAGCTGCACTGGCATGAGTATTGGATGAGGTGTGTCGAAGTCTCCCTGACTTCGACATACAGGCTGAAGAAGAACCGGAGCAAAGAATAGTCAAGATGAAAGACTATGTACAACAATATCACAGCCTGATAGAGAAGATGAAAACAGAGCATGAGGCCCAAATTGCGGAGCTTCAACTTCGCATCATTCCTGAGAGTCCACCAGAGATCAGGGAGTAGTGTCGCAGAGATATTCAAGCCTCAGAAATGAAGATCTCATATCTTGTGACTAGTGCATCAAAACTGCTGGATGAAAGTGTCGAGGCCTAGGAAAACTTGTAAGACAAACTAGAAGTAGAAAAGCTACAAGAAACCATCAAGCAGCGACAGATAGAGCTGGATGCAGTCAAAGCAGAAATCAAGACATTGCCTCCTATGCAGAAGATGCTTAAGGTGAAGGATAGCAATGAGCTCCAGCGATAAATTGAATCTTGCATAAGAAAAGAATCATTGTTGGTGAACTTTGTGCAGCCCCTGATTAATGAGGCCTTGGAGTTGAGCACTGCTACGGACAACCAGCTCAAAGTTTTGAAGGAATATGATGCATTCGCACAGGAAAAGGCCAGCGAAACATCTGCAGCAACGTTGCAGGAGATAGTGGAGAAGGAGCAAGCAGCTAAAGATATCATGCGCAGCCTCAACAAGCAGTTCATTATCTTCACCAACAAGATTCTCCCACCAGAAAAGCAGCAAAGTGTCTCGGGATGGGACACTCGTGAGTCTTAGGGGCCTGTTGGGGCGCGGACCTTAAAGGTCCTTAATTTTGGCAACTCCACGATTTTGATGCGAAGCTTGTAAGTGGAGTTGCAGTCCAAAATAGTCTTAGGGGTTTCGGGGTTGGGTCGAAGCCCCTCTTTTTGTAAATAGCCCATGGTTTAAACTCATGGTATTGTAATAGTGCACTTGTATAAATAGGAACTTATGTAAAGGAGAAAAAAGGCTTTTCGAAGGTTTTTATATGATGATAATTTGATGCAAAGAAACTAAGGCCTATTTTTGGGTTTAAGGTTAAGTCCCAGCTGTGTGCATGGATGACCTCTGCAGCTGAGTGCGCAGAGGGTTTTGTTAAGCATAAGTCCCAGCTGTGTGCATGGACGACCTCTATAGCTGAGTGTGCAGAGGGTTTTGGAAGAAAGGATATGCAGTTTAGTGCATAGTTTTGGGTTGTTGGGAAGATCTGCAGCTGAGTGCACAGAGATGTGCAGCTGAGTGCACAGATCATAACTGTGTTGGTTCTAAAGAGTTGAATATAAACGCAGTTCTGTGGACGTATCCCCTACACTGGGGGTGAACCATGTATATATTGTGTTGTGGTGGTTCTTGTTTATTTTGTTCTTGTTATATTTTATGCATTTGATAAGTAGGTGAATGATAAGTAAGATATATTGTTAAGTATTAACTTCACTGTGAATTCCCAGTTAAGGGTTAATCAAGTAACTGTCTATTTATATAAACTGTGAAGCTATTTAAGTGAATGTCGAAGCTCTGTATTATATAAGTATACTTTGTTAAGGCTAAAGGTACAGTAATATCCCTCTTTTTCCTACAGAAACCTGATTCTGTGGCACCCCATAGCTGTTTCGGGTGAGACTGCAACCTTTTCACTAGTTGTTGCCGAAAGGGCCAACACTGTGGGTCTCTTTGTTGGTTGGTAAATAAAAGTATAAGAACATAGGTCTCCCCTAAGCACCAACAGGCCTCATGTGGGGCACCCGCTCGAAAAAGAAACAAGCCAAAATGGATCCATAGCTGAATTGTTTCAGCTCCCCTTGCCGACATTTAGTTAGCTGGTCCTTGAAGACTGGAAGTAGTGCCTCTTCCCAGTTAAAGACAGTGGTGCCATATCCTCTATGGCATACAGTAAATGCACTCTTGATTCCTGGTGGGTCCCTTGGCTTCCCTCCAACCTCTGCATAGTGAAAATAACAGTGGGAAGTGCATCATCCACCACTACGTTTATGGGGATCTTCTTCCCTGACATCATAGTACTATGCACACAATAACAGTTTATGAGCTCCTAGGTGGTCACATCCCCCCCTTAAGAACCAGTCAATGAAACTGGAGCACCCCGTATAGACAATCCTGTTAAAAAGTAGACATCTTCTACCTCTATAATCACTACGTGAGCCCCAACCTCAAAATACTGTTGTTGAGGGTTCCACATGTGCAGGATATATTCTAGCATGTGCTCATGAGATATCATACTTAGAGTAAGAAAAAAATTCAATAGGCCACAACCTCTCAAAGCACCAATGCACCCCGCATTTCCCTCAGCCAGGGCATCATCATTATCATGTTGTTGTTCTTTCCATATAACCATTTTTGACTGGATAAAACTTGCAAAAAACATTTAATGGGCTAGTTACAATCAAATTAAATCATCAAAAACATCAATAACCTTTTATTTTTTCTTTCACATTAGGTTTTCCATCCTCACGATTGGCACCGCCTATCCCTTATGTACATAGAGTGGTGGCACCGCCAGAGCGTAATTTATCAAAGGTGGTTTTAATCGGGCACCACCTGTCTCGTAAGGGGCAGGAGCGGTGCCTGCATTTCAGGTTTAGGGCTTGATTAAAGATCCTTGAAACCCTAGCCAAAACAAAAATGGAATCAATGAAGTGAAAGAGTAGAGTTTTAGCATTTACCTGGCTCTGACGGCACTCAAAATGGACGGTGGATGCTCCTGGAATCTCCGATTGAAAATATGGCTCCAAAAGTCTCCCAAATGCTCTCACAAATTGATAAATAGTAAAATGACTAGTTTTTTACTATTCAATTGGCTTTTAAAAGTATTTTAAGGATTTTTCACATCATTATTAATATTTTTTAATCATTTTAATATGAAAATATCCTTTAATATAGTTTATAAAGTCATTTATTCGATTGTTTAGGATACTAATGAACTTTTAAAAGTCTTGCAAGGGTGAAAAGATAAACGGTAGTGTCTATGGAGGAGTTTATTTTTTACTTTTTCGTACTTCCAAAAAACAAAAAAAGTACCTGAGCGTTGGTTTCGATACTTTGGTCAGGTTCTTAGAACTCAACATCAAAGTTCTGAGTCTTTTTTCGATTCTTTTTAGGCTCGTAAAAACTCCTCGTCGTGAAAAGAAACCTAATGGAATCTCCTTTAAACTCTTTTTAGACTCCCTAAATATGAAAAGATTGTCGAGTACTTGTCTTCTTCATACTCGTGAAAGTATTTGAATAGTCGTCTATCCGACAGTAGGTTATCTCTTTTTCGATTCAGACAGACTATTTAGGAAAAAGGAACACTCTGGCCAATCATGACTGGAAGAGTTCTCTTGGGAATTATTTTATACTTTTTTGGGCCCTAGGGACTAAATCATATGAAAAAGGACCCTTTGGATTTTTCTTCCGTCTTAGTTCAGACTCTCTAAACATGAACGATACTGAGTTTACTTTCATTGGACTTGTTAAACTAAAGACCGAGAGACCCGTTTAGGGAACGAACCCCTCCTTTCTCAGGTTCGTGAAACATATGAGAATGGAATTTTCTTTGGAAAAGCTAAAATGAGTGTTTTTTACCCTCTTTGAACTCTTAAAAATGGAAAGAGGAACTCATCAATCATGATGGGGAAATTAAGGGAAGGGAATCAATTCATTTTGTGAATAAATGGCAGTTTTTTTCGCCTTTGAACATGGCACTTGTCTGCATATCATTCAGTCAATTGGGTATTCAACTGACTTACAAGTCAATCCACTTTCATGAGTCATGTCACTCCTTTTAGTCTTTCAAAAGAATGCATTGTCCACTGTCGCACTGTGTGTCCGCCTGGTCTAGTCATGCTGCCAAGTCTATTGTTGTGCTGCCCGATGTTCAAAGGATGTAATATTTTTTACTTCTACAGTTAAAAAATCCTTTGTGTCAGTACTTTTGAGATAGTTCTATGGTTACATTATCGACAACATTCTAGAACTTTTTTTCGAGTTTTGTGTTGTCGATGTGGGATTCATCATGGCCCTCCTTCGATGAGACTATTCCTGTCAACATCATCTCATCATCCAGGAAATATTCTTAGAAACAAATGTAATACCATAAGATATATATTCCCTAATGACAGATTCTCTCGCTATCGACAAAGGTTCACATCATTGGCCTTTGATTGATAGACTCCACTGGGTGTTCGACATCAAAACATCTATTCACACTCAGTCGATTGTACTAGGGTACCTTGGGAATCATTGACATCAATGGTGATCTACCTTGCACTTGTTAACGGTTCACATCATTAACCGGTAATCAAGTGGTTTCTACCATGTTTGACTTCAGATCATTGTAATCACATGGATAGAATCGTACATTGTGGAAGACGAGATGAATACCCTGGGTAGTTGTTATAAAGCACTCATAGATTTTTCCCTAGGTTGTGATGGAGTATATTGTATGAAGTAACAGCATGGATCCACATTTGTATGGTCCTGGATATGCTCAAATTTGTGTCTATATAGATCTATGTTGTATGTTTGGTAGCTATGTCCAAGTTTGAGTTCTCTATCACATGGATCTACGTTGTATTCTAGTAGCCCTGTTTGTTTATCTCTCACATTGATCTACCTTACATTGGTTTGCAGCAATGGTGAAGACACCTTTTCTCATGAGTCAAAAGTGTTGATGTACTGCAAATGCCTAGTTGTTGTTGATCTCCGATCAAGACGATTCTTTCCTCGAAGTGATAACTTGATCTATCAAATCTCTCTCCTATCATATCCCTCTAGCCTCATGCTTTGGGGGGCATTATGTTACACCTAAATCTCATCACAAACATGTGATAAGATCCTAAACACCCATGTTTTCCCTCATTCCCAAATATTGAAGTAAAAATCCTTGATCCAGATGTCAAATTTGTACATGAAAAACCAGCACTGCTTCTCCCCTTAATCTTAGGAGTGGTACCTTCTTCAGCACAGCCTTTAGTCCTTGTTTGAAGAGCGGTTCTGCCTAACACCTCTCTATCATAAAGGAGTAGGACAAATGCCCTTGGTAAAAGGTGAAAAAAGGAAGCTTCACGAAGCTTCTAGATAAAAGCTTTGTGTTATGCCTTATCCCTATTCATTTGGGTTAGTTGAGCTCAAAATCCCTCCTTTGTGGATCTCCTATCCACCTCACCCACCAAAATATCAACCATATCTATCCATTTGTGGCCTATATAAACAGGCTCATACCCCATGGTTGGGAGAGAGCAAATTCATGTTGCTATTTTGACATTCTGGCTTAATTCATTAAGAGTGAGCATAGAAGAGCAAGTTGGAGCTATTAGGGATAAGACATTGGTATTGTGAAGGAGTGAATTCAATACTAAGGCACATGTTGTAACTCTTCATTATCCATTAATGCAAAGTTGATTTTCTTCCCATATAACTTGTCTTGTACAATCTTGTGTGTTTATTATTGGATTCCTTAGTCACCAATATAGATCCATGGATAATACTTTGGTACTTTGATCTTGTGTGATTGATATGTTTTTGCAGGTATCTTCTTGGAGATCTTTGCCATTGGTGAAAGATTAAATCAATCTCTGAATATTGTATTCCATGTGTCCATAGCTTCTAGAAGAAGTTTATCGTCCTTGTTGTGACTTATTTGTTCTGGATCTAAACCATTCATACCAGAGGAACAACTTCTTCTCGCAGAAGGTGCGAAATTCCTGACAACAAAAATCCAAAATTGTTTGGTTTTATGCACACATCCCAATGTACATGGGTTTGAGGTCAAAAGTCATGTGTACATGTGAGTATGGGTTTAAAAGTCACGTACAACAAGAAATAGGGATTTTCAGGGATGAAATTGGAAAGATAAAAGTATAATTTCAGTCCTTGGGGTCTAAAGAGTCTGCAGAGCGACAGCTAAGGCCACAAACATGTGATCAACCATGTGTGGTAAAATCAGATATAACAGTAGGGATGCAAATTTATCAAGAAATTGTTCATTTAGATTCTGGAGATGAGAAGGATGTAGAGATCTCACGGTTGAAGGTGGAAGTGAAGAAGTGGAAAGATCATGCTAACCGATGTCCAGAAGGAATCGTTCCCCTTTGTGAATACATAAGGAAATTCAAAGAATTAAGGGAGAAATGGTCAAAGAAGCTAACTTTTCAAAGGTTTTGGTGGGAGGAGGTGCAAAAAGAATTGAAGGAATTGAAGAAATTAAAATCCATGCAAAAATAAAAAGATCAAATGTATGCTCTATCCGGTGTTCTTTTATGAACAAATGACCCTGTTTAAATTAAAATCCCTAAAGGAAGGAAGAACTTGTATGAACAAATGACCCTGTTTAAATTAAAATCCCTAAAGGAAGGAAGAAATTATTATTTGAACCCCTTTGCCCAGTTCTTGGAGACCTTTGTGGAGAGCAGTTTCACTGAACAGGACCTGTTATGTGAACTATATTTGCATGAGATGGATTGTCCCATGGGAATTCTCTCTAACCCTGCCCCTTATTTGGGATATTTTTAGTTCAGATCTTGTTCCTCATTTGTTAATAATCATGTATAGTGGTAAAATGCTTTTCATACAATATCTCAAAATGAGGCCAGCTCCAATCTATGGATTAGGAGTGAACCTCAATATTCTCGGCTTCTCCATGGAAGGAGGCTTGTATCTCCTTTAAAGAATCAATAGTTGAGGGAACTGCAATAGAAGGTTATCTCCACCTGTGTTGATCAGATATCCAAACAACAACATCTTTCCCTGGAAGGTAGAAAGCACAACTGACAAACTTCTTCTTCAGCTTTAAAGAAAAGGAACCCTTATTGCTTCAAAAAATTTAAATAGGCTCTCCCTAGGGTGGAAGGATATATTGATTGCATGAAGAAGTGTGGAACTCACTGGTTGGGACTCAAATACAAGCTTCCACTTATATGGTGGCTAGAAAATCCATAAAGGGACGATTATACACTGACAAGGGCAAAAGAGAGGTAATGCTGGAAATATTGGGTTGCCTATAATGGATATTTGGATGGGGGTGAACTACTTAAAAGTTCCTACGATTTTTCCCCTCTCCATGAACGAGGTCCGGAGTCAGACTTAGAATAGTGGAATTTTTTGCATGAGGACATGCAACTGGATAGTTGGGGGGATATGTTGGGTCCTGGAATAGCCTCTTTTCTACCATACCAATTATATCTTTTTTCCTTGTCCTACTTCATTTCCATACACCAGATAGATGTTTTTCCTCAAATTGATCTTAAATCCTTACAGGTATGATTTATTATTGTCTTATTCTATTAATGGCTCATATTTTTATGGTTAGAACTCTGTCTTTTGAATTGTGCTAATATGTTGTGATTTTATAAAGATAGTCCAAGCCTTTGGGAACACAGGTGTAGTAACTCGCTTAGTCTCGAGAAGAAAGGAATATTTAGTACCAGTTGTTACTCTCCAGTCCTAGTTCCATATGATGAGTGGAAATAGTGATCATCTCTCCACGTGGTAGTTGCAACAACGCACTGCTACTCAAGGCATAGCTGCAACAGACAGGGTATCTACCATCTAGTTGATTTCGTTGATCCATTAACAACCATAGAAACAATACTCCCTATATTACCTATCTCCATTCAATTTCACTCACAGCTGTAACAACTTGTTGTAACAAGGAATCCTGAAGATCGTAGATCTTCATGGTTTCCCAATATTAGTGGGTGAGAATTATGTTGTTCATTTATAAATATGGGGAGAGATCTAAGCCTGGGGTTGGTTGATTATTATCAAACTGTGTAAGTTGTAACATAGAGCTATAATTGTAATTCACTATTTTAATACAAGGAGAAGGATTCTTCATATCTTTGCATTTTAAGTTGTGTTAGTCACGACGTCTCTGTTTGAAGTCTAGGATTTCCTTCGCACAGAGATTGCCAAGTTAATTATATGCTTTGATTATTTTTGTTGTGTGGTGTGGGATTACAATAGATGCATTTATAGTTAGCTGCAATAGTGATGGTTGATAATTTTGTTTCCTTTTATAGTTAACGTTTGCATTCCAATTAAGATGCAACTTTGTGGTGTGACAGTCGACTATGTAGGATGGTTTTTGTTGGGGCTAAATATGCACAATCTAATACAACACTTAATTTGTCAACCCGGGAAGGTAACTTGTGATATGCAAACACTGTATATGCAGGATTAGGGCCTATCCTAATCTAATCTACTCTAATATGGCTTAATATAATCTAGGGATTATTCAAAATACTTAATAATAATATTTCTAATCTATCAACCCTCAAACTTATTCAAATGTAAAATTCTAACACTAACTAAATACTCTCACATCTAAGACCTATAAAACATTCAAATTCATATTCTATCCTAATTGCAGAAATGAAAATACTCTTTAAACTAACTTCAAGGAAATTCTAATTACCAAAGTATAAACCAGTGAGAACTATAATTCATAAACTTAAATAAAACAAAAAACTAATTATCGACACAGAAAACAGAATAGGTTACGGAAAGTGAACTAGGACTAAATGACACAGAAAATAGAGTAAGTTGCAGAAAGCAAACTTATGAACTTGATGTATCGTTTAACACTTCAAAATCTCTTACTACATTAATGGATTTTTAAGAAGTTTTAATACTATTATAGATCTTACTAATTCATCTTAAAAATGGGCTACTTCTATAATCAAAACTATTTCAAACTAACTTGTGCTTTAAAACTAAAATAACTGTAATTTGCATAATAAATGCAACTACTCTTAAAGACAACTAAATAATCGTAAGGCTTAAACCGTAATGAAACATGAATTCACTCTATATATTCTATAATTTAAAAGAAAATATAATCAAGTTTATTTCATTGGAAACCAAGTTTTACAAAATCAATGTATGACTTTTAAACTTAGAATTTGAGTCTACAATAGAAACAAATCAGACCTACAATACTATATATTTAAAACAATTAAATTAATCTACCCTAACATCCAAGATCGGATCTAGACTAACAATACTATGCACATTATTCCAACAACAGTCAATAATAAACTTCAGTCATATACAAATCTGATTCCTAAAGTTATTTGATTGAACACAATTCTTATTTCTAGTGAAAACAGAAAACAATTAGTTAATCTAACTATAAAACTTAAAGTGACAGAGGAATGGCTTATGGTCTATGTTGGTGGATCCTTGCCAATGAGACCAAAATTCCTTATGGGATTTGCAGATTAACTTCTAAGATACAACCATAATCCTGTAATGAAGAAAATAATGACAGCTGAAAACAAATTGATTACAGTCTAAAGAAACATGTACATCATCACTTAAAATAACAGGAATAACATTATATGAATTGAACTCTGTTTAATCCGGAGAAACCAACATCTAAGCAACACAATCCTTCTATTGACTATTCATTGTATTCTGCATACACATACATCCTCCCTTACATTTTTTATCCATGTCTCTTTTATAGCTCGAAGGCTAAGATAACCAATTCTGATTCTACAACAACAAACTCAATCTCCTATTAATAATACAACTATTTGATTCCTTTAATTAATGGATAATGAGATATGCTTTGGTTTGCTATCTAATAGAAAATATTCATCTCTATGGCACGTAGTGCCTAGAGATGAAGATTGCATTAATTATACATGAGTCATCAACGAGATCGAAGCTAGATGGATTCAGGTCTGTTTGAACGAACTGGCCACATATGGAGAACCTTCATAATAACTAGTTGTTGCTGAATGCCAATGTGTGCTGCAGAAATCAAAGTATCCTGCAGAAATGTAATTAGTCACAAATCCCTCAACAAATGATATTTAAGCATTAAATCAAAGGAAATTGATGAATTATCATACCTTAGTAACTTGTTGAATATTTGGGTAAATATGTGAAAATACAGAAGGATTTGTGGGATTAAAGGATAAAATGAAGAGATCAAAAGTGTATATGGAGAATTTAAAGAGGTACAAAAGAGTGTCAATTTGGCAAGCCAACAGTTTCCTTTATGAAAGGGGTAGCAATAGTTGTTACAGTCAAGCTCAACTCTAGTTTATTTCTGTTATTTGTCTTTCTTTGAATTTATTAATTAGTCAGATTCTTACTGCAAGTGGTGTGATTCTTTGTTGTTATTTATAATTTGCATCCTACAATCATTTAAACAAATCTTAGCTGAGTTTTGTTAGTTTGATACTTTCATAGATTAATTTCTACAAGAGTACATCTAGCTTAAATATCTTTAGATCAGTAATTGTTAGAGTAATGATTGTAGGAGGGTAAATGCATTTCTAAATTCTTAGATGGATAAATTAGGTTGGCTCTAGCCATGAGAAGAGTTTAACTGAGCAGATAGGTAGGACAATTAAGTTTTCATTCATTCAATCAACTACTTAATTGTTTATGAATAGATTGTGCTAATTATATTTGAAACAAAAAGACTTCCCTGGGTTGACAATTCATATTGAGCATTCTATTTGTGAGTTGTAATTGATTAGCATATAGACGACCAACAATGTGGACCAAAATTAAGACAATTGAAGATGCTGTGGTCACTGGTGAAGAAGGAGGATTGTACAAACTCAAGGGACATCTAGAAAAAACCCTTGTCCATGAGATCACTATCTGAAGTGAACTATGGCATAGAAGGATTGCTCACATCAAATACAAAGCATTACCCTATGTGAGAAAGGTGGTAACAAGTTTACCAGATTTGAAGATCAATCATGAAGGTACTTGAAAAGGATGTGCAAGAGGAAAGAACATCAAGAATCCATTTCCAAAGAGTGAAACAAATACTAAAGGTACATTGGAATTAATTCATTATGATGTGTGTGGTCCTATGCCCTCCACATATTTAAGTGGATATGAATATTATGTTACGTTTATTGATGACTATTTAAGAAAGATATGTATATACTTCTTGAAGTCAAAGAGTGAAGTGTTCAGGAAATTCAAGGATGTGATAATTGCTTCATAGTGAGATCTAGGAGATAGATCAATATTCACAATCCAAGTATTTGACAAAATATGCAAGAGAAAAACAAAAGAGAATGAAATAACAAATATGAATGGTGCCAATAACTGATCTTTATATTACAATACATATTGTATATGTGTATGGTACATATTTATAATACATTGGGGAAAATTCGTGAGCCTTTGGAGGCTATGTGAATGCATACGAGTGTCAGGATAGCATCGTAATAATTTCTTTTGCTGTAAGCATACTCTAATATATAATCATAATCAATCATGGAAAATATATCTCTGGAATCTCTTTCCCAAATAACATCAAAAGATTCAACAAAATATGCCTCATGTGTAGCTTCCATAACATGATTAAAACCATGAATCTTCTTCCCAATTTGATGAAGAACCTTCATAAATCTGTAAAAAAAGATCATGAGGCTTTGAAATATCAGAATATATGTCATATACAGCAGAAAATATCAGAGGTATGGTGTCTCCATGAGCAAATGGGTCCATAGAGAGAGAAGAGTGAGCAACTAGATCACATTTACAGTTGAGCGAACCTAGAGGGTATGGAGACTTGAGATTTGAACCATGGGTGGTAAAAGAAAGTACATAAATATGGAAAAGTAGTCCCATTAAGGCCAATTCTATGGATTTCCAACCAATCAAATACATACAATACATAAAATCAACATACACAAGTGACATAGCATTGGAAACTAGGCAATTTTGAATTTTTCCAACTAGTGAAATTGAGGGTTGTCGGGTATTTTGGTCATGAAATGGTTGGGGAAATGAGTATATAGCTGTAATAGGATGTATATAAGCTAGTATATCACCTTCATAATCAGAATTGGAAATATATGATTGGATTTGGAAAGATATTTCATAAGACACATAAAAAACTAGTGAAAAATGACTAGTTTATGGAGGAAGCTTTGGTGAACTGGTTGGGGTTTCTTCCAAGAAAGGGATGGAGGATTAAAATTATGATATATAAGAAGGTAAAAAGAAATATATCCATCATAAATAGAGATATTAGAAATGGGTTTCACCCATGCACTCAATGCATGCTCAGGCTTACCATTTCCTTGCTTGCGCTCCCATCCTCTTGCAAATTCTGGAAGATCAATAAGGTTTTCCTCAAGGAGATTGGTCATGATGTACATTTTATTTCCGAATAAAGATGTTTGAATATGTGAAAATATGCAATAACTACATGTGTGTCTCTCTATCTTGTTCCTCCTCATGTATCTTGAACTCCCATCGGTAGAACTTGAGCTTTTTGTACTTGAATGCTTCTTCTCTTTCTCTCTTTGCTTCAAATATTTATTCTTGCCTTTGGATTGATTTGATACACCAACAAAAAGGGATTGATATTTGGTGTATTTTATGGTCCCCATTTGTACTTTATTTTCCTTCTCTTGAGTCAAATACTCCATCAAATCTGCTAATGCAGATATCCTCCAATTTCTAGCTGTAAGCTTGCTTGAGTGGAATGTCAAAAAAAACACATAATACTCAGGACCTAGCTTAGAAAGGATGGAAAATATAATCTGATAATCTTTCTTCTCTATGGCACACTATTTTAGATGAAGCACTAGCACTTTTAAATTGGTAAAGAAGTCTTGGATAGTCTCATAATGAGTTGGACTCAGTGTGATTAGCTCATTTTCGAGTTGATGTCCTCTCATATCATCGGCATTCCCAAATAGTGACTCAATATTGAGCCAAAATCCATTGGGTGTGACAATAATGTCCACATGAAATAGGATATCTCTCGAAGTACTGAGATAGAGCATACCAAATGCTTCATCAAGTCTATTTAAGTACTTAGCTTTCTCCACAACAGAGTTGAGATCGATTTCAGTCCCCATGGTGAATATATACAGGCCTTTAGACCTCACCTAGATCAAAATTTCAACCTTCCATTCAAAATATTTTAATGGGTTCAACAATACTCTAGTCTGATCCATTATTCTTGCATAACCCGTGACAAAAACACTGTAGATATTGCAATGCAAACACTCAATTTTTTTGGAAATATACCCTAAAAACAACTCAAACCTCTCTAGATTTGTTTCCAGCTCAAAAAATATCTAATACCATGTGATAATTGCTTCAAAGTGAGATCTAGGAGCTAGAGAAATATTCACAATCAAAGTATTTGACCAAATATGCAAGAGAACAACAAAATAGAATGAAATAGCACATATGAATGGTGCCAATAACTGATCTTTATATTATATGTGTAGATGTGTATGGTACATATTTATAATACATTTGGGAAAATTTGTGAGCCTATGGAGGCCATTTAAATGCATACAAGTGCAAGTCTAGGATTTGACCCCTAAACCCCCTTAGGTTGACCAGTAGGTTCCCAAACCTAACTAAACAGTCCCGAATACATGTGTGAACATGTAAGGAGGCATAAATGCAAGCATGAAAGGCATGGGTGTACACATGTGTGAGTGGGTGAGTCTTTAGGAGCCAATAAAAGACCAAAAAGACCATAAAACAACCACATTCATACATTAACACCCTTAGTCAAAGCAGAAGTGGTTCGTAGTCAATGCAGGTGTTTGGAATGTCATGATGATCAAAGTGGAGTGCCTCAACTATGAGTTAATGAGCCATAAATAAGGTAATAGACCAATATTGATCAATATAACATAAGTAGGATCAAGTACTAGACAAATGAAAATTCCTCCTAGGTGTAGACCATGGTACTAAGGTATATTAATTGCTCTAACTAAGGAATTCAAAGAATTGATATAGAACCATTCAAAAAGAAGAATCAAGACACTTAGAACAAATGATGATGGAGAATATACTTCAAAAGAATTTGAAGCCTTCTGCAAAGAAGCTGGAATCAAGAGGGAACTAACCACTCGCTACAATCCACAATAGAATGGTGTTGAAAAAAGAATGAATATAACCATTATGGAATTAATGAAGCCTAATGATTCATGATAAAGACCTTCCCATGCATATTTGGGATGAATAAATAATAATAGTTGTGTATGTGCAGAATATATTATCTTATAGTGCTCTTGGATTCAATAATTTTGAAGAAATGTATATAGGAAATAAATCTGAAGTGAGCCATCTCAAGATATTTGGTTGTCATGTATAGGTTCACATTCCAAAAGAAAAGAGAACCAAGTTGGATCCTTCCATAAAGAAGGGAATATTTGTTGGATACTATGAAGTCTCCAAAGCCTCCAGGATATACATTTCAAGATTCCATCATATAGAGATTAGTGGGGATGTAACATTTGACGAAGAAACAACTCTTAAGAAATCCAGAAGGTGTTAGCTTGAAGAAGTACATGAAGAGGATGTACCTCCCAAAAAGGTAGAAGTTGAACCCTCTCCTGAAATAGTAGCATTAGAAAATCATGATATGCTAGAACCTCAGGAACCCCCTACTGTGGATATATATCAAAAGGGAAAACCTGATTGGGAAAGAGAAATCCTACAAGAAGAAGAGAATTATGGAGCTCCAGAAGGCTCCATAAGAACAAGCAAGAGATCAAAGCCATTCTCCAACTATGTAGCTTTGATGTGTGATATTGTAGATCAAGAACCCACAAGTTATGAGGAATCCATACAAAAGAAAGAATGGGAAGAAGCGATGACAGAAGAATATCAGTCAATAATGAAGAATGATGTTTGGGATATAGTACCCAAACTAGAAAACAAGAGTGTGGTATCTTTGAATTGGATCTACAAGATAAAACATGCATCTGATGGAAGTATTGAAAAATACAAGGCAAAATTTGTGGCTAGAGGATTCTCTCATAAAGAGGGAATTGATTATGAAGAAATTTTGTGCCAGTAGCAAGGTACACTTCCATTGGAACCATGATGGAACTTGCTTCCATGATGAAGTGGAATCTAGACCAAATAGATGTAAATAAAACCTTCCTGAATGGTGTGATTGAGGAATAAGTATACATCGAACAACTAAAAGGATTTGAAGTCAAAGACAAAGTGACTCATTTATGTAGGTTGAAGAAGGCTCTGTATGTATTAAAGCAATCTCCTAGAGCTTGGTATGGAAGAATAGATAGCTTCTTGACAAGCTTGGGATTTACCAAAAGTAAAGCTGATCCTAACCTTTAACTTAAGTTCATGAATGGTGAACATACCATATTATTACTATATGTGGATGATCTATTTCTGACAGGAAATGAGAAACATATTGCATAAATCAAGAAGAAGCTAGCTGAATAATTCAATATTAAATATCTTGGATTGATGCACTATTTTCTCGGGGTGGAAGTGTGGTATAGCCCAGCAGGAATATTTCTGAAGCATAGAAAGTATGCAGTGGAAATCTTAAAAATATTTGATATGTTGGATTGTAAATCCATGGCCACACCCATGGATACCAATATGGAGTTGTTATCTAATGAATCATCAAAGTTAGTGGATAAGGCTGAGTACAGATATAGTATTGGTTTTTTAATGTACCTGACGAATAATAGGCTAGATATATGATTTGCTATGAACACCCTAATTCAATATCAGGTTAAACCTAGACGTGTTCACTTGATAGCTACAAAGCATGTGATGAGGTACCTAAAATGTATGATAGAATTCAGGCTATACTATGATAAAGATAATGACTACAGATTGTATGGATATACAAATTCATATTGGGAAGGAAGTGCCGCAGATTGAAAGAGCACCTAAGGTGGATGTTCTTGTTTCAGATCCACTATTATCTCATGGTTTAGCAAGAAACAATCTAGTGTTTCTCTTAGCAGGGATGAAGCAGAGTACATAGCAGCTTTCTTTACTGGTTGTGAAGCCATATGGATTCGGAAGCTAATGTCAGGTCTATTTGACATGGATTTGGATACCATAGTGATCCTATGTGACAACCATAGTTGTATAAAGATGAAAGAGAATCCTATGTTCCATGATAAATCAAAGCACATAGAAATATGATATTTTTACATAAGGCATATGGTACATAAGGGAGCTATAAAACTCTAGTATGTGAGTACCGACGATAAATTTGTTGATGTATTGACCAAACCTATTTATCAAGTAAAGTTTGAATACTTTCATGATAAGCTTGGTGTATTCTAAAAATACTTTCCTTGCAATGAGGAACAATGATGATGATACTGAAAAATTCCTTGCAAGGAGGAACATTGATGATGATATAGATATTTCCTCGTAGGGAGGAAAGGTTATGAGGTTACAGAATTTCCTTGAAAGGAGGAACGATGATGATATGAAACCTCCTCGGAAAGGGGGAACAGGTTGATGATACAAACCTCCCTGGAAACGGGGAACAGGTTGTGTTGCAGCTGCAACAGTTTTCCCAAATTTCTAAAAAAAAATTGAACCCTCCTTTGCTTTGGATTAGTTCAGTCCTTTTCTTGTTTTCATCCTTTTGAGTTCAACTTATGGATTTCGAAGTGCCTGCATGAAATTTGAGCGCTTTCACTTAGCTGGTTTCTCAATGTTTTCATGTTTTCATTTTAAATTGACCTTCTACTTGTTTTTTTTGCATAACCCTTAAAGTGTTCATTGCAAAATCTTCTTGGATCGGGAGGTTTCTTCTTTGGCCGATCCGCCATTGCGGGTCCTTTTCAACTCATCTCTATCTTTTCTGCCCCGCCGTTGCGGGTGGCTTCCGAAACTTCATTTTCGTTCTTTGCCCCGCCGTTGCGGGTGGCTTTCGAAACCTGACCTTTGTTTCTCGCCCCGCCGTTGCGGGTGGCTGCAGGAACCCGGTTGTTTGTCCACCCCGTCATTGCGGGCCTGCCTCCATTCTTGGTTGTCATATAACAGTTGTGGGCGCGTTCTTAATATCGCGTCGGAGGGAGACGAACTCTGCCCTTGCCGCCGTTGCGGTCCAATGAAGGATTGAGAGATGCAGTTTATGGCCGACTATGTTTGTCGGCGCCATGGAGAATGTTGGCTTCCACGATGCACCCACCGTTGCGGGGGTCTCCAAACTCCTGATCGCCCGACAAATGATTCCGTTGCCACCCGACCTCATTTTAAAGCGTATGCCCTTTGTTTGGTGATGCGGGTGGTGGAGTGAAGAGGGTGTCCTGCCGTGGCGGGCATAGATAAGTTGAGTCGCCCGCCGAGACTTTCCTATCCGGCCCGACTGATCTGACTCGTCGCACGTGCTAGTATTTTATATATACGGGGCGCGTGGTTGTTTTTTTTATTGTTTTATCGCGTCCGAGCTGTCGCATTATCGAGCTAGCGAGTTGTGTGGAGCTTCGTACCGGTACCCACGTCCAGCTGTTGGTCAAGGACTCCATCGCTGTCACCTATTCATTCGTGCAATCCTGCCAGGTAGGAGCTTAAGCCCTTCTTTGCAAAGTTTTGGCTGGGTTACTTAGGGTGAAGATAATGAAGAATTTACGGCCTGTTTTTTGTTGTTGTTCGTAAACGGGGTTTTTCTTTACCCACGGCTAGGGTTGGTAGTTCCGTTCTCCCCAGCAGTTGCGCCCGCGTGTTATCTTATTGGGGGGGGATAGTTTTTGGCCGTTGGAGGGATTGGTTTTTCTTTTTGTTTTATAAAGCCTCGTTTTCATCTACCTCCGCGTTTTGGTTCATCCATAGAGATTGGGGAAGACAAGGTGCAAGCGGCCGTTATGCCGCCTGCACCTGGTTATTTCTTGGTGTGATGTGGACTTTGAAACGTTTGGGGGGGGGGGTTTCGCAGTTTGTCCATGATAGATGTCCGGCCGTTTGATTTCCTTTTCCTCGAGCCCTAGTCGTAGACTTCGCACTGCGCATTCGCCATCGTTGGCCACCGTGAAGCCCTAGGGCCGTGCCGCGGTCATTATTCGAAGATTTATGGGTATAATGAGCAATGGCGCTGATTGGTGTCCTCTGCATGAAGGATTGTCGTGGGTGCCCGTATTTAATGACCGCACCAATGTAATTTCCATGGCCGCGAGCGGCATAGGCTGTGCTATTCTTATTAT